>OZ026814.1:8978689-9578689 GCA_964023185.1 Macaria liturata | reverse complement strand
AGCAATTTCACATGATGGTATAATATCCACATCGATATCGTAATAGCTCATTATAACATCGATAAAACGCGACCAACCTGATTGCAGGGCTAATCAGGTTGGTCGCGTTTTATTGATGCGCGCGAGCTGCGCTTTCATTGGTTAGATTTTAATGGCGGCAAAATCACTGTGACAATACAAGTACGATAAACTATTGTCAGCTTTTACTCTTGTTGTTTGATTAATTGAATTAGTGAATATAAAGTAGTGTATGCAACTGCATATAACACGGGTATAACTTCATTATATGACAGTTGCATAAACTACTATAAAGATTCCGTGATTCAAAGTACGCGTTTATTATATTATTACATATTATTATTTTACAACAACAATTAGATACATCTTATTTAGGTAATACACCATCTTAGTACCTACATTGAAGAGCCCCTCAGCTACCGGAGGCAATCGCATGTGATTACCAATGTTAAGCAAAGGTCGACGCGGTCAGTACGCGGATGGGTGACCATAAAGTGGCATTCCATTTTGGAACGGGGTTTGGATGACCCGTTAAATTGTAGGTCCCGGCTGTTTGTCTATGTTGTTCTTCAGTCGTCAAGCCATGTCAGAGGCCCTTAGGGCGGCTTGATAAACTTCGACACCAGAGTTGGCCACTCTCATTCGATAAGAACAAGAAGTACCTTGGTACTTCTATAGTGAGACACAAAAGTTTTTAATGCATAACAGACACACAAAAAGCAAACAGACTACTTTTTTCATCCCAAAGTAAATCACCAAACTTTTTCATACAAACTACCAATCAAATATCACAGACTAAAATAACAGATGTCAAAATTAAGGGTGAGCACTATCATTGTACCTATTATTAAGTACGTGTATTATTATTATTGTGTTATTACTATTAAATTACTGAGATCGCGTGTTTGATATAGTTAAGAGGATTTGATACAATCATGTTTAGTTTTTGTTTTGTTTATATACATATTGTAATATACAATGAAGTACAAGACGCTTGTTTTTATGTAAATAAATATAAATTGTAGGCATCTTGCATAAAAAAAACATTAACAAATTAAGTTAAAATAATATTTTAGGAACACAATCATAATTATTTATACTGCAATTATGTAAGCATCAGGCTTTTCTACTAAAAGTAGTTTATTTACCTTTGAAATAAAAAAAATATATAATATCAGATTGCATTCATACGCACATCATTCAAATAAAAATACTCACTAAACGAAAACGAAACTATAATCTATGTAAATTTATGAGAATCAAAACAGTCACAATTAAATTTACAATTAAAACCAATAAAATTTAAAAAGAGTTCATAAGCAAAGAGGTTCGACGATGACATTTTACGAACACTCCTTGCTCCAATATGAATCACGAGCAATTTGAATTCCGAATTCCATTCCAAACATAGACTAAAAAGATAGATGGCCTATTATAGCAGAGCGCTATAATTCTACCAAAAATTCTAGAGATTGAACAAGTAACTCTGCACTCCACTCGTGGCAGCACTTTTGCTTGTATTTACTTTAGATGGTATTACAAACCTATAAACTAAAAAAACCATATGAAAAGCTAATGATAAAAAAATATGGATCTCAGAAACTATCCTCATCGAATAAAAAAAGAAGTTTTGAAATCGGTTGATAAACAACGGAGTAATCGCGTAGCATATCCACAAAAAAAAAACTTTCAGAAGACTTGATAACCTCCTTTTTTTGGAAGTCGGTTAAAAATAGAGGTCAACTAATAGTGATGACCGATTTTAAACTCCCCAAAAGCTAAAAATTAATTTTTCGTTTTAAACAAAAGTGTTGAAACTATCGCATACATCTAAGTAATTAAGTATCACCATTGTAGCAGTTTCCGTACATTAAAGTATTCTATTTTATTCTATTCGTTTTGTTTACGACGTTTGTGTTACTAAAAGAAGACTTGCCAGAAAGTTTCTTAAACTAAGACTCATTCTATAAGAAGAAGTTTAAAATATCTCCGCTAGCTGAGTTACGAGAGCTTTTACATACTTAGAAGTTGTACGTTTCATTGGCATTCTAACTTTTTAGTACCAATTCCATCCGCACGCAGAGTTATCTTACAAGTCTCTATTCCATCGCGTGCCAGACAGTGTCCCATCCGAGATGCCACAATAATTGTCTAAGTATCGGGTGAAATGCCTCGAATACTTCTCAAATTATACGCCTTCTTAGAAAATTTTCAGTGTAATTTTGATTAGATAGGGCAACAGTGGGTTTTTGTCTTTTTGTTTACTGTCATGATTTGATGTTTACTGGTGTTTTTTTTAAATATACTACGACATTTTTTATAAGAAACCCTTGACATGCAACCAGAAATAATCAATTCCAAAATGCACACTAGATTCCCCAATTTAAAACTGTAAGCCGTTACAAATAACACATTCCTAATCGCAATATAATTGTCTAAATGAAAAACGCCAATTCATTCCAATTCAAATCCAAAAACAAAAAACCATCATAGATATTCCAAATTCAAGCTCGTAACGGGACTGCGCATAACAAATCGGGCGGCGAAAACAAAAGAGCATCTACAACTCTTCAAAATGAGGTTAAAACAAAACGAATTCGAACTTTTTTGAGTTATGCTCTCAAAAAAAGTATGGATTCGGGTGAATTTATCATAATGCATCTGACATTTTAGTAATTTTAATAATTATTTCTAATCGATGGCACCGGGGTCGGGTCGCCGTGGTGAATCGAACACAAATGAGTTGCTAATGTGTTTTAAGTTTTGTCTTTTTTGTCAGTAGTCTAAACATAAGTCACGGTTTTGTTTCCAATAAAATATTGCGCGCGGCAAATATTAATTATGAACGAATCATTTAGGTTTTTCTCAGACTCTTTTTCATATTATATGCTAATACTAATATGACTAGACGCTTGTAGCAAAATACAATTAGGTAGGTAAGCGTTTTACTTTAAGTTATGCATGTTTCTCCAATAAATGTATTTTCTTTCTTTCTTTCTGGAGTTTTTTATAATTCAGACGCACCCTGGTTCGAATCCGGCCCATTGAGTTGTATTTTCAAGTTATGTGTGGATATGCACTCGCTTAGCGGTGAAGGATACATCGTGAGGAAACCGACATATTTGAGGACCACAATATCCGAGGATATGTGTCTTCCGTGGAAGGACCTGGGCACCCACCACGATGTATCTGCACAAGAGAACTCAACGAATTAATTCTTCGGGAGTCACAACCCTCAGTCATGAGGAAATACGACTCAAGATGAAAATTTGTAGCCATAACTTAGATGAAATCGCAGGATACAGTCTGGTACTTAAAAAAACAGGTTCACACGTCTCAAAAAGCATCTCAAAGCTGAAAAGAACACCGCCGGCAGCGAAACGTCAAAACTGACAGCTGTCACGCCATTGTGTGGTCCTCGAAGTATTGCGGTAACAACATTGTCAATTTTCAACTTAACTCGCTCCAAATAATAGCAAATAATTCACCGAGAATACTGAATAATGCGAGTTATTTTGCCAAATAATTCGGTATAATTAATTTTGTGTGGAAACGGAGCGTTTTTATTTTGTTTTATTTTTAATAACAGCCCTCGGGTGCAGACATTTGGTCGACAGGGACCGTAGACAATATAATCCTAGAGATACCTTATTATTGTACGCGTAAGATAGCTTTGCATTTTGAAGAAACCAAAACAAATATATTTAGTAAGAATGAGAGATATCACAACTAGCCCAAGCGGAAACTCGGTGATGATTGGCATTACGCTTAGCTGCAGTTCTTTTGTATGTCTATTTTATCTAAGACTGACTATCTAAGACTGATCATGCATGATCAATACAATGGAATTGAAATTGCAAAACAATCATTGTGATTACGAGTGCACAATACAATGAGTTTCCAGATATATCGTATGGCGAAATATTTGTGACTCTCATGGACCTTCTTAGCATATGTTCGGCGTAATTTTTTAACGAAATGTGGTGTCTATTGCTATTAATGTCGACGACAGGAACTTTTCGGATAGACGTTCATTATGTCGAAAGTTATGGTAACACCTTTTGTTTCGGAATAAACGCCCGAATGTTGCCATTTTGAAGCCTTTTTGCTAATGACTGGTCTCTTTTTGTGTTCCTCTTATTTGTGCGGTGTGCTTTTGACATTTTGTTTGTTTTGAAATTGCAATGCGCTTTATCTACAATACCTTTTTGCAAATATCAGGCGATAAATGTCAAACATAAGCATTAAATTAAAAAAAAAAAACAATTTTTGTTACATGATTTCATACCTGACCCAGTAGGTTTTTTTTAAATTAACGGTCAAGAGATTCTTCAGTCACTTAGGAAAGTTAAGTACAAGCTATACGCTTATACGAGTATGTACCTTCGTAATTAAAATAATATTCTTTATATTATTTTTTTACTCAACATGAACTTGTTCCTTGTACGCAGACAAAAAATATCAAGTGGAATAAAATCAAAGTTAGTCCAATAACATTAACAAAACCAATTTTTTATTAACTGTTAGCAATACTCTTACAAAAATCGCAAGAACTTGCAAAAAATCTACACCCGCTCAATATAATCGATACACTGTCAATAACCCAAACACAATTGTACCAAAAAAGGATATCTTGTCGTTTCCATTATTTTGTATAAAAGATACAATTCACTTTTCTATTGCATTGTGAATTTGAGAGCAAACAGGTACCAAAACTATACACTTCAATCAAAAATCCAGCGGAACTAATTTTACTACAAACATAGTAAACCTTCTAAAAAGATCCTGTCCAAATATCGATTAAAGCGAACAAAAATCCCTTTTACTTGAAAACTGACACATTACCATTACCACTAAAAAAATAACAAAAAACCATGCGCCCGCGCAAATCCGACACCGATCCAAACAATCCATTGAACCATTCAAACATCGAACACATTCAAACATGGAACAAACGTCACGTTAAACTGTTCACTTAACCCCACAATAGCCATAAAGAATTACAATTAATCGCTTCGCCGAGAAATGCCACCGTCGGGGAAAAAAAACGTCAAAATAACGTCACCGTTTGCCCCCCGTGGGCGCGTCAGCCAATGAGGGGGCGAGTTAGAGCGTGGCTACCGCGTTTTTGGCCAATGGGGGCCCTCAGGGCGGAGCCTGGAGCTACGCGCGCCGTTTCGCCCCCAGCTACGGGGTTTTCGCCTGCAGTCGTTTTGAGATAAGCCCCGAGGATGGTCGAATATTATTACAATCTCGTGATTGTGTGATCTAGTCTGCCGCAGGCGCTCGCATGTGTTGTGATATGTACTCTGCAGTGCTGTGATATGAATGCCTTACTATACATAGAATACTGAAGGCATGAACCTTTACATGCAGTGTCATCGCGAGGTGTGTATGTTTCTCTAGTGCTTGTGGTGACGGGATCCCTATACATATCGTAGATGTAGTATATTAGGGATGTAGGTATGGGTTGCCTGGAAGAGATCGCTCTTAGCGATAAGGCCGCCAATTGAGACGCTTATTTTAATTTCTATGTTTTTTGGATTGTTTTTAATATGTGGTGTTTTAATAAAGTATATACATATTTTCAATGTCATAATAGCGTTATTGCAAAGGTAACTTAAAGTAGATCAGATTGCCAGTGTATATACTCGTGTTTGTCCTAGCAGTTATACAGTGATATTCCAAATCGACAAACAATAATAATATATGAAACTTTCAAGATAAGAATCTTTTATAGAACTTAGGTCTTGATAAATACCTACAACAAATTTGTTTCCAAACATATATAAACAAACAATTGTGATATGATGGTGTTTTATAAATCTGACTTTGCGACCGTGGCTCGTATTAGATACCTCATTCCAGTCATTTAAAGGTTGTATTGGTACAGGTAATTAAACCTGTTTAAATAAATTATAATCTCTTGTTCAAGAAATAAAACAAATTATTTTGACATGGATGACAGTGAATTTTCTCGTTACGCTTTCAGTCATAAATAATATGCCCGCATTATTATTTCGGTTTGAAGAGAAGAGTTTTTGTTACCGATTAACTTAAAGTTAATAACACGATAGACACTTTAGATTACCTGGTAATAACACTTCACACAGAGCCATCTAGCCCTATACTAAGCCAACGTTTGTGTCATGGGTACTATATAACGGATAATTGTCATCTGTGTTTCTTTGTAAAGACCGGTATTATCAGAAAAGTGTGTTGCTTATCATCGGCTTCTCATTTTGCTCATCATCATCATATCAGTCTGTGTCCACCCACTGCTGAGCATAGGCCTCCTCTCTAGCACACCACACGGTGCTTGTCTACTCCATCTCCTACCAACGTGCTTGTAAATAAGTCCCGGCTGTTTGTCTAGTACGGCAGTCGTTAAGCCATGTCAGAGGCCCTAAAGGTGGCTTGATAAACTCTCGACACCAGAGTTGGCCACTCTCATTCGATAAGAAGAAGGCGGTTTAACGTATTATTTAAAAATTGATTGTAGCTTGTTTCCTTAATAGGTTAATTTAGATTATACTTATATCTGCAAATTCTAATTAATAAATGCGTATCTCTTTTACATCAAATGTTTGGAAATGGTTCTGATCAAATACATAGTATATTTTATTTATAAAGCAATACCGTGGTTAACGTGGTTTAAAAGTAAAAATATCAAATATAAATGCTTTATCCAAATGCAATACAAGGAATAAAATACGTGAAGAACAGGGAGTAAAAAAACCTTTTTTATACATTGTTCAATTGGTCAAGATACAGTAGACTGTTTATGACGTGTAAAAAATTCCATCAAGTTCAAATTATTTATACTTAGTTGGTTTGCATTAAAACATTTTTTTAAAATACCGAGTAGAAAGGAATTTCTCTTTAATCTCTTAAATTTTATACCAAAAAAAAAATATCTTAAATTATCTTTACTGAAACACCAATATGAACGACTCAGAATAAATATTCATTTTTGCTATGTTTCTTTGGTTATTCAAATTGTTACAAATGTAAAATTCATAAAAAAACACACCATTAAGCCCCAAAAGACAAAGTATAAAATAAACTTGGAAAGAAACATTTAAAACATTCCTCAAAAGGATAATAACAGTGCGCGCCGTCTCTAAGTTGTGTTTAAGTTATATCCAAGTTATACTTAAGTTATATTTAAGTAACATTCATAGTTATACTTTTGAACTTATAATTGGTGGTTCAGGGTATTAATTATAGCACATGGGACTTTTCTGGAGAAGAAACGGTGTTTTACTTTTATTTTTGTTATTAGTCGATGCCCGTTGCTTTACTCACCTGGTTTCGGGGTAAAAAGTATCCAATATCAGACATAAGGCCTTGCACTACCTCCATAGTGAAATGCATGAGTATCCGTCGCTTCGTTGAGACGTGAAAGTGTAATGAATAGATCTCCAAACACAAATCAGGACATGATAAGCGGAGAAGTATAATAGTATTTTGAGAGTGACAAACTCAGGTGTCGAGAGTTTTCAAACCGCCCAAAGAGTCTCTGATATCTTTGTAACTGAGCATACATTTCTTATCTTTTATTATTAAAAAAAAACACTTTTGGATAGTAATGCAGTATGCTGGATACCAAAACAACATTTTCAGACCATATTTTGTCTTGATATTTTTACTTAAACTTACTTTTTTTACTTAACTTTTTTTAGTTTTTGTTTTATACTCGTATTTAGTCATAATATTTTTTGTCGCATAAGATTCTGTGTAATTTTCCGACGGCGGCAGCCATTTTTTTCCGGGATTGTCGCGTGGCAATATGTCTCTTGTAATATACACAAATTAAATACAAGCATATCTACAACTTAATAAAATAAATGATATTTTTTTTTAAACACAACAAGTTTTTTTGTAATCTACATTTAATTCTTAAATTTACATAAATATTATTTGTCTAGAACTTATTAAGCACTATACTATTTACTGTTGTTGTCAGTATGCAGAAATGTACAATATATACATATATATATATATATATAAAGCTTTACTAGATATCCAAGGAATCCATATTCAAAGCTTCATTATTAGTGCGTTATTCCCGATTCTATTTTAAACTTATGATTTTGTAGCGGGCAAATTGATATACCTACCTACTTCTTCTTCTTCTTATCGAATGACACTGGTCAACTCTGGTGTCGAGAGTTTATCAAGCCGCCCTAAGGGCCTCTGTCATGGTTAACGACTGCCGTACTAGACAAACAGCCGGGACCTAATTATTTTAGCCTTGTTAGTTTAATGATATTAGATGAACATTATTGTCTTTTAATCTCAGTGGTCACTATATAAACAGAGTACCTATCCTCTAATTTGCTTTCAAACACTGGCAATAATTAAAGAAATAATGTCCCTCAAAAACTCAATTACCAAAATTAATTTTCCCGCTCACAAAAGAGCATTACAAATGAAAATAATAATCCCGAGCGAAATGAAAAGAATTATTTCTTAAACCGGGATCCCATTAAAGCGCTGTCATCGTCCGTTGATAAGATTTAAATTAGGAACACAATAAAGCTCCTGTCAAATCCGCCATTAATTTCGAATTTCAAATTTTGAATTTGGAACGGGAGCGGTGTTGCCAAAGTCCTTTGGGCCAATGTTACGGCTTATTGTGACGCTTACTTCATTGTTTGAAATGTTTTTGTTTCGTTTTAACAATTTGATTCACAACATTTCCTTTAATAATTTCGGTCCATCAAATGTGTTTTTGTTAAACTTACATTCAAATTAATAGAAGTTAAAACATAAACGGAATACAAACTATTTGTTGATAGTTTGTATTCCGTTTATGTTTTAACTTATAGGTACAAATGAACTAAGAAAAAACATTTACCGTTTGAGTCCTAAGTACAATACTACGATATTACAAGGATAGGTCTACAGATAAACAAATATGCTTGCAGATACATAAACAAACAAACACAAAAAAAAAATATAGCACATTAAGTCACCCATATATAAACTTAAACAAAATCTACATGTGCTAGACGAAAAGAGGCCTATGTCCAGCATTGCAGTTATAGGCTGATTATGATGAAGAAGCTGAAAACGAAACTAGCGAATTATGATCAGTCTCATAATCGCTTGAAATAGTTTAAAACCATTAATTACACTTAATGACTTTAATAACTGCCAAATAACAATTAATGACACCAGTCTTGTATGTAATATCATGTATTATTATAAGAATTCGGCATTCAAAGATATAAATGTTATTAGGTTTTGTCAAAACGATTTAATGACATGTCACTTGAGCACCGCCCACAAGCAATTTATAATGATCCACATTTAAATAAGAAACCTAATTGGAGCTTCGAAATTCGTTTTTCAATAAACATTGCTGATATTATATTTTTAATAGGCAATAAGACGAAGGGTATGGGCAACACAGGTTCACTCTTTCTTTTTTTTCATAGACCGTACGGCACGCGGCAACCAAATGAGCGCGTATTCCTTTTTTAAATTTTGATTTAGTACCAATGAATGGAGAGTAGCAGTTAATGAAGTATTGATCAGTGTCGCGACCGGAGTTCAATTGTTTTTTTAGTTTTTTACAATTTTACGGCCAGCAACAGTCCTAACTCTCAGTTAGAGATGCTGCTTTATAATTCGAATCATTAAAACTGAAATCGTTTTATTTTTAATGGCAAGCGTATTGTGCCAATATCGAGTTTTAACTTGTTTATTTTAATAGGGCTCTATATTATTTTAAATTGCCGGTTCGTTATTTCTTGAGCATAAAAGGCCGGCTCAAAAATACTGAACTTTAAAATCAACAAAGCGTTGCGTAAAGGCTGCAGTCATATTTCATAGTCAGGTTTTTCTAATGGAACATTTGTTATAGGCAAATACGGGGCTATTGTGTTCGGAGGTCAGAGATGAGGCTTCGATAGCTTTTCTTAGCCATAACTGGGATTTATGCCCGACATTATTCATATTCCCGTCCAGTTGTTTTCCACTAATTAGAATCCATTCAACCGTGGCCCATTAAACTGCGTTCAAATTAAAACTGGAATAACTTACTAACTAGATGTATAAATCACGTACAAGTCAATAAAATATATTGTCCATGTCGAGACGAACTCAATAATTAATACAACAATACCTTCACCGAGTAATTAAAATAAAATAAAATAAAATAAACTCATTTTCTTACCGGTCAGTTTTATGAATGAAGTCTATACTCTATGGTGCGTTTTTTGCTGCTGGCACCATTTTTCATTCTACGTACTGACAGTTCAGTTGACTGCGGTTTGTGTTCTTTTTTTGAACGCGACCTCGCAGCGGGATGCGGCTGCATCCGTTGAAACACAAATTATCTCGTTTTAATTTTGGAATCGGCACCACACTTTTCTCTTTAATACCGTTAGAAGTCTAATAAATTCAAGACGCATTGAATATTTTTTCCCTTGCCTTAACGTTAATACGAAAGAGGGTTAACGTATCTAGCCTACAGCTAGTCTTAGGATGACATTCTTTATCATTCACAAGCATCTATAAACGTTTTCATAACTATAACCTATAAATTCAGGCCATAATCATAAAATAAAATTACTCGACCTTTAGGATCAATTGAGAAAGTATCTATATATAGTGGGGCCTTAAAATTATATTATAATCCCAGACCAAAAATATGTCACTGTTTACTTGTCAAAAAAGAATGATATTCTGATTATAACTATACTCATATACGTGGATTTTGTGTCAACTTATGTTCATTTGAAAATCACAAGCAAACAATGTCTAATCATTTCTCAAAATGGCTCAACATTTCCAAGAATCTCATTTCTCTACATTTGTCCAAACTCTCTCACGCTAAACTCAGAACCGCATCTCCCACGAATTAGTTGATTTCTTATTTCGGGCAACATTGGATTGTGATGAGCAAATCGGCCTGCGTAATTACAACCTTCACGGTGGAATTTAGGAGAAAAATAAAAAATTAAAAAGAAATGGCTCACGCCGCGTGCACAGTAGCAATAACGTGCAATTTAAATGTTTCAAATTTCGAACTTGGCGGTTTTATTGTTTTTTTTTATTGGATGGTTTGCACGCAGACAGCATGGGATTTTCGGATTGCGAATTAATTCTTGTAAATGCGATAAATTTAATTTTGTGTTACGCGGAAGTGTTAAAATACGAAGGGGAAACAGGTTTCTTTAATGTGCAGTACAAGTAGTTACAATGTTGCACATTTTCTTAAAAAAAATGCCTAAAAGGTTCAAAAATGAGTTGAAAATCTAAATTAAAATTACCAATAATTACGAAATTTAACTTTGTGTAAAATACCTACCTATAACTCTTTATTTGATTACATTTCCAATTAATCCCCAAAAACAAAACAAAAAAATCTCTTGAATTCAAATTTGGAATGTACATTTCCATTGTTTGCAGCCATGTATTAATCAAGGAGTTTAATATAGTATCCACCGGTGTTGCCAACCACGTCCGCAATAATAGGGCCAAATGAGGCACTTTCCTCTCAAAAACCGTAGAAGACCGGTGTTTGGAACAATTGATTGTTATTTGATGATCGGGTCGGTGGTTATTCATCTGATTCTGATTGTTGACGTGGCTTTACTTCTTAATTAAATGTGGAAGGAGTTTTTGAAACAGTAAATAGGGTTTTATTGTTGTATAGACGTTGTAATACTACTATTCTTGGTTAGGAGAACTGATAACAGATGGAGTAAAGCAATATTACCGTGGTAAAGCAGTCACAGAGTGGTGGCCTAGAACTGGCAGGCGAGGAGTGGGCCGTCCGGTCGCGAGATGGGTCGATGACATCGACTCGAGGGTTCACCCTGGATGAGGTATGCATAAGATCGACGCAGATGGCACATGCAAAAGGAGGCCTATACCCAGCAGTGGGATCCCAAGGGCTGTGGATGATAATGATGATGATGATACTAAGTGCTAATTTAAAACCTATTCGTCTAGGCTATAAGTCTCAATTGATTGAAATAATTTCTCTGTTAACCCTTAGACGATATCAGTGCTCATAAAAAAAAGAAGTTATTAAGCCCAGTAGGCTTTAATCTTTAAATCGTGACTCCATCATAACTCGTGTAACACCAGTGCCAGGGTAATTCAGTAAACTCCTCATTTTTGGAGGCGGCACCTCGCGGCCAAAGGTTACACTACTGTCTTGCTAACAGATTATAGACATTGGATAGTGCCCGTACTGTAATATAGAGGGCGTGGATATAGTAATTAATAGATAAATTGTTTATAGCACAACTGATCAGTGAGAACATTACGTTTTTGCATGAAGTAACTTATCTGATAAAATGATAGTGTTGGCTAATTTAGTTTGGCGTTTGTTGTGAGATTTTCAACTAAACTTTATCTAAACAAAAGAAATTAAGTTTGTTGGTTTTCCGTTTGAAGATCTTTGTCACATATACAACAATGGAGCGACGGATCAAAGTGATTTTGGTGTGATAGTGTAGTATAACCGCTAGTGATTAAATAATGTTGAAATGGTAGCTATACAACGTTTATTTCCAACTAGATGAAACGAAGATGATATCACATACTGCAGTTCCGATCCAGGATCATATCCATCCTCATCATATCATCCTTATTTGGCCAAGCATTAGATATTTGCGTCAATAATGCTTGGCTACTATATAAACGGGATTTGAAAGACAAGAAAAAGATACTACCCCTAAAAAAATTCGAATTCAGATAGCAACAGAACTGCTTCAAAAAAGTAGAATTGGCGCAAATCAAGCAAGGCCACAAGAAGATCTAGCGGTCAAGATAAAAGCACCTGTGGCAGTAAGACCACCGGATGCTGTGCGTTTTGATAACGTGGGTCACTTCCCAATAATAACAAAACAAGGCCGGTGCAAATATTGCAAAAAATCTGTTCAGTTTTCAGTGTTCAGATCAGTTCTAGAACTGTATGTATATATATATATCAGTAGGGATATACATCTAAGAAATTGCAAGAAACTCTGATGTTGTCACCTTATTACCCTTTTTGTAAATAAAATTTGAGATTTTCAAACGTTTTTTTCTTACAAACTTAACTATAGGTATAGCCAAAGTACGCGTTGGATTTTTACAACATATTTTATGAAATAAAATTTCCAGCATGTTTCGCAATGTCGTTTTTAAACAACGTATGTTATTTACAAATTTTATGTACATATATTTTTTTTATATATTTTTGGTGGTTCATTATAACCAGTACTATGCCATAAAATAGAAAAAAAAACTAATTTTTCAACTTATTTTCTCTTGCAAACTAAAGGGTTAATATAAAATAGTGAAGCAGACTTTAGTAAAATCTGTCAAAATACATTTACGACAAAGTAAAACCTCCTTGACCTTTCCTGAACCAAGATTCATTCATAAGAAAAAACAAAGCTATTAAAAGAGAGAGAGGGAGGTAAAACAAAGAGAGACAGAAAAAGTCTATTAACATAATTGACGGTTGTAAATCTATAGGTGTCATGTCTTCCGGTGGAAAAAATTAAGAGTTAATATCGATGACCAAATACAGGAACAAGAGTTGCTGAAGCTGTAGAGCGAAGGTTCCGTATAATATTGTTAAGACGGGGTGCTATGTGAAATCGACATTTCATAAAAATCAAATAAAATAGAAGTATATAAGATAAAGCAAAATTATTTTTCAGTTTATATAATTTTGGTTCAGTGCTAAGACAATAAAAAACGCCAAAACACGATTACGTATACTTCGCTCGATAGTTTTATTTTTGAAAAATAGTTGTTTTGAAGTAATTTTCATCTTTTTTTTCCAAAAGTAGTACATAAATGTAAACCAATTTAATTATATCTAAAAGGTAATGCTATTATTTAGAGGAGTAGAAAACTATACATAGAATATTCTGAATAGCTGATTTTATATGAATTTATTTCGTCAAAAATGTCTGCAATACTGCTCAAATTGTGCAAAATTTTTTGCGTGTGGACAAGACCCGTCGGCCGGAGCTATGCGCGCGATGTTCGCCCTTGCTTTCATGTTAATACGGCGTGGAATTGCATGCGAAAAAGCAACTGTAGGCATTTTTCCAAGGGCAAAGCGTTTTCGGGTGAAATATCGTGGCATTAAAGATGAAAATATCCTATTGTATGATATTAAATTGTATTTCTATTGTATTGCTCGAACTAGATATTTCTATATTAATAAAATTGAGGAGTAATACAATACTTTTCACGCCTATTCCATTTACAGTAGCTCTCCGTTTGATTGTCTTCTGAAGTACTTACTTTCTCCTTCTTCTTACTTTATTTATTTCGACATACACGTTTATTAAGAAAAAAAAACTCACGAAAATCCTTAAACTCATTAAGATACTGTGCATACTGCATATATTCCATTCTGTTTTAACTTCTTATGTGTATTCTTATTTTTATGTTTCATGTTACAATACATTTATTTTATTCTTAGTATATTCTGTTATAAATATACATAAACACAGCAATCATTAGTAAAAGTTATTAACATTTAAGCTCAAGTTTTGGAGCGCATCGAAGTCCAAAAAATTGGAAACATGATTTAAGACTTTAACTTTATACTTTTTAAATGGAACCCTAAAAACAGTTGTCGAAGCTTGAAGTATGAGTCTTAAAATAAAAGGACTCTATGAAAATCGTTTTAAGTTTTTAACCTTTATTTTTTTACCTAGCAACAAAGATCGCCGCTCTAATTATTTTTTTAATTACGTACGTACGCGATGACAGCTGAGTTTTGGCTAATATATTACTGGACATTAGTCACTTTGTGGCTTTTGTAGAGAAGTAACATTATTGTATTATGTATATTACTACGTAATCTCTCTCTCTTAAGTCGTATTTCCTCTTGTCTGAGGGTCGTGACTCCCCCGCAGAATTAATTCGTTAGAGGAGTTCTCTTGGGCAGATACATCGTGGTGGGCGCCCAGGTACTTCCACGGAAGACATAATGTATGTCCTCGGATAACCTAATCTATTGTATACCTATTTGTTATTGAGTTTTTTACGTGGGATAGGTTTACGTTTGATTACAGCCTGTCTGATGTTAAGCAGCTGCAGCCTAGGGTGTAACACGCTTACCTAGAAGATACCTATTAACCTACCTTTTACCTACTCTATATTTGATGACCCCTAAATTGAGTTATATTATTATAAAACCACTATTAAACTAGTTCACTATTATCAAAAACACTAGTTCACTATTATTATAAAACCACTATTAAACTAACCTTATGTACATGTAACGAAAACATCATGAATGTGCATTTCAGATACAATGAAAATAAAATGTGAGAATGTAAAAAAATGATAAATATTCCGGGACATTGCACACAGCGCCATCTAGCCCCACACTTAGCAAACGCTTGTGTCGTGGGTACTAGATAACGGATATAATACTTATATACTTTTCTTTTGATACACACAAACGACCAGACTCAACACAAGTAATTATACATTTTTAAAATGCATAAATACTTGTGTCACGCGGGAATCGAACCCGCAGCCCCTAGATTAGAAGGCAGAGCTACTACCAACTAAGCTAACAGGCTAGTCAACTAAACTAACAGGCCATTGATATCGAGTGTTTTCAAACTGCCCGGGAAGCTTGTTAGTTAACTAATTATTAATGAAATTCTCGGACCTACAAATTAGCAGTGCTTTCGCATGACTACTTAGAGATAGATCTTGTAAATAAAGATCTGACAAGTTTTTGATATAAACCTTGTTTAGATACCCACAATTTGCAATAGTTTCTTCTCTCTCTTCTTCTTTTCTTATGACTTATTAGAATATTTATGTATTATATCCATTATCTAGTACTCATGATACAAGCGTTAGCTTAGCATGTAGCTAGATGGCGCTGTGTGATATGTCCTGAAATATTTACTAATTTTTTTTATCATTATTTTGTTACCCAATAGCTTGGTGTAATAGTTCGTTCTGTCTGCTTGATGTTTTTATTTAGTAACAGTTTATAAGAATAGGGACCTGCTACTGGATGTTTTTTACCTCACTTCCGTTAATTTTTTTCCAATCTCCTCGACTGATTAAGTCCAGTTCAGCTCCGCCTCGTCGTAACTCCGGGAGTAGTACACGTGCTCACCGGGCACGACCAGCATGTGCTGGGAAGTATTCTATAGGCATGCGATATATCCATAAATCCTAGTCTAGCATTTTATCAGATAGATTGGTTATTTGCATAATATATTCGTCACTACAAACTTCCAGGTTTTTTGTGTTTCTTTGTAAAAACAATCTTGTGTTGGTATTTAAAAAAAAATGACTATCTTACTATAACGTCATCTACATTTGCTTATAAAGCCCGCTATCGAAATATGCAACGCCACATGAGAAAATTGATACGATTACTCTTTCCATTAGCCAAATGTTGTCAACACTATAAATTGGTAACATGGTTACGAGACATTATAACAAAAAAACTCTGTTAGAAAACTCAAACTCAAGTCAACTTTAGACTTCAGTGGAGTTTACGATCAGGCTGGCTGTAGAAAACATTACTTTAAAAAAACTTTCTTGTATCGCATCCATTAGAATAAGGTCCTGGATGTAATATAATTTTATGACTGCGCTCGGAACGCGGCGGTTTAATTGAAAGCCTCATTGTCAGCATGTTTCGGTATTATAATTGACGAGAAGATTATTATTAGAAATCTAGATATATGTATTTTAATTTATTGAAATTGTATTCAAATGAGTATTAACATACATTGACATGAGTACTCTGAATAGATGTAGAAATCATTTTATACAATCCCTCTCTTTGAGTTGTATTTCCTCATGACTGAGGGTCGTGACTCCCCCGCAGAACGAGAAACGAAATCTCTTGGGCAGATACATCGTGGTGGGCGCCCAGGTCCTTCCACGGAAGACACATGTCCTCGGATTTTGTGGTCCTCAAACATGTTGGTTTCCTCACGATGTTTTCCTTCACCGTTAAGCGAGTGCAAATCCACACTAAACTTGAAAATACAAGTCATTGGTGTAAGCCGGATTCGAGCAGACACTAGAACCGCTGAGCCACACTCGCGAAATTGTAGGTCCCGGCCGTTTGTCTAGTACGGCTGTCGTAAAGCCATGTCAGAGGCCCTTAGGGCGGCTTGATAAACTCTCGACACCAGAGTTGGCCACTCTCATTCAATAAGAAGAATAAGATATGTTCTTTACTTTATTAGTATTTCTGTATGAATGTCGTGACCACTGACCATAATCTCCTATAACCTTTTCCAATAACAATAACACTTTTAAAATACATACTTTCTCCCATTTATACATACATACATGCATACATACATACATACAAAGAAGGTGAAGTTTTTAATCAGCTGCTTGTCTCATCTAAGCGGCCGTCACTCGGGGGCGGGGCCGGGTGATGGATGCTTGTATAGACAGAGAAGTATGACATATGGATGTGGTAGTCTTAGTTGGGAGCCACTTCCATTCTAGACTGACTGACTGACTGACAGACACACAATTTCGTCTTTCATTCGTTACTAGTGGGTGCTCGCGGCTTCGTTCGCATTAAGAAGTAAAACTTGCATCCCCTATGTCACACCTTTGAAAGTGGCATTTCCAAAAATCCTTTTTTAGCGGATGCCTACGTCATAACATCTACCTTCATTCCAAATTTCAGCCCAATCCGTCCAGTGTGGGCTGTGTGTTGATAGATCACTATATCAATCAGTCAGTCACTTTGAGTTTTATTTATTCGTTATTAGCAAATATAAATGTTGCTTATTATAGACCATAACTAAACAGGTACAGCTGGTTGCTTAATTTTATAAAAAAAAAATTAGAATCCTGTAAATGAGAGCTCTCATAAAGAATTTTTTAGTAAAATGAATTACAAAATTGAAATAAATCTAGTTGTAAATGACACGCGTTGATATCTATTGTTAGAAAGTTTTCAACTCAAACCAAATTATATTTACAAAAAAACAAAACATTCCAAATTCAAATTAATCTAAATAATTCAATGGCTTGCCATCAAACTACTCGCATGTTGTATTAAAAAATAAAACAAATCACTGGCAATTTAAAAAGCACCTGAATTTAAAAAGAGAACAACGTCTTGGAATGTTGAAATGAACTTGCTACCTCTTTGGAATACGCATAGAGTATCCTTATTGCTGCGAAATTGAATTTTATAACAAAAGGTATAGAATCGATTTTCTATTGTTAGGGTTTTATTTTTAATTTGACTTCCGTTTTGAGTTATAAATAACAATTTAAAAAGTAATTTACACGCAAATGGGTTACGTCCAATATTTTGTGTATCAATTACGTTTTTACAATGTTACACTTATAAAAAAATGTAAGCTTTATTCGTGGCCATGTTTAGAATAATTTCTTAGTAATAAAATCAACGCACCTAAAATAAAACTACATTAAATGACTAACGCTCGCGTTAGACGTAGCTAAAATTAAAAACATTAAAATAATCACTGGCCGGCACAAAAACCAAATTAGAGATCACACGAGACATTTGCCTTTTAAAAATAATAGCCCGCAGTGTATATTGACAGGTAATATGGAGTTGTACGCAATCATTACAAGATTCGGTTCTATGCTACATCCTCTACCAGAATAGCCATGGCCCGTGCCAAGCCGCGGGCATTACGAAGCCAAAAAAAGAAGAAACAAAAAACGAAACTTTCTTCCGCGCCAAAATGAACTTTAAATTTCGAACGCGTCAGTCGAATTTTCATTCGGTTGGTGCATTGGAATTTTGTTTTGCTTTTTTATCTGTGGTTCGGACGTAAAGAATTTTATGCCTCATTGTAAGTACAGAGTTATCATTATAGTTTTTCGATGGTTTTAAGAATGATGATTAATTACTTGGTTCAGCGAAATAGAGGTTGTTTTTGTGGCCGTAACTAGGTAATATGCTAGTGTTTAAGTAAAAAAATATAGGTTTAAGTACGTACGTAGGATGACGGATAACGAAATGCACAGTCACTTGTGTTTTATAGATACTTAAAGCTGTAAAAAGTACGTTACGCCATGAACTACAGCAATATATTATAGTTACTAATTATAGTTAGTAGGTACTGAAGAACTTAAGAGGTTTTTTAAAGTCTAAAGGTTTGTTTAAACTTACTGGCTACGTTTAATGCACATTTGTAGTCCAACAAATTATCCAACATAAAATTAAAAAAAAAACATGTTATTATGAGTATATCATGACTATCTATCATTAGAAAAAACTAAATTTATCTTCGTCTGCGTGACAAAATCACCAACCTACTCATTGTAGAAAAATAAGCGCATCCAAAAAAGCCTAACAATTTTTCAAAGAAATGGTCGTCGTTAACCCATCCCGAAGGTTACTCGGATCGTGATAATTCCCCCCAATTTCAAAGATCAAGTCCAAAGAACACTATTACTCTTTAAAAAAACCTCTTTAAAAAAAAGGTTACTCTTCAAAAAGGTCAGATTGAGCTCAGTCACGCTATCTGACGGATTATGTGGAGATGATCCCGCCATTTTCGAATTTTGATAATTTATGAGGTTCGAATTTTGAATCGTGTTTTACAAAGAGGTTGAAGGAATGAGGCTACATATCTTCTACATTTGAATTATGAAAATATTATATTGTAATGTTCAATCCAAATAAGTCAATGTTCTGCTATTTTAATTGAGGACATTCAATTTGTATTACTATCAGGATTTTTATTCGATTTCAAACAATAAATAAAATAAAATTATGTATTTTAAAACCGAATATGAACAGGATCATGCGCACTTATAATATTTTTCTATTCTTTCTGATTTTTTTAGAATTTTTGTCTCAAAAATATTGTAGGTAAAAGGACGAGACACAATAATAATTCATAATTTTGTATTTTATTTATACAAAATTAATTTCTGCTTAAAAAAAATATACATTGGTTTATTGTAAATGTGAGATGGATTACACTTTTACAATCGTATTTTTGTAACAGACAAAAAAATACTTTTCAACTCCAACTTAATAAATCTACCAATCCATAGAATTAGGGGCAATCATAGACGAACCTTAGAACGTTGATACGTTAATAGGCACCGATTATGTTGTCAATGTCCTCTATAAATCAATATACGCCTACACAATATATCTATCATTCAATATTATAAGTGACTAATATGTGAGAATATTTTAATGTTTTATTGTGTGAAAATTGTTTTGACCTAGTTCATAAACAAATAGTTCTCAAAAAAAGAAATCTTAAAATCATCAAAACATATTGCACTTTTTTATTTTTACGGAGATTGGGCGTAAATAAAAAACCCTAATTTTTCACCAAAAAATAATAATAAAAGATAATGTTTTCTAATAATAATTATATTGTAGTTGTATTGTGTTGTGTTTCAAATTACTTTTTTCAAAAATTGTATCATCTTGCTGTGTATAAATTGCTTATTATTTATATACTTGCATCACTAAGTAAGTGTTTCGTTTTGTTCTAGGTAAGCTGTGACAACATATTTTTATAAGAAGACAAGAAGCTAGTTATTTTTATGATAGAAAAAGATGACTTTTCGATGTGTTCCTTCATTTCAAACAGTTTCCAACGACAGTAACGCCACCTGGGTAAGTTTGTAGAAAGTTAGATAGTTCTGCTACTCGCCCATAGATGGCCTAAACTTTGATAACGTTTGCAAAAAGTTTGTGTATTCATCTTTTTTGGTGGTTCATAAGTGTTTTATTTATATGATGTATACTTGATTTTACATAAATAGGAGTAAAGGAAAATAATTATAACATTGCACGTTTGATTTTTATAAAATTAATATTGGAGTTTTGCTTGCCAACGCCATCTATAATAATCTTTATAAACCACTTAGGAATAACTTTCACTCGCAATAGTTCTGCTACTCGACGCTAGATGTCTCATCAGCCCGTGAATAAGAATCAGAACGAATTAGAATCGTTACATTTTCTTCATCCGTGCTTTTGCTAATTATTTTTGCTTATCGAATTCATTTTCTACTATGCGTCAAAGCATAGTAGAAAATGAAAACTAAAAATGGCATATCAATTGAAAAATATATATTTTAATAGCAGAAATATTTAAAATAACCTCTTGAAAGATCGTTACATTAGCGCCATCTAAGTTTGCGTTCCCACGCACGTCACACCAACATGTTTGCTTATTCAAGTCGACAGTAAATTCGGAGCCACTGACTCATGAAGTGGACTTGACATGTCAACGATCTAGTGCTGTTGACACACTGAATTACCAACTTTAATTCGAATGTGTAGTGAGGGCGCTACTTGTAAGCAAACTTGAAAGTTGTTATTAAATCTGCCTGTATTTTGTTAGTTCCAAATGTTGACACTGGTATAGGTGAAGATTGTGAATTAACTACTATTGGGTGTCTGTCACACCTTCGATTTTAGGTCAATAAGCACAAACGTAGGCTGATTTGAACTTTCGTTTGTTTTTTTAGCTTACTTTGAGTGTTAAAAAAATATATTTAAATGTGAACTTTTAAAACAACTACACAATATACTAGGAAAGTGCCAGTATATTAGTGGTAACGGATATCAATGTAAGTAAATAAATTAGTATGTGTTTTGCAAACTCTGTTGGCACGTGTTTTCAACCCGCCCATAGGGCCTCTGATTTGGTTTAACTAATGCAGTTCGAACAAACCGGTACCTACTATTTTACGTGTTATCCAACCCACGGAAGCGCACTGATACCCCTTGGTCTCTTAGTTACGGTCACCCATCCAAGAACTAACCGCGACGCCAGTTGCTTAACTTTGATAATCGAAAACGCATATCGCAGTACACTGAGCCAAAATTGGTTGACGTTTTTGTAAATTTATTTACTACCATATATTGTATGAAAAACCTATTGTTTATGTGCAGCCTAAATACCTCCCTACATTGTTCTCTAATGACCCATTAATTCAGGATCAAAATGCTATTGTAAAGTTTTACATAAAAAGGCGATAAGGCCGCCCAATGTGCATTAAATTAGTTTTTAAACTTCTTTCATTATGTAATTTCTTTGGTGTGCATTAAAGACATATCTTATCTTATCTTAAAAACTATCGTTTTTCTAATCAAAAGACTTCAACGCGTGCTTTGCTACGGAGCTACGGGCTACGGCGTAGCAACTTCATTTATTCTAGTTTCATCTATTTCTAGTTTTTTTTATAGAGATATAAGCAATTCTACAGTAACTCTTTACAATAGAGCCCATCATCGGAACGATCGAAATTTCTCATGAAACTTTTAATAATAAAATGACGGTAATATCCTGAAAACAATAACTAGTTTAAACCAATACCTACTTACAGTACTTATACATAACAAGTCAGTTCTATGAATTTCGTAAGGAGTCGTTTTACAAATGACATGTTCAACGTCACATACACACACACATGTACATACATACTCACATACTTTTTTATGTGTATACGGTAGCGTACAGTTGATGACAAAAGTGCTAACGAAGTTCGGAGAAATTAATTTCAAAATAAGTAAAATAAATGTTGCGGGACATTGCACACAGCGCCATCTAGCCCCACACTAAGCAAACGCTTGTGTCGTGGGTACTAGATACCAGATATACTATAAATATACTTTTTTAATTAATTCGACATAACGGTTTATAAATCCATTATTTTTAGCTAGTTATATATGGTTATATATATATAGCTTAGGACAAAATTAACAACAAATATCATATTATAGGTACGAGTATGTGTTTGAATACAACATTAATATATAATAGTAAGAAAATGTTTTCTTTATTGTATATTATATCGTTATGGTGACGCCAAATAACTTAGTCTCCGATATAAATACCAAATTTGAAAAAAAAACATACTTACACATACCAACAAACTTTGGTCTTTAAAATGTTAAATTTAATCCTCGTCTATATTAATTTATTAACTAAATATCATACAGTCATATCTCAAATCCAAGACATAAATTAAAATGTTATATAATTACATATACAAGCGTTTGCTTAGTGTGGGGCTAGATGGCGCTGTGTGGAATGTCCCGGAATATTTATTTATTTTAATTAATTTTTTAAACAATTAATTGCCCGACTGTACTCTGCACCCACACTAACACGTTGTAATCAAACTGGATATGAAAGGTAGATGATATACATCCAGACGGAGCTTTTTAAGCTCACCACAGTATATGGAAATTTTGCGGACAAATTGTTTTTCTTTATAATATTAAAAGTTTTGCAGACAAATTGTCTTTCTTTCTGTTCATCTGTTGAATAACTATGTTGATTTTTTTAAAGGTTAATAGTAATTTTGACTTGAATAATTGCTTTTTAAATATCTATACATTTTTGTTAGTAGGTTTGAATTATTTACACTGAGTATATTTATGCCTTGGGAGAGGCCTATGTCCAGAAGTGGACGACCGTGGGCTGATGATGATGATGATGATATTTGAGTACTATATTATGTAAAAAAAATATTATAACAAAAATATATATTAACTATATTTAAAAAAAATACAACTAAGTACATATATTAAATTTTTATATATAATAAATTGTATTGTTTTGACATGTGATTGAATCTGTTTGGTCAGAATAGTATCTTATTAGAAACACCTATTTTTTATAATTTAATTTCACAACTGCATTATAATCTCGTAATTTTTTTAAAACATTTTCAAAACCTTACTCCATGCTTTATATTAACGACATTAATAATACTTACTTTAGGTATTATTAATGCTTTATATGACTCATGTACCGACCAAGATACTTCCAAATTATCTACAAATCTCCCCTATACCTACTACCTCTTTTTATCAGCCGCAAGCGCGGAGGCCCGGGGCTCCATACATGTGATAGCCGCGAGCGCAGCACGCCGCCACGCGAGAGACCATATACAACCTAGTGGTTTGAACTTTTTGGTGAATACTTTGTGGTGCGCGGGAAGTTCGAATATGAATTTAGTGATTGAAACTTTTTGGTGGACGTTTTGAATTTGCGCGCGATTTTGTGATTGAAACATTTTGGTGAATACTTTGTGGTGTGCGGAAAGTTTAAATAATGTAACTTAGTGATTGAGATTGGGACTTATTGGTTGAAACTTTTTGGTGGATATTTGGTGTTGTGCGGGACGTTTGAATTACGAATATAGTAATGGATCTGTGGTGAGATTTGAAATTAGCCCGCGATCATGCTGGGACTTTGAATTTGGAACTAAATGATTGTGAATATCAAAACAATAATTTCGATGTAAATTAGGAAAAAAGTGCTTATCAATATTTTTGGAGAATGCTTCTAAAATAAACCTTATTTGTGATGAAATCATTTATGTGAACACAACTTGGTGAAACAAAACTGTGACTCAACAAGTGTGAACTTTTCAACATTCTGGTGACATTTAGTGAACTTTTCACTGAATTAAATTTAAAATTGTCACTAAACGATTTGTGAAATCAAATTTGCAAAATTCGAAAGGACAAGTAAATTATTATTAGTATAATCAGTTCACAGTTATACTAACCGATATAATATAAACAATCAAGTATCATACCATCACATTCCTAAGAAAGACATTATCGTAACAAGATATATCTATAAAAAATGATTCTTGATTCAATACGGAACACAACATATAATCACATATTGTACCATCATCAATAACCCATAACGACCGCAGAAAACAATAACATCATCTGCGAGAACGAGACACCGTTATACCATAGAGAGAGATGAAACAAAATCGATATTTGAAAATAGAATTCTCATCTGTAATTCAACACTAATCGTGTAAATTCATGATTGTTGGCCAACCTTTGCACTAAGGATAGAGACCAAACTAACAAGACCCTCAACACTACAAATTTACTTACAAATCATAGGTCTACGAGTACTGGTCATTACTTACCACGCCCAAATATACTAGATCCGTGAAACTGAAGACAGATAAAACAAATAGAGCTCAAGCTATGCTGGTGTACGGTATACTAATCTAGCATCATACCACGCCCAAATTCACTAGACCCGCGAACATCAAGACTGGTAGAACAAACTAGAGTTCAGAATATGCTGGTCCATAAATAGCATCTTAACACATCCAAATTTACTAGACCCTGAAACTGAAGACTGGCAAAACATACTAGGGTTCAAGATATGCTGGTTGTAATAACCAATATAGGTATGGTCAAGTCATTTTTGAAGATAATGATCTGATGATGTGGTCGTGTTAACCCGACAAAGATAACCTCAGAACACAATGGGACCAATTAGAAAGCACCATTGCGAAACCAATGGGAATCGAGTGGAAACTGCTTTTTAATCGATTATGCGAGTGAGTTTTTCCTTGTGGAGAATGCAGAAGATATCTATGAGATTTTTTGAATTTTTGCTTAGGTAATTGAATTTTGTTTTTGAAATACGAGATTAGTTCAAAGGTGAAGAAAATTTATAGTATATTACAGATTGCAAAATAATTGTAAGAAATAATATCCAAACGAAAATGACCAAAATGAACGGAATCACTCTACAGGATATGACAGAACAAAATCTGACAGCAGACGATATTTTCAACGAGAACTTCCACCCTAAAAGAAAGAAAGTCGAATACACATCAATAATCGATGAGGAGAAAAAATCGATTATGATCGAGTTAGCAACCGACAAATTTGGCAACAACAATAAATACACAGAAAAAGAATCGCCTCAAAATTTGAAGCTAAAATCTAAATTCGATGACGAGTACGATATCAACAAGATCGTGGAATCGAATATTATAATCGATAAAGCGGACACGATTCGATTAGAGTTGAGACATTCGGATAGAGATTACAAGAATGGCGAGGATGATGGAAGATCGATTGGAAATGACTCAAATGATTTCTCGATTCAGAATAGTGATGAGGTGAGAATCGATGGCGAAGGAGAGGAACAGGAGGAACATGTAAGTACTGATAAGTTTTTTAAAAATCTAGATATATTTAAGCTCTAACGTTTCTCAAGTACTCGGTCTGGTGAAAACAGGTATTTTGCTAAATTAGTTACCAAGAGTTACCCAATAAATTGAGAACATGACTTAGGAAATCATTCATATAACGTGTTAAAAAGACTACATAATGTTAGCATGATTCTTTTTCAGGTTTTATTATTACCAATGATTTATCGACCTCTGTGAAGAGAGATCTTGAATGAGATCTTCTGTTGTTTTGTTTGAAAGAATCCAAATACTTAATCTATACTAATAATAATATTATAAAGCTGAAGAGTTTGTTTGTTTGTTTGAACGCGCTAATCTCAGGAACTACTGGTCCGAATTGAAAAATTATTTTTGTATTGGATAGACCATTTACCGAGGAAGGCTTTAGGCTATATAACATTACGCTGCAACTAATATGAGCGAAAAAACAATGAAAAATGTGAAAAAAACGGGGAAAATTATTCCTCTTTGAGGGCTTCCGTTGCGTGTGCTGCAAAAACGGTTCAAGATATCAAAAAATATGTATAAAAGAATTATTCCTCTTGAAATGATCTAACAAAATGTCTGCAACAGTATATGTCTATCTTTTAAGATTAACTCACTAGAACCGTTTTTATGGTAATAACTATTCCATGCGGACGAAGTCGCTGGCACAGCTAGTAAAAAATAAAATTAGCTTAGGTACTTAAATTTACTGAGGTTGTCTTAGATGATTTAATCTTCTTCTTACATATAAAAATAAATCGCAAAATGTGTTGGTAAGCGCATAACTCAACAACGCCTGGACCGATTTGGCCAATTCTTTTTTTTAATATTCGTTGAAGTTCAAGGATGGTTTTTACGGCGAAAAAAATGCCGATAATTTCCTAAAAACCGCCCTTTTTTCCCATACAAACGTTTTCTAACTAACTAAAGAGTAAAAGAGTCAACAGACAGGATGAAGTCTGTCGGGTCCGCTAGTATAGTTATACATCTGAGTTTTTTTGCCAAACCTTTCACACACACCAAATTTGTATATCCCAAACGCTTGACTAGTTTATAATACAAGTTATCATATCTGATATCTAATTCATACCGCGATGCGTAAACTATTGGAATTACGATTAAAATCTTACGGCGACTTTCTATAGATGCTATCTCACTTAACTTCGTGATTTTCTGCTTTTGGTAAAGGAAAATGATAAATGTAAAGTTGATAAAATTGTATTACATCGTAGTATATGTTTTTTCTTAGAATTGTGATTCTTCATGCGTTAATATCATATATTATATATATAATATCATATGTTAATATCATATGTTATATTTATTTATTTATTTATTTATATCATGCAATTGAATCATGACTTTAATATTTTTTAAAGTGCCCGTAGCTCAGCTAGCGGAGGCAATCGCATGCGATTATTAATGTAAAGCAAAGGTCGACGCGGTCAGTACGCGGATGGGTGACCGAAACTGCATTCCATTTTGGGTGCTTCCGTGGGTTGGATGACACGTTAAATTGTAGGTCCCGGCTGTTAGTCTAGTACGGCAGTCGTTAAGCCATGTCAAAGGCCCTTAGGGCGGTTTGAAAACTCTCGACCCCAGAGTTGGCCACTCTCATTCGATAAGAAAAAGAATAAGATACTTTTGATAATTAATTATTCACTAAATTTTTTAACCTTAACAGAACTAAGCGTTTGCTTAACATGGGGCTAGATGGCGCTGTGTGAAATGTCCTAGAATATATAGTTATTCTTGAAATATTGAAAATACTATAGTTTGTCTCAGTTAGGCTTCTAACAGCTTCTCTAGCCTTTTATTGCTTAAAAATTGTCTCTAAAAAGAAAACATATAAAAAGCTTAGTTAGGTATGGAGAACCTCATGGGAGGCCAAAGCTCTTTAGGCTGAACTTTTCAAGTCAAAAGGCATTCTGTAAATCAAGTTTAAAACTTACCTACCTGTGTGTGGTGATGTCACTGAATAACGATAAAGTAAACACAGATGGCACCAGAAAGTCTGATGTAAGTCGCAAATACAATAAGCATACATACATGTAAGGTAATTCAATAATTTATATACAGGGTTTATTGTGATTGGATTGCACCTTCTTATAGGCAAAATAAACTTGTTCTTCTCAAAAAGTTTAAGATGAATGTATATTGGCTTAATGGCGCTTTGTGAGTTGTCTCAAGATAAATATTTTTATTCATATCTATTTATTTACTCATAAACTGTAACTGAAACTCTGGAGAAATATGTAGTGTTTTTCCGCTGCGACTGCTCCTTAACCGACATCAAACAACAAACTTGATGGTTTTTTAGGTGTGTTCCTCCATATACCACCGCCACACCTCATGGAGGAACTGAGGAGGAGAAATTGAGGTATTAATTTAAAGGTACCTACTTTTAATTTTAGCCGTTTGCAAATAAAACCCATTAAAAAAACGACGAAAACTCAAATAAGTTATACATACATACTTACGAGTACATACATATGTACATACATACATACTTGACTTAAACTGGCCACTACACATTATTAAAAATAACTTTGTTTCCCAAAGAGCAACGACCTTAACAATAAAATTTTAATGTGTCAAGCACTACTGACTATTACATATACTGTACTTAAGTTTTTGCTTTAAACTTAGTACAGTAACTTTGCAAGCAAGTGATGGCAGCACTAGCAATGTATTTGCATTTTAATGAACACATACAAAATTATGAAAAAAAAACAGGAGAGCTGATAAGCTTCTTTTTTGAAGTCGGTTAATAAATATTGAAATTTATCTATTATATTTAAAAAACCAAATTACAAAAAAGACGTATTAGGACCATTTTGATTTTATTTTTATTATCCGTAAACAGAGTTATTATCCTTGTCAACATAACTATATAATTATTATATATATATTATATTAACTAAAAAGTTTTCATGTAACTAAAAACTGTTTTTTTCTTGACCAGCGTAATTTTAGTTCCAATAAAATCCGCCAACAACAATATCTTGCATGATTTTGACAGCTACCAGTTTTGGCTGGACTGTGTCAAAACGCTTCTGATATCTGAATAAATTATAGCAACCTGTGTTTAGTATACTTGTACTTAATGATTATTATTTTGTTTGGTGCTTGTTAGAGAAATTGCGACCTAAATAATAAAATATGGGTCTACAATTTATAACAATATACTTAAAGTTATTGAATAATTAGAATAGAACTGACAATAGTACAATATAGTATAATGACAATAGTGATAGAATACGGTCCTATTCAAAAAACTAAAAAAAAAAACACAATTATTTATTGGTGATATGCATAACACGGTGGCGACGATATTGTTGAGGCAGCGGGCAGTACCTGGACAAGACAAGCACACGACCGAAAACACTGGCAGCGCATGGAGGAGGCCTATGCTCACATTTGGGTGCCCAATAAAACATCAAGAGAAAGTGAAATTTAATATTAATTAATAATGCTTTACTAACCTAGAACCAATAACTCCTGAATGTTACTTAAGTTGGGAAATAAATGGCTTTATTTATTTATTTATTTATGTATAACATAGACTACTCTTTATCCCGTAACAAAGCGAGCGGAGCTGCGGTATCCACTAGTATATTATAATATCATAATAATTAAAAAAAAAAAAACAGAAAATCCAACGTTTTGCTATCGTCACTATGAATGTAGAAACAATACTTACTACGGAAATAAAAATAATACATTTCACAGCGATAAGTTTTTATCACGAAAAACGTATTGTAATCACTATATCGCTTGTTCAGTGTTTAAAGAGTTCGGGGGAGTCACGACCCTCAGTCATGAGGAAACGACTCAAGAGAGTTTACAGGGTCAGTAAACACCGACACAGTCCAAAATTTAAAAAAATCTGCAGTAAATTTGGTCAAATTAAATAGTTAACCGATTTAATTCGTAAACCGTTGGCCTTGTTCTGATTAGTTGTTTATTGCTGGTTTACGATGGATAATTCGCAGGCAAATTGGATCTGTGTTTTTATACATGTGTGCATGTGAGGTCTTGTAAAGTTCAAATGTAACCTCTTTTCAAAGCTTTGATAAGGAAAGGAAGAAATTAGACATCTCCAAGAACGACTCTGTGCTTTCGAACGTAGAAAATCTTGTGCATTGAAATGGTATCATTTATACGAATATTTTATCGGGTTTGAAATAAACAACAACAACGAGTTGGGTATGTCTTGCTGATGATTTAATGCGAGTGGACTGTAATTTGACATTGGGTGCGCGTACGATGTGCGGTGCGATAGACGGGTATTGTCGTTCTGTCTGTTGGCGCGCAGGCTGCCCCCTGTCGGCGTTGGCGGGAACCTCTCCAGTTGGTCGACCTGTCCCGCCGTTATGTTGGCAGCGGGATGTGACGCTCCAACACTAGTATTAGCTATTTCATACACAAAGTTTTTCTTGTCACCACAAATATATATACCTAGTTTAGTTTTCAATTTAAAATGCTTATAGGGATATTAAATGTAGCGAGTGTGGCTCGGCGGTTCCAGTTTCTGCTTTTCATCTAGACGCACCTTGGTTCGAATCCAGCCCTACACCAATGACTTGTATTTTCAATCTATGTGTGGATATGCACTCGCTCAACGATGAAGGAATACATCGTGAGGAAACCGACATGTTTGAGGACCACAATATCCGAGGACATGTGTGTTCTGTGGAAGGACCTGGGCGCCCACCACGATATATCTGCCCAAGAGAACGAATTAATTCTGCGGGGGAGTCACGACCCACAGTCATGAGGAAATACGACTCACAGTATATATTAAATTTACATATTCTAGTTTTATAGTGGTACATCCTTAGCTAAAGACTGGAAAATTTTGAGAAGCAAAAAATATCAAAAAACGACAATGCTCAGCAGTGGGATACAATAAGTGAGTTGCTACCACTATAAATTCATTTTAGAATATTGAACCTACTATATTTATATCATACCACTTTACATGTTCTCAATTACTACGTGAGAAATCGATGCCGCACATATAATTCAGTTATTATAAAAACAGCGAGACAGTCTACGAATAACAATTATTTATAGAACAGTAGCTCCTTACGTTTTTATGTATAATAAGTATGTATTTGCAAAAGAAAAGTATATTTGTATTATAATATCTAGTACCCATGATACAAGCGTAAGCTTAGTATAGGGCTGGATGACGCTGTGTGACATGTCCTGAAATATTTGTTTATTTATTTTTATTTACACAAATAGCCAGAAGAATAAGCTTCCATTTCTAATATCTTTCTCAACACACCAATCGCACACAAATCTTGGTCATGATTGGTTCGATGGCGGAAAAAGCTGAATGCTACCAATAATGGCTGCTGCTTATGCTACTTTTCAACGTCAGTATGGCATTGACATCTGAGTTGGCCACTCTCATTCGATAAGAAGGAGAAGAACGTCAGAATATACGATTCAAACTTAAGACCGCATCAAATGGTTGGGTTGACTACAACTTAACCAGTGGAAGCATTACCTCTGTTACGTTTCTATACTTATTGACTTACTTACTCTTTAGGCGCAGCGACCCGAAATGAGTCTTGGCCTCCGAAACAAAAGATCGCTACCGGTCCCGGTCTTGCGCCGCTTCCCGCCAGTTGTTACGTTTCTTTGTTATTATTTATTCGTAGGAGACAGTTAAATTTACGATCTGTTATAAACCAGAGTTCAACTTACTTTGGTCTTTGTTGTGTATTTGAAATGACGCCCACGGCCGCCTATGCGAGGTACGTATCAAGACAGTTGGTCAAAACTGTTTATTTTCGATGACATTTATCTGATGGCACAGTTTTTTGCTTTATCTATGGTAATGTGTGAATTGATGGGCTTTCGAATGGTGGTATAAGGAAGAAACATAAAATCTTTGGGACAGAACATTGAGGTATACTTAATTTATCACTCAATCTGTTCCCGTTTTTTAGCATTAGGTACAATACGTTTATATAAAACTCCAAGAGTCTTATTACAAAACGTGGTTTAACTTATAGTCCAGAACTTTGAAAATACATATACAGTTCGTTCTTGTTGTTCCAAATTTGTCTGCCTTCTGTCATAATAATCAAACTATCAAAATGTTACCAATGATAAATCTACGTCCCAATTTGAAGTTTACAAATGATTGTTTGTATGTGATGTTTGAACAACAAGAACCGACTTTTTAATTTCAAAGTCCTGGACTAACATTTAAACTACGTTTTGTAATAAGACGGCTAAACACTAACGTTAAACGGAACATTACGCACATTTATACAATGTAACCGACTTCATCTTTCATTTAGAATATGAAATACGATTGATAATAATTATGTACCTAAGGTACCTACATACATATATCGACGTAATTTTTTATGTAAGTGCTAGCCGGTTATTACAACTAAATATAATAAAAATAAATACAATAGTTAGTAAAAAAATCGCTGTGATACTGATAGCTAATCCATTCATTTTAAGTAACACGATAGAATTAGATTTATTCTGATAATTGAACACGGGTTATGGGAAACATCAAACAAAATAAAAGCAAGAGAGCAAGATTTCAGATTAACTATTTAGCCACTTTATGCATTTACGGGTTAAAAATAAGGCCATATTTGAATATTAAAACTTTCGTGGGACATTTTATCAATATGTTAACTGAACGGTTTTCACTCACGTGTAATTCGCGTAGGTTGTTTACGCGTTTTAGATGTAATGACATCCATCTTCAGAACGTGCGAAACGCGTAAACAACATACGCGAATTACACGTGAGTGAAAACCGTTTAGTTAACATATTGATAGTAGTATTTGTTCTTAAAAGTGTTGCTATTAAAAACCCTCCCATAGTAACAAACTGACCAGCAACCAACTTATAAACTTTATTCCAAACCCACCAACCACTAGACCGGCTGTACGTCCATTGTGTTTTTTCACATAGCTAGGTATTATAAAGATAGCAGTAAACGTATCGGTGGCTCTGTCACAATGGAATTTATTGCGGCCATTTTATGAAAGAAGCGTCCGTAGATCAGCTGTATGGGGTGTTCGTACGGGATTGCTAAAGTAAAGGTGCATCATCATCATCCGCAGCCCTTGAGATCTCACTGCTGTGTATAGGCCTCCCTTTGTACTTATACCTACTTTGTACTTGTTTGATTTTTATACATACTGTTATAAAGTTAAAAGTAATAAAGATTGAATAACTCTAATTGCAAGTATTTGGAAACCTAGTTTAATTAGCATTGGTGTTTTAGTTCTGGACTTGAAAACAAGTTTTCTAAAAATTCTTCTAATTGGGGTATCTTTAGGCGATCTCTTTATTTGGATGCCTACAGTTTCAGATAAAAATATTGTTTAATTTGTGTTTATTTATGATGAATTGAATAAAATTAATATTTATATTCCTCATTATCAATTAAAAGTTAGGTTTTACAACTCTGTATTAGCACTTTATATAATTTTTATAGTACTTAAGTTTATAAGTTACGAAATAATGTTCCTAAAGCGCTAAAACAGTTACGAAAGACAGACTTTCAAAAATGTATCAAATATCAATCAAGTTCGAAGCTTTTTTAGGCAATTAGCTCGGCTAGATTTATGTGACTACCGCGGCCTAGTTAAACACGCAGTTATGTAAATTTAAATATATGTTCGGGCGATTACTCACTGGTCTGGTTTGATAGGAGTTGATATAGTTTTGAGTTGATTTTGTTTTCAAATGTTTAGTTTGTGTGATGCAAATGCTAACTTGTTAATGATAAGTTTCTTAAATCAATAATTTTAACAATCTATTCTAGTAAATATAATCATTATATTTAACTAAACATAAAATATAGCACAATTCAGGCATTCACAATGACATTATAGTTATTTATTATAATAAAATGAAAGTATAATGATATGAATAAATATGTATTTGTGTAACCTTTCGCTCCAAGGTATATGTTACTTGCAAGCCTATTTTACGTAAGTAGGTAATTTTTTTTGTTTGAAACCAAATCAACAACCAACCACTTTCCGACCTTACGTCAATCAGCAAATTCAATCATCAAATCAGATCAGATCAACCCTATGCATACTCGCCCTAACTAGATAAATACAAGAAATCAGCCATTGTGTCTGTTTGTCACCGGTTATCTGTTAATTGGCTCCGAGATCTGTGACGTAACTTGAATGACTAATTGTAGAACACACCTTAAAGCACAGATTGTGAGTGATGTGGTCACTTCTTATCGAAAGAGAGTGGCCAACTCTGGTGTCGAGAGTTTATCAAGCCGCCCTAAGGGCCTCTGACATGGCGACTGCCGTACTAGACAAACAGCCGGGACCTACAATTTAACGTGCCACCCGATCATGTGGTCAGTAACTAACTTACTTATAATACAACTGACTGCCCGCGGTTTCACTCGTATAAAAAAATAAAAAAGTGGTCAGTTCTGGTGTCCGAGTTTTTAAACCTTCCTTAGGGATAATACTAGTATTATCTCATGACAAAAATGTTACTTTCAGAACTACACTATCACCGTAGCAAAAAGCAAGATGATATGTCGTTTCATATCCCTGTGTGTTCAATATAAGAATTTGTTTTTTTTTTTAATTTTTAACAATATTTTTTTATACTAGGTCAATTATTATTTCTTAAATTGTCAAGCATTCAAACGATATGTAGTTTTTGTTAACGATAATTACAAAAATAAATAAAATATTATAGTACCTAGTAATAAAGGTAAACATTTTGAAGGTATATTAATATTCTAAAATGATGTCAAATTGTGCAACGCAACAACTACAAGTAGGTATATTACGCGTCACATTCTGAGATTTATTGTGACTAATTGTATACCACACGTCAAATACTTAACATGGTGAAATGTGTGAAATCAAAGCCAAAACTTTATTTAAAAAATAGGTAAAGATAAGATAAAAATCATTTATTTGCTCTAAAAACATGATGTCATTTTCACATTATATAAAAGTGTCTAAATTATTCAAATTCAAATTTCAAATTGGGGTCCTGTCTGCTGCTTTTGGATTCCCTGTGTTGCAGCATCCAGGGTTCTTCCAGTGTTTTCATTATTAAAATTAAAATTAATACATAAATACGTATAGTATATTTGAAAAAATATTGATTGAGCAACAGCTCCTACTATTAAAATTAAATGCAAGCGTAATCTATATGTAGTGATCTATCAACGCACAGCCCAAACCACTAGGCGGATTGGGCTGAAATTTGGAATGAAGGTAGATGTTATGACGTAGGCATTCGCTAAGAAAGGATTTTTGGAAATGCCACTTTTAAAGGGGTGAAATAGGAGATGCAAGTTTTACTTCTTAATGCGAGCGAAGTCGCGAGCACCCACTAGTAAAATATATTATACTGTTTAGTACTAGACAAGGCATTTATTTTTAACTAGCTTAGCTTTAACTTAATAGCAAAGCCACATAATTGGTCATAAGAACATACTTTAATACGAATTTTGTTAAAATAACACATAATTATGTATTGTACGTACAAATTAATATCATTAGGCAAAACTTTTTATATTGCCTTTTTCCCTCTAAAGCTTTGACGAAGAGCTTTAAGCTCGCGGGTCACTAGAATGAATGAAGCTTTCGCAGTATACCGGTCATACATTTCGACAGTGTCGTTACATACATAGTTACATATTATGTATGTATACATGGTTATTAATAAAAAATCAAAATAAAATAAAAAATGAAATCTTATTTGGAAGATTTAGTTAGTAATTAAGTAAATAAAACTAGCTAATGCATACTTCTTGGTTGTTGAAAGGATTGTTTTTTTTTTTCATACTGCGCATGTTATAGAGAACGAATCCTGTCTTCTTCTTATCGAATGAGAGTGGCCAACTCTGGTGTCGAGAGTTTACCATGCCGCTCTAAGGGCTTCTGACATGGCTTAACGACTGCCGTACTAGACAATGCTAATACAACCCCGAATTCTGTACAGAAAGCAGGCTTTCCAAATATCACAAAGGTTTTAAATTCCAGAGAAATTAAATTTTGTTTTAAATAAATAAATAAATGTCATTTATTTCAGACCTTGAGTCCATACACATAAAAGATAAAATTAAATTAAAATTATTACATAGCAGGCACTTAACTTCAGGCAAACGTCTTACTCTTTATTTAAGAGACGGTAGTTAACGTATTTTTTCAACAATATTATAGCTTGGCGATTCTGCAATATTACTATAAGTAGATAAATAACCCTGTATAAACATACTTGCATACCCGTTTGTATAGAAAGTTGCTCCAAAATCGGTTACTTGTCAACGTTACCCAATACAATAACTTGTAAGTTGCAACTTAGCGCGTCTGAGAACCCATGTCTATTGGTTGATGTGTCAAGGAATTGCGTTGGTTCTTATTTGCGTCAAAATGTCGGCGCAAATTAGAAGACACTTGCAATGGTATAAAATGTGTGGCTGTAAAGTTGTTAGCTGTTTGCGATTACTAGTATAGGTATATTTTATAGAACGTTTAAAGATTACGATATAATCGTACTAACAATACTACTCTGACACCAGAGTTGGCCTCTCTCATACTTACTTACTATCAAATCAAAGTGAAACTATTAGTTGCTTGTTCCTCTTTTGTGTTGCAAAAGAGCGTTGATTTATCGTGATTTAATGGATTGATCGTCAAAGTTTTATGTTTGGTATTCTGAAAGTGACAATAACAAAGTGATGTTTATAACAAATAGTAACAATCTCTTGATGACTACCAAAAAGCAGTCTTCAAAAAGCTACAACTAAAAAGGTTATATTACATTGAGGTCGGAAACTCTTTCGTTTAAATCTTCGCGGAAATGATTCGCGTTCCAAAACATTCTCACTGGCGTCCACAAAAAAGGTCTTAATTACGAAAATACTTGACGAGAAACAGGTAACGTATTCCTGGAACTGATTCACGAGTACTTTTTTGTAAGATTTATTTGTTGCATTGGGACTTGATTAACTAATAAGGATTTAAAAATTTTGTTCAATTTAATTAATAAACATTACATAGACACACTTCTCTGTTTTAATGTAACACCATTTTTTTTTAAACGAGTACACCTTATGCTCAAAGTATTTAGAAAAGAACATCATGAAGGTTTAAAATATAACAATTTATCTATAGAATGAAAGTTTTGAGTTTGGAAAAAAGACATTATCGCTTTATTCAAGAATATCGCTATCGCTGGTTGCGTTTTGAAAAATCTTTAAATTCTATACTCAACATTTCTCCACCTTACCAAAAACAATACAATCACAAGCCAGATCCATTTCCTCCTTCATCCAAGTTATTTTCGAAAAAGGAACGCAGCGATGACATCACAGAACATGAAAGTAGAGGCGTGTCAGCCGTTATGTTCTTGGAAGTGGTCAGATGTTCACTTCGTACTCTCAGACAAGGATAATATGCCATGCGAGATGTAAACAAAATTTGTAAAGACTCTGGCTAGATAAAGCCTAGCCATTGTCTCTTGCTACGCCCCAATACCTCGGGGCACATGTAATTTTTTTGGAAAATTGTATGTGTGCAAGTATAAATAAATAAATTCCTTCTCCTCTTCGCGTCGTATCCCTCACAAAATAAGGATCGTGACTTCCCTTACATAATTCATTAGAGACTATGGCTCTCAGATAATGATGTTTTAGCATGCAGTTCCTCCTACTCGGGTCGTATTCCTCATCAATGAGGGTCGTTGCTCCCCCGCCAAATGGATTCATTGGGGAAGTTTTCTTAGACAAGTACGCCCAGATCCTATTAAGCATAATTATCTTTATTCATATAAAATAGCATGTCTACAAAACTGTAAATACAATATATGTTAATTATCTACAATATAAAATTAACTACAAAATCAACAACAGGTAACATTAATATGTAAAATTTTATTCGAATCGATTACAAATCCTTGGTATGAAATGGTCAGTCAAGATAGCTGTGTCATATTGTATATTAGCGGAGTGTGGGTGGCAAATTGTGTGTGAAATTGGTTAATGATGACCTTTGATAAAATTTACATCAATAATATTTCGCTAAATTAGCATCCAATACCTACCTATATATGTTTAAATTACGGCTACATGTTTAAAATTTTTGTACAGATAAATAATTAGCAAAATAATACATACAAAAAGAATATAGGAACAAATACAACAGAAATTCATTGAGTCTTTCAATAATTTTATTTTATTACATAAATCCCAATTACTTTTCACGAATGTCATTAGACAAATAGAGTTCCATATTTCCGGTTGAAATGTTGGCAACATTGGCACCCCGCCATCTTGCCTCGGGCTATACGGCCAATCGGCGCGCGTTCCTTATTCAAAACTACGTTTGACACAATGAATTTATATTTTTTCTTTACTATTCAATTGAAAAAGTTTTATTGTATTCTGTTAGTAATTGGATAGTGCTTGAACAAAAATTGGAGTGTTATAAAAAAATTACTTTTTGTCGCCTTATATGGTAGGTTATTGTAAAGCTTTTGTATAATGTGTAATACTAATGAAATGAAGAAATTATCTTTGTTCACCGATTGAAGCGAGATTTAAAAGTAAATGGTCTGTGATTAGTACCAAATAAATAACTTTTATCTTTATCTTTATTAGAAGAATTATTAGAAGGCCTATCTACATAATATGTAAGATATGTCTAACGATTAATGGAAAATGATACTGAAATTCAGTATCATCAAAGTTGATGTCAACCAAAAGTACGGAGACGTTACGACATGAAGTTTGTTCCATAAAAAATAGCTGGCTTTAGTATTAAGCTAAATCAAAAGTGAATATCAAGAATTTATTAATTTTTATGCCGCCACGTATGCATTAACGTGAATTTTGACAGAAAGGTTTTACCATGCATACAGATACATATCAACAAAGAAAAATATAGCCGTAGCTGGAGGCAATCGCATGCGATTACCAATGTTAAGCAAAGGTTGACGCGGTCAGTCGCTGGATGGGTAACCGAAAAGTGGCATTCCATTTTGGGTGCTTCCGTGGGTCAGATTACACGTTAAATTGTAGGTCCCGGCTGTTTGTCCAGTACGGCAGTCGTTAAGCCATGTCAGAGGCCCTTTGGGCGGTTTGAAGACTCTCGACACCAGAGTTGGCCACTCTCATTCGATAAGAAGAAGAAGTAGTAGTCAAATATAATGTTGTAATTCCTTAATCATGACACCAATATTTCGAGATACATCTTCTTAACCTAATCTTCTGCACTAAAAAAAAAAATATCCTCTAACTTCTGCAAAATCTTTGGCAAGCTTAAACATCTAAAATATGTAATGTCATTCTCAAATCTTTACCAGAAGAGCCCACTTTCATGCGAACTTACATTAACCATGTCTTAAATATATACAAAAAAAAACACAAAAAAGTATTTATTTTTCACAAATCTTTGCAAAAGCCTATTCCACATTATCCTTTCTTCATAAGTTCTTCCAACTACCCCCGAGGCTACAAAAGGGCGCCAAATGTCGGATATTGGCGCCCTCCATTGCATTTCCACTTCATTTGTTACATTAGTTATACATAATACTCATTTATTTATATGTACATATGTAAGTACTTTAATTGTGAATAATTTCATATGACTGCGTTCGCTGCAAATTGAAATTTCCATTTGCAAATTGGAATAAAATAAATAATTACTTATTTCAGGACATATCACACAACGTGTGATTATGAATAAATCAATTGAAATTGAACGCCGTCTAGCCCCATACTATGTTCAATGTTCAATGTTCATTTATTCGTAAAGATTATTTACACGTCAAATTCCATACATTCATATACTTAATTACAATATTAATAACTAAGCTTACGCTTGTATCGTGAGTATGAGGATTGAGAAGAGTCATAGGTTACTTTTCATTTCAAAATAATGCGAGCGAAGCCGCGGGCGTCCACTAGTATCACATAAAAGTACAATAATAAATAAATTAACATCACATTAGACAGGTTGTAGTCAAACGTAAGCCACTTGTTAAAAAAAAATGAATTATCAGAGTGATAACCTCCTTTTCTATAAGTCGGTCAAACCCTGGTTTTCCCATGTACTAATTCTCACATAGACATCACATAGTTAACTAGTCTAACGAAGCATACAATGTAACTGGTATTCATATAAAAATTACAAAGTCTGTCTGTTCGGGCGACTGGTCACCAATGGCAGGGCTCGGCCTTACGGGTAATTAAAGGGTGGAGCCGGGAGGTGTACAACTAGTTCTCGCTAGGATTTCACTTTTAAAAGAACGGTTCTGGTGAGGATAGTGTTGTTGATTTATTTATCTATTTTGCGTGTTGCGACAAGACACTAAAGTGTTACAAATTAAAATTAAACTAAAAAATAAGCTATTCCCGCTATTTTTATAAGAAACTAGTGGGTGCTCGCGGCTTCGCTCGCACCAAGAAGTAAAACTTGCATCCCCTATTTCACTCCTTTAAAAGTGGCATTTCCAAAAACCTTTTCTTAGCGGATGCCAACGTTATAACATCTACCTGCATGTCGAATTTCAGCCCGATTCGTCCAGTGGTTTGGGCTGTGCGTTGATAGATCACTATATCAGTCAGTCAATCAGTCAGTCAGTCACCTTTGAGTTTTATAGATTTAGATTTCTCTGGAGTATTGAGAACTCCCTTTTTTGAGTCGAATAAACATAAACACAATTTATTATGAGCGAATGATGTGAAGCTACAATCGAGATAGATTCCTCGATATGATTTTCGAAATTATTTCAACAATTACATACTATTATTGTATGCTAGTGACTTCTTCCACATTTGTTCGGTCTAAATACTGTCTAAGTTCCGACGACCCATCGCATCGTTACGGCGGCGTGAGGAAAAAAAATACTTCAACAAATACACTTTGTTTTTGTTGATGATTCATATATTTTTTTTAAATTAAGGCTTATATTATTATGAATGATTTTACACTTCCATCTCTTTTTTAGATTATCATTTTGTCAAACTTTAAGTATGTTTCTCACTCGATACTCATTCGAGTTACAATCTAGTTCCCCTAGTAACCCTGCACCCTGCCCTAGGGCGGCGCACCGCCCCCCGGCAGTCAGCCGCGAGCGCCCGAACTGAACTACCGTGTTACGTATAATCGATTGTAGCAGTTGTATCGAGTGATAATCGAGTTAACAAGAAAAAAGGCGTACAAAGTAGTGATAAAAGGACCAAATAAATTTTAAAAATATATAAAAAAAAAGATTTTTTTTACAATATACGTACTAAATAATAATGACAAATATAGCTAATTTTCTTTTATGAAATTGAGCAAAAAATACGACTAAATTGTTATACTTGCCCTTAACACAAAAGTTAACTATGAAACTGATATAAATATAATTTTCTATACATAAGAGTAATAAGTAATTTTTCAGATATACTTAGCAGAAAAAAAAACTAAGAAAAAAATCCGTTCGTTTTATTACAATACACAAACTAAAAAGAACAAAGTATGTAATAATATATTTCATTTCAGTATCATTTACTTATGGGTACCTAAATCTTTGAAAACCTCTTCTCTCATAACAAAAAGTTTCCATAGTCAACGTAATTAAAATTTAAAAAATACCGACCTCAAAAAAAACAAGAAACCAATTCGGCTGCAATTGCTTTTTTTGTAATCACGCTTTTGGCACGAGCCCCTCAAATTTATTAAGACAGATTTATTTCTAACCAACGTATTTAAAACAGTAACATTAATTATTATCAACTACCATATTTCATCAATAATAAATTACACTTTTAACCTCCATCAAGAGTTTTCTATCAATCAAAAACAAAATAAACCTATTCACTAATTGAAAGTAATCGATAAATAAACGATTCCAAAAAAAAAAGAAATTCGATCGCTCACCAAAATAACTTTAATCAATTCTTAATGAAGCGCGTATAAAATCGATATAGTTAATTTGGTAAATTTTAACTTAATTCGGATTAATAGATGATCCGTTAACAAAAATTTTATGTTAAATTCTTAACTACCTGGCGTTTTTGATTAATTTCTCTATTTTAACAAAAACTAAATTATTTTAATTTGCCGCGACGAATCGATTTTATTGAGCAGTCCGCAAAACATTTGGAACTAGTGTAGCGAAAAATAATTCATTTTATCGATTCAAAAGTCAATCTTCGAATTATAAATGGAATTAACAGCTTTATTTTATTTAACTCTTAGAAACATTCTTTTGATAATTATTAAATTAACTTATTAAAAAAGGTTAAACAAAACTACATAGGTATTTATTGTGTTCATATTCATCAAAGATTAATACGTTATAATTTCATGTTTTACTTTAACAAATACATAGTTACAAACAAAATCACCCAACACAAAAAGCTATCAAAGCTACCGTAAGATATTATCTTCCCTAAACTATTTTAAACGATTCCTCATACAAACACTCTAATCTCCATAATAAAACTATCGATACAATATCATCACTAAGGCTATAAATTAAAAAATATATAAAAAATCCGGTAGTCAGCGGGCCCAAGACACCAATTTAAAAAGTAATCACTAACCGATTGTGGTACGAAACGTCCGCCTTTTAAGGTACCGGTAATTTTTTTTTTATCGGTACATCGGACATTTACATATGGTTTTTTATACTTTCACCTCACTAGTCTATCGGCCGCTTGTGGCGGCAACCGCTAATAAATTAATCGATTTAATTATTTTCTCCCTAAAAAAGTATCGATTAAAAATCGGAATTCGATTTTAATTAATTACGAGTGGATTCCAATCAGTGGTTTGGTGTGTTGTTTACGTTGGATTTGTATAAAAATGTAGTGATAAGTTAATCTGAAGTGATAGTGATAAATAAATTGGTTATTTTTTTTAACAAAGTGTGTGTAAAAAAGTGGCCCTGGCGTACGTAGACTTATCCAGCGTAATTGAGGTGCAGGTAAATATCCTAAAACTTATCTTAAATTTGCAAAAAGATCTCTCTCCGGCGGGGAATCGAACCCCGGTCTCCCGCGTGACAGGCGGGGATACTTACCACTATACTACCGAAGACTTATTTGCACACGTCGAAATTATAGATTTAATGTTATCGTTGCAGTCAACATTTGAAACATAATTGTATGGAATATACAAAATACACGTGCCGTCGATATTTTGTTTTCGTGTTCACAACTTGCAATTCTGCAACTGTTTGAACCACAGAGCTTTGAAGTCCATGCTTGTCGCCCTGCGCGCGCGGGGGCGATGTGGCCCGATCGTTGTTCTGTGGTTTGAACAGATTTTTAAACGTAATCTTAAATTAAAACGATTGTTTTACGCATAATTTTTCCTCGTAATATTAGAAGTAATCATGAATCATACATTGGTAGCTAAGCTAGACCGAGTCACGTGTCTCAGATGCTTATCTCTTCATATCTAAATCTATACAGAGCTATTAGTACTTAATGACTAACTTTTTTGGCCTATGGTTACTATGAATTGCCAAATAATACAATTCATAATTTATCTTTTTATCGAATGAGAGTGGCCAACTCTGGTGTTGAGAGTTTTCAAACCGCCCTAATGGCCTCTGACATAGCTTACCGACTGCGTTACTTAATTAATAATTGCCTACGTATGTTGTGTGTGGCCAAAAACTCAAGGTCACAAATTTAGAAAAATAAAAAAAACTCGTAATTTAACGTAAAAATAGAGTATTTTTTGCGCAGTCTCTCTTTGAGTCGTATTTCCTCATGACTGAGGGTCGTGACTCCCCCGCAGTATTAATTCGCTAGGGGAGTTCTCTTGGGCAGATACATCGTGGTGGGTGCCCCGGTCCTTCCACTTTTTGCACAGTAAGGCTACACAAATAGGAAACTTCGGCACAAAATGTGGTTGATCGACAAATAAAGTGCGCCTTTCTCGCATCTTGCGTCAAATTTGACTGACAATGTATGGAGATCTCAAATGAGACGTATTATACAGCCTTTTAAAAAAAATACAAATGTCCTAGAACCAATTTAAATAGATGTACTAAAACCTTTTTGAATTTGTTATCAATTTTATTTTTAATAAAAATCCTTTATTTATGTATAACAAAGTGTATACGTACCATTAAAATCACTAAAATATAATGAAAAACTAGTAAATTACAAAGGTACGTTGGTGGGTAAACTGAGCTCTGCACTAAGTGTCACAGGGACCTTGTGTTGCAGCCCCCTTAGACAAGAGGCGTATTTTAGTGTGCGTACTGACGCTCGCTTTTAGAATAGAAATACCAATGTATGGGAGTGACGTAGCATGTCAATCGTCGCGATGTCAATCCCATACATTGCTCTCTCTATTCTATAAGTGAGCGACAATACGCTCACTAAAATACGGCTCTTGTCTAAGGGGCAGGGCTGCAGTATTTCTCGCCGCGGTAAGCTTTTTTTACAATATTACACCAAGGTTCACTAACATGGTAATAACCCTGTATAGATCACTTGTATAGCCACAATAAGAAAGCAAATTAGGCGCAAATTGCTTGTACTTTTTATTCGACAATGATTAATGAAAGACTGGACGCTGTATTTAGATTAATTGCCTATTTACAAGTACATGTCAGAAGATGTTGTGAAATATTTTATTACTTACTAATTAATTAGTGGGTTGCCATTGTTTGGTATTTTAAACATAATATCTGTCCCACTAACATTATAAAGACGAAAGTTTGAACATATTAAGTTTGTAGTGCCCGTAGCTCAACTGGCGGAGGCAATCGCATGCGATTATAAATGTTAAGCAAAGGTCGACGCGGTCAGTCCTTGGATGGGTGACCGATAAGTGACATTCCATTTTGGGCGCTTCCGTGGATCGGATGACACGTTAAATTGTAGATCCCGGCTGTTTGTCTGGTACGGCAGTCGTTAAGCCATGCCAGAGGCCCTTTGGGCGGCTTGATAAACTCTCGACACCAGAGTTGGCCACTCTCATTCGATAAGAAGAAGAAGTAGTAGTCAAATATAATGTTGTAATTCCTTAATCATGACACCAATATTTCGAGATACATCTTCTTAACCTAATCTTCTGCACTAAAAAAAAAAATATCTTACTTCTAACTTCTGCAAAATCTTTGGCAAGCTTATACATCTAAGTGCTCCAGCCCACCGGGCGCATTACCACGCTGGATAGTAACTAAAATCATTTTCATTGTACCTACGATATCTGATTATCTGATAACAGTGTGTAGTGGAAGGACCTTGGTGCCCACCACGATGTATCTGCCCAAGAGAACTCTCCTAACGAATTAATTCTGCGGCTGAGTCACGCCCCTCAGTCATGAGGAAATACATCTCAAAGACAAAAGACGACATCTGCAAAAGCGTTAATATAATACAGCGACAAAGTACTAAAACCGACTCGTATGATACAATCGAGTTCGGACCTAATCGACATTCCTATGTTGATTATGTTGATTGATTGTATCGATACATTACGGTAAAATATTCGATTGCCCGTCGATGTATGTATGTGTACCGGTTACATATATGTACTCATTATACAATTGGGTGATGAAATAAGCAAGACATTAGTCTGATGGTAAACACCATTTTAAGATTATCAAAAATGACACCAGAATTTTGAATTTCAAAACTCAGCGTTTATATTGATGCTAAGTGTCAAATCCTAACACAGCTAAAAAAGAAAAAAAAGATTTTTTTTATTCATAGTGAAATAGAGATTCTTGATAGTGTTGTAGAAAGAATTCAATGTATCTGTGTGTTGTAACTTCACAACTCATATATAATGTACTTCTCAGACCCACTTAAAAAACCTACTACTACAAAAAAAACTTTCAGAAGACTTGAGAACCTCCTTTTTTTGAAGTCGGTTAAAAATAGGACTTCAATTTCATATTATACTGCGTATATAATTTTCCTGTGTTATTTCACTAGTCTCAGGGGTGTTAACTATTCTGAACACAGATATTTCCCTTCTCTTGTATTATATCCTTTATTCAAAACTTATAAAACATAGAGTAACTAACTAATAGTATATATTTACAAGTCTTAAACATAATATTAATATATAAAAAATATATAATTAAACAATATATACACATATATACACTAATAAAACTAAATAAGAGTACATTTAACCTAAATTTAAAACATCTACATGTGGTATGGTGCCAAGAACGCTGGCTGCATTCCCACGCTGGATTGCTATAGAAATCCTTTGCGCAAGGAACCAGCCAGCGTTCTACGTATTATTACATCACTACATAGTATATGTAAAACAGAGTCACTTCTCGCGTCTGTATGTATGCTTAGATCTTAAAGACTACTCTACGGATTTTGATGCACAATTTTTAATAAATAGAGTGATTCAAGAGAAAGGTTCATATGTATCATAACTCGTGCAAAGCCGCGAGTAAAAGCTAGTTTTATCTTGAATAAAAAATACTCTTTTGCTACTATATTTTTATCTACAGATAAAATAAATCGCCATAACTCAAGCACCCACACAATACCTTCTACTTGAGATCTGGACGTTGAAAAATACACAATGATATTATTAGACAGGCCTCAGAGGTGAAAGCTGTATCACAGATTGGATATCGAGGGGGATACTAAAAGTTATCATTGTTATTGTTTCATTTTGCAATCATGGTTGGAAATAATAATTATTTGGTGACTATTTTACAATAACGAAACGGTACGCTTCTACCTTTATTGTTCGTACCGCAAGGTTGTGGAACTCCCTGCCTGACTCTCTGTTCCCCACGCACTATAATCCAGCGATCTTCAAAGCGAGAGTGAATCGGTTCTTATCGGTTAAGCACGCTCCATCTTAGGCCATAGCCTTTGCTTGCTATCAGGTAAACTATGGCCAAGTGCAAACCCGTTCAAGTTAAAAAAAAAATGCTGTGGGTGTAAATATATTTTTCATGCAATAATCCCTTATAGTCATTATAATCAATTGATTTTAACTAATAACTGTTAACACAGGCTATATAATTATTTAATTACTAACGATTTAAAGGGTGGCTAGCGAAACTAAAGTTATGGGCCTCACGATCCCAAGAAAAAAACGAAAAGATTGCTTTTCAGTTCCATGCAATTTCTGTCAACCTACGAGTTTATCTTAATCAACGTTATGATGAAAGTTTTACAACGTTGAAATATGTAAGATGTTAAATAATAAGTTGTAATGAACTACACTTTTTTTGTTTGAGCAAAAATATGCCTATGTCCTACGCGGGAATCGCAAATATACCAAACAAACTGTTTATACAAAACTAGTAGATGCTCGCGGCTTCGCTCGCATTAAGAAGTAGAACTTGCATCCCCCATTTGACCCCTTTAAAAGCGGCTTTTCCAAAAATCCTTTCTTAGCGGATGCCTACGTCATAACATCTACCTGCATGCCAATTTTCAGCCCAATCCGTCCAGTCGTTTGGGCTGTGCGTTGATAGATCACTGTATCAGTCAGTCAGTCAATCAGTCAGTCAGTCACCTTTGAGTTTTATATATTAAGATAGATTTGTTCTTCCAAATGAAACATCACACCCAGGAAGGTTCAATATAGTACCCCCACTAGTAGAGCCTATTGTCCATAGTTCAAAGGTCACCGCTAGATGGAGATAGCAGTAGCTGGTATTGAAACTGTACATATTGTTTGCTTACAACTGTTGGGCCGGTCGAGATACAACTATCAAGATACAGACCTATTGCTTGGGTGTATTGATGTTTCAGTATGTTGGAAGTTGGAAGGAGATATTTTTATATTTAACCCTATGTTCTGATGGTGTGTGACTGGAACAAAGACTTGAGACAATAAATAAATATTAATAAATATTCCGGGACACTGCACACAGCGCCATCTAGCCCCGCACTAAGCTAACGCTTGTGTCGTGGGTACTAGATAACAGATATAATACTTTATATACTTTCTTTTGTAAATTTATACCTACATACTTATTATACATAGAAACGACCAGACTCAACACAAGTAATTATAAATTTAAAGATTCATAAATACTTGTGTCAAGCGGGAATCGAACCCGCAACCCCTAGATTAGAAGGCAGAGCCACTACCAACTAAGCTAAAAGGCCAGACCCAAATTGTTTATTAATAACCATGTATTCTGGCAGGTTAGAGGTTGCAACAGTATACTAGCGCAACCCTCATCTCCAGAGGCTTGGCAACTTTATGAACTACATATATAATATAGCTAAGATAAGTTAAGAAAATCTACTGATTATTTTGTATAATGATACAAGGGTGACATTTAATTAAAACCCTGTATAAATGGATAAATGATTAAAAAAAACTATTTAAAGAAGGATTTAAAACATTTCCCTTTATTTTCCGTTTTATGGTGGAAGTGCCGAAGTATCGAACACAGCGCTTCGCTTCAACGTTTATTGTACGGACGGCAAAGCTTTGGAACACTTTACCAGAAGCTGTGTTTCCTGCGAACTACAATCCAGGGGTTTTTAAATCTAGAGTTAATAGGTATCTTCCAGGTAAACGTGTTACACCCTAGACTGCAGCAATGCTTAACATCAGGCAGGCTGTAGTCAAACGTAAACCTATCCCACGTAAAAATAAAAAAAAAACCTACTTTAATCTATACCACGGTCTCTTATGGACACATTTTAAGTTCAAAAATATTACATCACAGCCCATAATCAAGCTATTTAATTCTTGGTTGGATAGACTCTAAGGCCTGCAATCATTTAATATCACAATTTCCATTTTTTTCTAAACATCTGAACCCGCTACTTAAAAAATACACACATTTTAATATACAAGTACTTACTTAGTAGAAAATAAACTTTAAACGATATGCAGCCAAATATCATATTTCTATATATTAGCACTAGTGGGTGCTCGCGGCTTCGATCGCATTAAGAAGTAAAACTTGCATCCCCTCTTTCACCCCTTTAAAAGTGGCATTTCCGAAAATCCTTTCTTAGCGGATGCCTACGTCATAACATCTACCTTGATGCCAATTTCCAGCCCAATCCGTCCAGTGGTTTGGGCTGTGCGTTGATAGATCACTATATCAGTCAGTCAGTCAGTCAGTTGACCTTTGAGTTTTATTTATATAGATTAACTGGATTGCTAGTGAAATAACTATGTATATCTGTGTATTGTTATGAGTGCCTTATAAATACATACCTATTTTTTATTACATGCATAGTTATGTGTATGTTGTTTTCAAAACACCAAAACAACTTTACCACTCCTTCCTCTGACCCACTAACTTAAAAAACTCTGTCGTCAGATCCGCTCTAAAACCTTATTAATTAGAAAAATGAAACTAGTTTGTTTACGCTCGATTATAACATAGTCGAGTTGAACGCCTCCGCGATTGATCTACTTTTGATGGCTATAATGTTGGATTGATTCATTTTAGTCGATTAGGTTAGTGATGGGATCAAATTGAATGGCACTTGCATTTTTTGGCTTAACTTTAAAAAATACTAGCCTTTTAACTCAAATTTAAATACAGACAAACAGTCAAGAAATGGTATCTTTTATCGGCTATAATGTTGGATTGATTCATTTTAGTCGATTAGGTTAGTGATGGGATCAAATTGAATGGCACTTGCATTTTTTGGCTTAACTTTAAAAAATACTAGCCTTTTAACTCAAATTTAAATACAGACAAACAGTCAAGAAATGGTATCTTTAGCTGATGTAATAATATAATTTCCATCAGGCATTTCAAGAAAATACTTTACATTTTACTTTTAATTGTAAATAACCAGGGAATAGAAGAAGAAAAATAAATATCAAGTTTTTTTTTAAATTATCAATTTTTAGCCAACTTTGGTAAAGGAAGTTCGTAATTTTATTTTATTCCACATTTATTAGGAATTATATTTTTCGTTGCAGTATACGTATAAACTTAAATTTAAAATTTTAATAATCATCAACTGATTGTTATCACCTGATAATGTCCCATCACTACCAAGCACCTCACTAGCCATCCACAGATAAACAATAGTAGCTGGTTATTACGGTCACATGCCTACCGTAAGGTGATATTCAGATTAACCTGACTAACTTCATCGTAAACTGATACGAACAATGTTTGTATTGAAATTGTGGTAACTTAGTACATCACTACGAAGGTTGGATTTTCATGACTAAATGTTTTTTTTAAACCAGGCAATAGACCACCAAGTCACCAATGATAACAAAAATAAAAGAAATAAAAATAGCCTTTATTTCCCTATTTAAAAAGTTTTACATTACAGTTTTTGATGTCACTTTGTTATTATTCAAATTTTTATAATATTATTATATTTCTTTATACATTATAATGTCAAAAATTTAAATGTCAGATAGAATTTACGATGTCAAAATAGTAATGTATTGATGTCAAATTTTAATTTTAACTGAAATTTCTTCTATCTCGGGATTGTCCAACTTTGGACGTAGGCCTCCTCCAACTCTTGCCATGTGCTCCTCGTCAATGCAGTTCTAGTCCATAATTTTCCCGCCACCAGCTCTATGTCATCTCTCCATCGTCTGACAGGGCGTCCGCGTTCTCTTTGTCCATTTCGTGGTTCCCAGTGGAGTATTTTTTCCGACGATATATTGTCTTTTTGTCTCACCAATGATACCATTACATAATTACTATAACTTACGCAAAACTTTAACATTAAAAAGATCAAACAGCTTTTATAATTAAATAAATAAAAAACAAATAAGCCTTTATTACTGGTTTACAATATTTGTTCTTAACTAAAACTATTCCTTTAACATTGTGTTTATGCTCTTCAGCTTGTCTTTCGACATAGGCCTCCTCCAAAGCCTTCCATTTCATTCTCTCTCTTTTTTTGCTTTTATAATTAAATATGCCTAATTTACACACCAGTAATGGTTGATATATATTCTATATCACCATTACCACCATGTGATAATCATAACTAAAATAAAATAAATAAAATAAATAAATATTCCGGGACATTGCACACAACGCCATCTAGCCCCACACTAAGCTAACTAACTAACTACGTCCTAAGTCCTAAAATTATTATTTTTTCGCTTAATAATTCTGAAAAACATTGGAAATAAATAAAGTCTTACAAGTCTGAGCTACATTCAAAAGGTTTCGCGTAGGTAAACTGCAATCTTATACATAAAATCATTTTCCACTGTTACTCCTAAATAATCTGAAATAAAACTTTCACACAACAGTGACCAATCATTCTGTATTCTCTCTAAAACTCATATTTTTGTAATTATTAATCACATTTATGTACATCAAGCTGTGTACACATATTTTGGTAATTGTTCACGGTCAAAACCTTTAAATGTATATTCAGTTCATTTAAGAACACATTCTGTTTAAACATCAATGAAATAAACTTTATTTACAATAATAAAATATAAAAACAAGGGAAGAAAAACTAAACATACTACTTCTAACTACTACAAAAAGGTGCACTTAGAAAATCTTTAGAAAAGCCTAAAGATAATCTAAGTGCTCCAGCCCACTACCAGAGGGCAGCGTGCCCAGCATGCTGGCCGCATTACCACGCTGGATGGCAATGCTGATACGTTGAGCCAGAAAAAGACCGCAGCATTTTGGTCATGCGTCGCGTCAACCAAGCGCTCCGAGAGGTATTTCATTCTGTTTTGTGTGCCATTATAAAATAAATAAATAAATAAATCAACAGCAAGCAATAATTAAAGCCAAATACGGCTATAATGAACCAAAACATAACAATAATATAAACTGTAAACGCATACCAAAACACTACGTAGTTATTGAAATTGCTGCATCATGCTTACACTTCCTTTGAAAGTTTTTAAATAAAGCCTTAAATATTACTAAGATATTCGCTAATGTGCTAGATGACAGGATACGATAATATTTTGACAGGCTCCATTTGTTAAACCTAATAATAAGGCTGTAGGCTGATTAACGAAAAGTTTCCATTATGGATTGTAGCGGCTTTGTTCGCGTATTTGACATTTACATATACTACCACCGTTCCAAAAATAAGGAAGATCTGTCGCTACATTGTGACGTGAAAGTGTAACAAACATACCTAACTAACATTTAACTATTAAATATGGTTAAAAACCATATCAGTTAAAAGCTTGTTAGGAAAAAAAACTAAATATTAATGTCCACTAGTGGAAAAACTTCTACTATATTACTCTTTCTTTGGCTCATTGCTCAAATTCGAGCATATACTTAGTCACTAGGGGAAAGTTTTTCAGGCAACCTGCAGTTGTATAAATATAAAATTAATAATAAATATATTAAAATTTTATAAATATAAATAATTATAATAATAAAAAGTATAATAAATATGGCCTATGATCTATATCATAGGTCAGGCTGATATGGCTTAACGACTGCCGAACAAACAAACAGTCAAAACCCACAATTTAACGTATCATCCGCCCCACGGAAGGCCCAAATGGTATGAAGGCCCCACTTTGAAGTGTCGAATAATATCACTGAATTGGACTTTGTACCTCATTGTTCTGTTACATGTTAGGTACCTACCTATACTACTACGTACATATGTATATATGCAGTTACTTATCTATACATATAATAATGCTGAAGAGGTTCGAAAGTAACATCAAAGATGTTTAAAAAAAATGTCTGTAGATACTTCGAATTGATAGCAGACGTTCCAACAATTTCTAGAAATTTTGTCTGTTTATCTGTTTCTCTGTGTCGCTGTTTCTCTGTTTATTTAGTTCTTATCTGGCCCGGACGTGCGTGTGGTTATACGCTCATCACACAAAAACGGCTGAACTGATCATCATGATATTTGGCATGTAGGTAGTCTGAGGTCTTAGGAGTGTCATAGGCTACTTTTTATCCTAAAGTAATGCGAGCGAAGCCGCGGGCGTCCACTAGTATACTTATATAGGTTACTGACCACGTGCCAAGCCCGAGGCAAAATCAGTCTACCATTTTTTGCCACCGGCCATTTTGTACCAACAAATTGATTATTCTTAAACAAAGTAGACATTACGGAGTAATTCCTTATCTTATTATGTTGGAAATTCTATTTAATTCCCGTATCGCGTGTTTGTTGTTATTAGATTAAGAGTTTATTAAAGTTATTATTTGTTAGCGCTTTTATTAAAGTGGGATATCCTTTGGTGATTTAACGAGTAAAACTTATGATGATAGATTTCATCTACATAACAAAATCTATATACATAAAAATAAATAAATAAATAAAGCCATTTATTCCCAGTAACTTAATTAACATTTTGTGGTTATGGGGTTTACGTTAGTAACACATTTTTAAATTTTAAATTAAGTATTGTTCATACTTTTATTGGGCACCCAAATTAGGGTGAAGGCCTCCTCCAAGCGCTGCCAGTTTCGTCGGTCTTGCCCCGGCCTTGTCCAGGTACTGCCCGCTGCCTCCTCGATGTCGTCTCGCCACCGCCTTCGTGGTCGACCTCTGGATCTGGGATCTTCTGCTGGGTTCCAATGCAGTATTCGTTCACTCCATCGACCGTCTGTAGACCGAGCGACGTGACCCGCCCATTTCCACTTCAGCCGACAGAGCGACTCTACCGCATCCGTTAGTCCAGTCCTCTTTCTAATCTCCTCATTGCGGACTCTGTCTCTCAATTTAATGTTAAGGAGAGAGCGTTCGGTGGCTCTTTGAAAGACGGCGATTTTGTCCACTACTCGCTTTGTCAAGGGCCAGCATTGACATCCATAAAGTAGAGATGGTAATATGGTGTTGTCCATCAGTTTCTTTTTTAGTCGCATCGGGAGCTTACTTTAATCTATATACATATGTCTCTTAAATATGTTAGTGCTAGTTACCCCTTCAAATAAAAGAAATTTAACTATAGGTTTAAGAAAAACTTAGATGCATAAAAATATAATAATAAAAACAAACAAAAAACACAAAATTTGTTATAAAAATATGTATCATATGTTTAATACTAAGCGCGCTAGATCGTAGATTATAATGTTGCTTAACATCAGGCAAGTTGTAGTAAAGCGTAAGCCTATATCATGTAATAATAGCAACAAAAAAAAATGTCGTAATGTACCTATTTTTATTTTGGTTTGGAATTTATGTAAGTTGGGCACCACAAATGACAAATAATCTGTCAAATATGAGTGAAAAAACTTAACAATTTTAACGCAACCATACAATAATTTGCCTTTGTTCAAATTGTTTAAAAGCCGTATAAAATATTTTCCTCAGCTATCAAAGCTTCGCCAACAGCAATTTATCATGATTAACAAAGCAATAATTGACTCGCAAAGAGTGTGTAGTTACTGTAACAATATAATTCGATAATTAGTTAATTACAATCACGCTTGAAGAGATTGAGTGGATGAATAATGATATCGGACCTTGTGGTGTTAATTTGATTCGTTTGTTTCAAATTAATTGCGATTAAAGGTTAATTTAGTTAATTATGTCGGTATGATCAATTTCTTTTTGAACGCGATCTTGTTGGATACTAAATTGTCTGTTAATTTGCGATTATAAATAAATAAATAATAATAAATAAATATTTCGGGACATTGCACACAGCGCCATCTAGCCCCACACTAAGCAAACGCTTGTGTCGTGGGTACTAGATAACGGATATAATACTTATATACTTTTCTTTTTGTAAATACATACTTATTATACATACAAACAACCAGACTCAACACAAGAAATTATACTGATGATGTGCAACCTCTAGTTAAAAAGAAAACTTCAATAACGATGAATTGTAGATTAAAGATCCGACTCTTAAAATGATCATTCATGTTACTTGTAATAATAGAAAAAGATAAGATAAGATATTTCTTTAATGCAGACCAAAAAAATTACATTATGAAAGAAATTTAAAAACTATTTTAATGCACATTGGGCGGCCTTATCGCCTTAGGCAAAACCATACATTTAAAATATATTTGTTGGTCCTTTTGTTACCCTTTCACGCCGCAACCGAGCGACAGATCGTTGCAATTTCTGGTATGGCGTAGTATCTGGCACTGAAACAGGATAAACTAGTCAATCATTTAATGGTATAACAACATATATATTAAAGTTACTGAAAGTTACTTTTTTTTTATCACGTAACAACGGCATCCACTAAATGCTTAATTTTTATTGAATGATTTTATTGACTATTGATTGTCTAGTAAAAAAATCTGTTTACTGGTTATTAGTATCTTTTATCCTATAAATTGTAGGTCTAGCCTGATTCTCTACCATGAACCACGCAAGTAGCAGGTGATAGCGAACATTATTATTCCTGTAGCGTTAAAGCTTTAATAACATCTTGTTCTTTGTCTCCAGGAGCGGCTGGGCGGCGGCGGGCTGGGGCTGGGCGGCGGCGGGTTCAGGGGCGGGCAGCCCTCCCTGGCCGACTTCCAGCCGCCCTACTTCCCGCCGCCCTTCGCGCCGGCACCTCACCCCGCTAGCCCGCATCATCAGCAGCAGGTAAGGCGGAAGAAAATGGAAGAACATTCTAAACGACTCCTCCTTGTAGTCGCTTGCTCACTGCTGAGTATAGTGATGGGCCCGACCCACTTTGTGAACGAATAATCGCCATTTATGCCGATCAATTGCTTCATGGATGCACATGCTTTCCAGCCAATAAGTTGAGTCACAAGATCGGAGCACTGAGAACCAGTGAAGACGTAAGTCTTCTGACGTAGGTCTTCTAAGTTATATTATTAAGTCAAATGGCTCATAAGATTCAGAAGTACTGTCAGTCCAAGTAAACTTTAAAATCCAAAGCGAAAAATATCTTTTTGTATGTTAGCTCTAAACCATTATTTCTTTCACAGAACCATGGCATGGAATACGGTGGAGGTGGTGGGGCGGAGTACGCACAACACTACGCACCACAGCAGCTACTGCCGCGCCACCACACGCATCACGAGCCACATTCACACCTGCGACACCACAGGGAGCACCACGATGCACTACATGCGCACCATGTGAGTACATACATCTGTAGGTGCACAGTACACCACACTACGCGCCACAGCAGCTACTGCCGCGCCACCACACCCACCACGATGCACTACACGCGCACCGTGTTACATCTGTAGGTGCACAGTACACCACACTACGCACCACAGCAGCTACTGCCGCGCCACCACACGTACCACGGCATCATCATCATCATCCACAGCCGATTTCGTCCGTCTGTTGGTTTAGGTCTCTGTCAAAGTATGCCATTGGCTTTGATCTTTAGCTAGCCTTATCCAGGTTAGACTCGCGACAGATGTTATGTCGTCGACCCATCTTGCAGTCGGACGCCCGACGTTACGGTGGCCAGTTTTTGGCCACCACTCGGTCACTGCCTTACTCCACCTGTCATCTACTCGTCTGTCTCACCAAGGCATTACTATCAAAACACTAGAAATTGTGTATTGTGTGTGCTCCTTCATCAAATCAACCCTAATTCGAAAATCATTCACCCAAACATGATCAAATCGAAGACATGGCTTAACTATGCGCTATGCTATTCAACTCCCCTACCATTACTTGCCCTTCAAAGAATCTTTGCATAGTTTAGCACCCTCACGTCTTGTTAGTTTCCTAATAATAATAATGATAGGACTTCAAAATAGCGCGTAGACGAAAATTAAATTGATTATTTAATCATAATAAATACAATCCGATAAGAATAACTCTCCTTCAAAACTGGGCGCAAAAGTAAATGTAATAATTATTTATTACAAATAAAAACAAAAGACGGACGAATATCCTTCGTAAATCGAATTGAGATTTGGGTTACCATTATTTTCATATTTTATATTTAGATACACATGCCTATATAATAACGCAATGAAATATTGATATTTTGAAAAAGGAAAACCTAAACTATATCTGTTCCATATTTCGAAATTGGAACATCATTTTTCAAATAATATTTTCAACGGACTATATCATATTTTGCCACAACAATGCGAATAAATACGTTAAAGGGGCCACTTTCCGAGATTAGCCGCCATTTAATGTTCCGGCTTGTAGCGATAGATTCTACACACAATAGTCTATGGATTTTGTGCAGGAAACTCGGGGACATTTCGTGATTGAATAACCGAGTATGAAAGGTTAATAGTTCGATCGTATTTTGTGAAGTCCGTTTTTTGGACGGCTATATATTTTGTACTTGGACTTCTCTCTTACCTTGGACGTTTTGTGTGAATTTTTAACAAAATATGGAGATAGATTTAAACCTTTTTTTACGTGGAGTATGTGCCGTCTTCTGTGGAGTACCTATGTTACTCTTGGAAATAATGAGATTCCGCTATCAACCAAAACCTACGACGATATCTCTTCTTCCGGTTTCGGGCTAGGGCGAGTTTAGCAGGCATGAGACATCCTATAGGCCTCCCTTTGTATGTGCCATTTGCATCTATTCTGGGTACACCTCATCCATGTATGTTTTACTGTTTTTTTTAAGCATATATATATATAAATATTAATATGAATACTATTTTTGTCCGCAGTTATCGCACGGCGGTTTCGGTTACGGCAGCGGCGCGGGCGGCGAGCGGCGCGCGGAGTACGGAGCGCGGGAGCAGCACGAACTGGCGCTGCACCATGCACTGCACGAGGAGCCCGCGGTTAGTTCCTAGAATACTTACTTAGTATCTATCTTTGGGCCTTATTACAAAACTTGGTTTAAAACCTAACCCAAGTAAAAAAATAAAAAGGTACCCGACCACAATGGGGTGCAATCAAGTTATGTAGGATTTTTACCCACTAATACCCCCCCGGTGGCCAGCCTCATCGTCTTGTGAAGAAGAGCTCCGGGTACTCCCCGGTGGGAACTCGCCGAAGCCCCTCTAACTAACACGTTATGGTGTGTGTCGCCCGTATGTCTTATGACATCTTGAACTAAATAGTTCCACTCCTCCCACTCGACAGCTAAGACCACTTTAGCTGTCGACCCGGGCTCAGTTCCTAGACTAATTACTTAGTATCACTCTTTGAGTCGTATTTCCTCAAGACTGAGGATTGTGACTCGCCCGTAGAACTAATTCGTTAGGGAAGTTCTCTTGGGCAGATATATCGGACAGGTCCTTCTACGGAAGACACATCCTCGGATAACTTAGTATACTGTACACTAGCATAAAATATACTATATGCGATGCAAATCTAAGCTACATAAATGTTATCTATCAATCTTTGGAGCGAGAGTGTACCGGATCTTGTTAGAAAAAAATAAGCAAGTTTCGTCTTATGCCACAGCTAGTGCTTACCATCAAGCAAACTGTGGTCAAATGCAAATCTGTTTTAGTAAAAAATATAGTACTTAGCTACTTTTTTGACAGTCATCTCTCAAAAGTAGCTATCATATTTTTTGACACACATACTTTGTTGCTCAAAAACATTACCTCACTATACTTTCTGAGTCGTATTTCCTCATGACTGAGGGTCGTGACTCCCCCGTAGAATGAATTCGTTAGGGCAGTTCTCTTGTGCAGATGCATCGTGGTGGGCACCTAGGTCCATCCACGTGTGTGTGTGTGTGGACGATACACTCGTATATTTTAAATGTAATTGTCGTAAACTATGTACAGGTTTTTGAAGGTTGGACATTTTTGTAACGAAGTGTCCAAGAAAACATCATAAACGAGATTTAGAAACTTGTTATTACCAAATTGCACCAAATAAATACGCAATTGAACTAGTTTAAAAACTAAATTAAATTATGCATTGATTACGAGAATACTCCTTGAACTTTTACTAATCGTGGTAATGTAACAGAAATCTGGTAAAATCACACGTTTACTAGCAACACCGGATACAATAAATATGCTAAATATTGTATCAATTTTTTGCTTTTGCAACATCATGTGGAGTCGATAGAATGTCCAATAAACGGAAAATGCCTGTTCTTTCGGAATTTATTAATAAACTAAGCAAATTAAAATACTGGACGCAAAGAATTTGGAATTTGTTTTGGTCTTATTATGAGGATCTTTTTTCTTATTTTCTTTGACTGATATTGCTGTTTTTTTATAGAATGCAGCGATGGATGACACCACGGGTTTCATGACAGATCTACCTCTACTAAAAAGTAAGTTTTACACCTATTTTATTGTACCTAACGCCATGGTGATATCTTTTATTTGGGGAAAAAATTGGCCATGTGTTATATCGGAATTATCGGATTCAAGTTTCTATACTGGTAACGGTTTTAGACTAAACCGAATCAGTTCCGTTTCAGAATCGCGAAAAACGAAGAATAAAGTGAATTAAAAATATAAAATTTGTGGTTCTTAGCTTTGATCAGTGCAGTAGTGAGAGCAAGTCTTATGTTTCTTATAACTCTTTAGCGTCATAGCAACAGTCTTAATTTGGCTTATCATCACACTTTGTAATAATAAAACAGGTCAACTAAAACCTGCCTACATTTCATATATTAACCTATCAAACATTATTGTTACCTCTCATTGATGACCCAACAAAGATAAAACCGTAATTAGCCCTCATACAACACTTATCGGATAGGTGTATCGATTTTTCTAAGTAGATCGAAAAAAAGAACTTTCGAATGAATCGATATCAAAGATGTAACGATCAATCATTCGATATTTAAATAAGTAACGTTATCGCTCCGGCCATTTTGTTAGTACGCGTCATTATTCGTTCCTAATTCAAAATACAGTTACTTAATGTCGCTTTGAAATTCGAATCGAATTCCATTTTCAAAATTCAATTTATGGAGTTCTTATTTCGAAGTATAATTGAGTGCTAATAAAGTCGCACCATTTCTTGTTTCTTTGTAGTGTTACCAGTATGGTGCAGAGCTAATGACACACTAATGTTTATTGTATTAGGGTTGCCATAAAGAAATATTACAATGAGAATAGTGATCACGCTGAGAGCATGTTTGGGGCGTGGCAGTGATTGTCGAGAGAACTATTGTTGGTATTTGGAGTCGGAATTTTGTAATCACCCGTATTTTTTCGACACGCAGCTAAAGAAGTTATTACAGGGGGACTTTGTGCACTTTTTACCATACCTGCTGAGTGAAATCACACCTTGATAAATAGTCCAAAATAAAATAGATATTTTTCTTCTTCTACTTCTTCTACCATAAACATGATTACGTTAGCTAGGTTAGATATTAAATTATCTTGTAATCTATACCCATAACTGTAAGACGTAACTTTTCTATAAGTTAGACGCTTCTAAAATCAATTATAATGATAAAAGAAAATTAAGTGAAGCTTTCCATGTTTCATCAACACGGTTCTTTCCACAAAACAAAAAGAATAACAATTCAAAAATCTATATACTTAATACATGGTTAAAATATCAGATACGAATGTATCTGTCACATCAGAGTGACCTGATCCCAAACGGCTTGACCATCCAGTAAAAAAAAGTTTAACTGTTTCTATTTTCAAAATCTAACCGCCTCATTACTTCCAGCAATGAAAGGCCGCGACGGTCTCGGCGGTACCGGCTCGTGCGCGCCTAACGACGTCTTCTGCTCAGTACCAGGGAGACTATCTCTTCTGTCTTCTACCAGCAAGTACAAGGTGACGGTGGCGGAGGTGCAGAGGCGGCTGTCACCTCCAGAGTGCTTGAATGCGTCGCTGCTTGGAGGCGTGTTAAGGAGGTAAGATTGCAAGACATTTTTACAAATAACGGTCACTTTTGTTAAGTGAGATTGATAATTGCCGTGGCTGCGGTAGTATGCCTAGCGTTCTCGGGGCCCCGATCAGCGACGCAGAGGAGGAACACCCCAGGTTTTTAGTGGTTTAGGGTTTGGTTAGGCAATGCGACTCCCACAGAACCACCGTAAAACCTTTAAAAGGTTTTCCTGAGTCAAAAAAAAGATGGGATTGATTTTATTAAAATGGCTTCTCTGCTCACACGGCAAGCTATCCCTGTAAACTGTGAAGTCTAAGTCTGTGTGCATAAAATGTTAGTATTATTATTCAAATTCATTTTTTTATTGACAAGAATCTTAGTCTATTACGTGCATTCTTTAGGTACACAGTTTTCCAGGTGCAGTCAAGTATTTGGTACGAGGTAACCCTGAAAACTTGCACTAGGTACCGAAGTGGTCCTGTATAGCAAGGTTTCAATTCAATTATTATATGGGTGCCAGACTAAGCCCTTATATAGTTGCTGATTGAGAGTAGTTGTTAGCTAGGCCGGTTAGTAATAGAAATTAAGCACCAAACTTAATTTGCTTTTTTTTTTTTATTTCTTCATTTGGGTTAAAACTAAACTTAGTTTTGCACACTTATAAAAGTCAAAATCTATATCTAAATCTAAATCTATCTCTTTAAATATGCAATCACAAAACACATAAAGGCCTAAAGAATAACTGTTAACAATACGTTAGTAATCTCGCGCAATAAACTAAAAAGCATTCTGCAAACCGCTAAATAGCGCCCAAGACCACAGTTCGAAAATCAAACATAACATTTAGCCAACCGCAACGTGTAAAGTGTTGCCACCGCAAAAAAATAATGAGTCAAGTGGTTAATTTCTCTGTTGCCAGCGCGTGTAAAGGAGATCAAAATGGCCGGCAGCCGATGTGGTTGTAATTGTCTAATGTGTATTATTGCTTGTAATTCCTGATAGGCTGAAAACCGTTACTTAAGCAGGAATATAAAGAGTAACGTGTTTCATTTTTAAGAGTCACTGTCACCCAAATAAATGTGGATGACTTTTAAATAGCTTTACTGGTAACGCATAACTTTTACAAGGTGGTAAGTTAAAAAATCACCCAACTATAAATTCTGATTTGAGTCGATGTTTTTCTTTAAAGTGCCTCTAGATATTTTGTGAATTTCCAATAGTCACAAAGAAAATCTTCTTTTTGATGAACTATAGCCACCCTTAGAAGGTTAAACTATACTTACAAGTAACTCTGTATAAATAGCTAACTTTTTATGTGTTGCCAGAACCATGTCCGTAAACCACACTTCCGTTGCATTGAACATAATAAATAGCTAGTTACTGCTTTGCCTGTTAGTAGAGAATTTATATTTTTTATAAACTGTATAACCCGATAGGTATAACCACCGAGTTACCGTTAGTTTGCGATACGTAGGTAGGTACTATTATAATAGTCGGAAAGAGTTAAATTTCACAACTATGTTATTTAAATAACAATTATTACTTAATAACAACAAAAATTAGCAACAAACATTTTACATTGAAAAAAAAATATGATGACAAAACAAACCTGTAAGTTACTAACTGTTACTAGAAGCTTTTTTTTCTTCTTTGGCCATAACTTTGTTTTGTACCAGTTCTCAAGTAAAATACTAGAAGTTTACCACTAGTAGAAAAGAATCAAACACTTCATATTAATACCGTTAACTTTTTAAAACTTTTGACAAGTCATCCAAAAGTAAATTACGGACCCCTTTTATTAATTCTACTAGATCTACTCTAGATAGGTATACATAACATGCAAAAATAATAAAAATAATGGTTTCCAAGCAACACTTTTATTTGCTCAATCGCGTGTCAAATCAGCGAATGCTATATAGGCCTAACAAAAAACCGTCAGATCATTCCGACTGTGAAAAAAAAAACCAATTATTGTACAAAAGAGGTCGTAATGACTGGGGTTGCCAGGCTAGAAATTCGGTACATCCTTGTTGATACGTGAAGCTATCGCTCTGACTTTTGATTAGATGGTCTAGGTCCATTTTGATTTATGTTTTGTTTTCTTTGGTGTTGTTTTTCTATTTGAATTTAGTTGAGAGATAGATGTCTGAAATCTAAAGTTCAGTTGCAGTTGTTGCACTAAAAGTATTTAATGTGCATTGTGTAACTTTTGAGTACCTGAGTAATCGCGATGACAGGTTTTTACTACAGCGTTTAAAGTAATCCGGTTTAAAAACCAAGAAGTACTGTGAGAATATTTCAATTTAAGCTTTCTAACTCGACGAATCGTATCAAAATCGAATTATTCACTCAAACACACACAATGATAAAATTAATCATACGTATAAATATTTTTCCGCGCCGTCTTGCATTCAAAGCTTTGCTGTCATAACAGAAAAGAATGCTGTCCGCCATCAATTCCAAATTTAAAAAGTTGAAAACCTCTTTTGTGTTTGCCATTTTGATTTAATCAATTGAGTATTATTGATGGATTTTAGAAGTAACCAAGGAGTATCTGTCTCTAAACGAGTATTTCTAAAGAGTTTTTATAGGTATTTGGATAACTTTTTTTACCGCTACCGGTGTCTATTCAGAGCTTATCTCGGATCAATACCACATCACCTACGTTTCTCTCGGCTTAAAGTGATCAATGGCAACATGTAAAAAATATATCTAAGCTGTCAATTAACGATTCTAAAGTTTTCTTTTGTGTGTGGAAATAGGAAGTATGAGTATCTCATTATAGAATAGAATAGACGGATTTGATCTACCGCAAAATCCTTTCTTTATTCTTTAGTATTAAAATCAACACAATGAAAAAATTGCAACGCCAACGCAATTTTTATTTGTTTATGTACCTATTCACTTGAAATAACCTAGTTCACAGACAGAATAAAAATCTCTCTGTCACTTGACGCCCATACAAGTCTGTGTGATAAAATGCAATCGAATGTCAAAATGGATTATGAAAAGTCGGTACTTGATGTCAATTTATTGTACACTTTTCGACCCTGTCTCTAATACAGATAAATAGACAAACATTTTATTAGTTAAGAAATACCGGGAACCTTATACAACAAACGTAGATTACCAAAAGGTTGCAGATAATTTAGTTTTATAAAACTTAACTTTTTAAAGACGACTTAAGGTTACATTAAAAAAACATTGATACATTTTTGTCGCGAGAAGATTTCTCACAAAATACATCAAACATAAATCGTTGTAGGTATTGATTTCCCAAAGGGGCTTTTCAACTAATTACTTAACTACGTACATTAACGCTAGTTACAATGACTTTCTATAACAGGATGACAATTATGACAGCTGTCATCCCCATATATTTTGCACGCATTGTCGAAAGATGTATGGAAGTTACAACTATCAAAATTATCATAATAGACAGAGCATAGTAACCCTACAAGTAAGTACTATACGACCTTTAGCTACTAGCCACCAGCACATATTTATTCTCTTTGAAAATGTCGACTCATGCGGCTTAGTTTTCTATTTTAAATTCAAACTTATTGTTTCGTTCGTTAGCGGACCTCTTCTGTCTTCGGTTAATCGAACGCTTTGGTATTTTTGGAATGCTAGTAACGATACCTCCTTCGTTATTTAGCAACAAAACCACATATTTTTGTGATATTTTTTAAAAGTTTGGTATTACTTAGTAAAAATTGTGAAAACCGTAAATTAGAGGAGTAACATACTTTGCGAGAGAAAGGTTAAGAATATAATTATTTTAAAATCATTTTGATCGTGGTTTGGATTGAAGATATAACATTATATTAAGTTTTAGAGTATTCTTATTTCTATAATAGATAACTATTTAATATCTTATTATCCTTCCATCCTGCTCAAAGCTCCCCTACTTAATATTACAATAACTAAATACTGAGCAAATCACGACATAACGGAGCGAATTTCATAGAAATATCTCGCATTCCTAAAAGGGAACGAATATCTACGCTATTGCCAGCGACTATTAAATTGATAGAGGAAGATAAAAACCGTTTTAAAAAAGTTTTGGTGTTTTAAAGATTCCGGTGATTAAACTTAAAACCGTCAAGATACGTGTTTTAGACTTTCAATATAAGCCTAGTATACTTCTTTATTAAATTTGGCTCCAAGCTTATTCGTATTCGTTTTTAGATAAAAGAAAGAGGCTCTTAGGGTGGCTTGATAAACTCTCGACACTAGAGTTGGCCACTCTCATTCGATAAGAAGAAGAAGATAAAAGGACATATTTACGCATTACAGTACAGTCATATGCATAAAATTACATTTTGAAAATCAAATATTAAAATAGGTTTCTATAAATTCGGTTAAGCGGTGCGATTCGATCGTAGAAGGGACAAACATACTCATACTCACAAAATTTTCGTATACCTACACTCAGCAACTTTTACCTTATAATATTAGTGGTATGGGAAATCTTACAATGTTGGTGATTGACTCTCCATTAAATATCTCCTCTATGGCATAGCGCCTGCTTCTCAGAAATTGAGCCTATCTCAAAACGGCGACCGCGCAAAATTGTAATCACAAAGTTTGGAATAATTTTCAACTGATTTTTATTGGAGAAAGAGTGAGCATTTTAAATTGTTTGAAACTATTTTACTATGGTATTTACTAACCTGTGAATATTTATAATCAGCTGTAGTAATTTATTTATCTATAGGAATTAGTTGAGAAGTTTAGATACATATTATGTAGGCAGATAATTAATTATATTCAAGTTCTTCTGTAAAATGATAAAGAGACTATCCCGGAAATAAATATTCAATGACGTTTGCGAGCTTTTCTACAATCTTTGACTGCTAGCGCCATCTCTTACGCAGTAGATGAACTTAACGGTACAATCATCAACAGCATACATTTCAAGAATTGTTGAAAATGTTTTTATTATAGTAACATTAAGTAGTTATACGTTTAGGACAACTAATTATATAATTTGTGGTTTTATTTTTCCAGAGCAAAAAGCAAAAATGGCGGCCGATTGTTACGGGAGAAGCTTGAGAAGATCGGACTCAACTTACCCGCGGGAAGACGAAAAGCGGCCAATGTTACACTGCTTACATCTCTAGTAGAAGGTAAGCATACTTTAATTAATAATTTACGGTTTTGACTTGTTATCTATACTAATATTATAAAGCTGAAGAGTTTGTTTGTTTATTTGTTTGTTTGTTTGTTTGAACGCGCTAATCTCAAGAACTACTGGTGCGAATTGAAAAATTATTTTTGTGTTGAATAGACCATTTATCGAGGATGGCTTTAGGCTATATAACATCACGCTGCAAGTAATAGGAGCGAAGAAACAATGGAAAATCTGAAAAAAACGGGGAAAATTATTCATCTTTGAGGGCTTCCGTTGCGTGCGCTGCAAAAATGGTTCAAGTCGTGGTCGTGGGTAACAGCTATAATTTACAAAGCTGAAGAGGTTGCCCAAAATAATTATTCCACGCGGACGAAGTCGCAGGCACAGCTAGTCAATAATAAAATTGATAAAACATAGCAACGGTTCTTATTTCTTAGCTTAAGTTCTTATGATAGTTATGATATAAGATGTTCTTGATATAAATATTTGTATTGTTTTATATATTATGACAATATACGACCAAATAAATGAATTTTGTTTATTTTTAAGACTTTTGTACTCGTGCACACCAGATTTAAAGACACCCCTTGTAATTTTCAAAACACATGAAGATTCTCCCTAATATTCCTCCATTTATCTCCACAGCGGAAGCAGTACACCTAGCACGTGATTTCGGCTACGTGTGCGAGACAGAGTTCCCCGCACGGGCCCTGGCGGAGTACCTCGCCAGGCAGTACGCGGAGCACGACGCCAGGCGCCGCCGGGACCTGCTGCAGGCTACTAAACAGGTAACATACCTACAGCTTTAGTATCATTACCAACAGTCACTTAAGAGTCAGAAAGACGCTCTAGGTGGTTGGAACACTCAGTACTGGAGTTACTTTAAGAGGTCTTTAGCTACGTGTGCGAGACAGAGTTCCCCGCACGAGCCCTGGCGGAGTATCTCGCGAGACAGTACGCAGAGCACGACGCAAGGCGCCGCCGGGATCTGCTACAGGCTACTAAACAGGTAACATACCTACAGCTTTAGTATCATTACCAACAGTCACTTAGAGTCAGAAAGACGCTCTAGGGGTGGTTGGAACACTCAGTACTGGAGTTACTTTAAGAGGTCTTTAGCTACGTGTGCGAGACAGAGCTCCCCGCACGAGCCCTAGCGGAGTACTTGTAATTCTTGCATATATGAAAATCTAAATACTCTCTAGACTTAAACATGCCTTTTAATTGCCAGGTGACGAAGGAGCTAATGGACCTGCTGAACCAGGACCGCTCCCCGCTGTGCAACACGCGGCCCCCGCACCTGCTGGAGCCCGCCATACAGAGACACCTCACGCACTTCTCACTCATCTCACATGGCTTCGGGGGCCCTGCCATAGTGGCTGCACTTACAGCTATACAGGTAACTGTCTGACTAAACATGTTTGTTCCTAAAAAGAGTTTTTTTTTCTATGGGTGCAGGCATGGTGAAAGAACTACAGTAATAGTAACGCTTACACATCCCTCTTTGTACAATTTCTTCATACGTTCAACACGTTTTCTTGCTCGCGTTGTTCTTATATTCGTCCTCACATAGATGCTTTGTCCACCTCTGTCAGATTAAAGATACGTTGGTCAAAAATTTTACCAAGATCATTATTATTACACCTTCCTTCTATAATCTAATCTAAAAATCGTCTTATATAATGCTTTAATTTTGTCCGCAGAATTTCCTGAACGAATCACTGAAGCATTTAGACAAGCTGTATCCCCAAAGTGGCATGGTGTCATCATCGATGGACAAAACAAAAATGGACCCCGACATCAAGAAGTAACAAAAGTGTCACGACGGTGACGTCGGACCTCTGTGCTACACAAACATATACGGACTCTTTTATATTCGGCTAACATTAGCAAAAAGTTTCATAAAACATATAAAACTCTTTAGAAGTTCTAAAAAATGTTTGGATCTTTTTGTAATGTTGGCCAAAGAATACTGCCATAATTATTGCGTATTTATTTTTATGATCCGTGGCTCGCATACGAATAAAGTGCAATTAAAATACTCATGATTGTGAGAATTTGTAAATATAGATGTACCTAGTTTAAGCGATTAGTATTAATTTAAGCATTTATAGCTGTAAAATAATTTGAATTCGGCTCAAGCGTGTTTTTAATTTTTATTTTTGTGTATTGTAATAATATTTGGGTTTATATCCACCGCACTATGAAATCAAGACATATCAGCGAGTAATGATACGTTAATTTGTATAAATGATGGATATTAACAATAATTAAGTATTTTTTGCTAAAAGTCGTCGTGAAGACTGAGACTAGCATCAGAATTTCGTAAAATTAATTTGATAATAAATCTTTAGTGACAAATATTCGGACATCTTACATAAGAACTGTTGTCAATTTTTTTTTGTTTAAGTTTATTATCAAAGTACACGATTTTCTAATACATAAGGTACTTGCCTCCTTTGACTAAATTTTTTTGATACATTTCATTCCTTGAGATCTGCTTATGATATGAAATTGATTTTTAAAACTGAACTGTGAAATTATATCTGAGTATAATCTTTATTAGTCAAAATATTAGAGAGAAGAACAAACATTGAAGAAACACATTATGTGAATAAAAAATCTCGCCATTTAAATTTATTTAATTATTTTTTTTACTCAGAAAAACGCTAGACTTTTTTTTCATACCTGTTTTTCACTTCGAAGTTCTAATACGACAAACAAAAGTGAATCTATACCTATTTTTTTAATAAATGATGTACTTCAACGATCAAACCTGTTACTTGAAAAAATCCTACGTTTGCATAGACCTAAAATGTAACACAAACCTCTTTTAGCTTGTAATTTGTAATTTAGCTATAGTTTTGCTAGTGATTCAATGTGAACGTGTGCCAATTAGTTTTAACAGGAAACGGCCGGAATGGGTTTCCGACCTTTGAAATAATTTAATATTTATTGTGGCTTGTAAATATCTATACAAACAATAGATTAATAAACTTATGACATTCCGATTTCGGTGATTAACATAATTAACCCACTTTACAAAAATGAACGGTCTTCAATTCAAATGTATTTTTATATATTATGTGAAATATTTGATCTAACTAGTCGATTAAATAATCTTTAATTTGAGTTTACAAAGAAATCATAGGAACAGCATGTTTTTAGGTTTTTTAGCTTATTTATTCCTTGATTACCTACAACGTTTAGTGTGTTTTGTAAATATTTGGCCTACTATGTAATATTCAACGAAACAGTTATGTATCATACTTTTAATCTGAGTATTGAATTATTTCTAGCCACAAAAAACGAAATTTATACTTACCATAAAAATACAATAGCTCTCAAAACCCTGACACATTTTGATATATTTTAAAATGTGTATTGTTACAAACTTTTATTTTTTCACATCTGATACCATTATTGTACATTTTAATTACTTTTACAGCCAAAAAGACGACCAAGACAATTTCTGATAATTTTAAGGATGTTAGATATTAAAGAATCACAAATTAATATTCTGCACAATGTAAAATAAACCATTTTTCTACAATCTGAGAATGCCGCAATGGAATGACTTCTTTATCTGTAATTATTACTTTAATTTTGTTTTCGTGAATTAAAAGATGTTTAAAATTTTTGGTTTCAATAAAGAACCTTTTCCAATATACGATAGATAAGGTACCAAGTATTTTAAAAAGCAAAATTTTTAATATTTTTTTATATTTTTCCTCATTCTTTTACTTCTTCTGCGTATTTAAATATTGGCCGACTCTAGTCTATTTCGTATTAAAATTGCATACATAAAATTTCTTATTAAAATTAGTTTTGTTTCTTATCACCTTACCATTATAGATTCCAACGTTTACTAAGGTTTTATTCAATAATCAACAAAAATATATGATAAATAAAAAAAGTAGTTTTGTTTCTGAATGTACTTCTTTACATAAAATAGGTAGTCATGTGATCTAGCGGCTGTAGTTTAGAATTTGTATATTTTCTTATTATTTTTGTAGCAGAAGCAAAGTTGCAGAAACTGTTCCTGCCATCTAGTAGCGAGTAGCAAGTCAGTACAACTTTTGAAGTTTCGTTCCAAAATAGTGTTTCTATATTTTTTGCTGGCAACATTTCAGATTTCAATGAACTGTCTTTTTTTGAACGAAATATTTTACTTTGCTAATCTAATCAAGTTTAGTAGGTAGATCGGTGCAGATAATTTTCTATTTAAAATAAAATAAATACCTACATGTATAACAATATTAAGATACGTTAATACCAACAATGGAAGTAGACGAAGATAATTTATTTATCAAAAGATGTTATAAGTGCGAATACAATCCAGTGCTTGCCAATTTGAACATTGTTTACAACTTTACCAACTCCAAACTTTTCCTGTGGAATAAACACCAAATATTTATGTATGAAGACACAGAATTCGAATGCCTGAAACATGTGTTTGCTGCTGAATACCAAATACACAAATTACTAGTCTCTAATAGTCATTTACTCTGTTTAGACCGTAATGGGAACGTGCACATAAACTCTCTCAAATTCAAAAACTCGAACCAAAAATGTTTGAAATTACCTTCTCAATCTCGTGAACAAGGTATCAAAGCATGTTTGAAATACAATGAAGATCTTGTTTTGAGTTTGAAATACGAAGCCGGCGCATATTTTTTGTGCTTGAATAAAATAAATACAGACTTTAAATTGTTAAAGCAAGTTATAGTACTCTGTGGTGATGAACATTGGTCCATTGGAGATAATGATATAGAAAAATATTTATTGATGAGACATTCACTAAGTAAAGATAGCTTCAAACAAGTTAATCAAATATTTAAGATAGAAGACACTTCAAGAAACATCAATGATCTGGTTTTAGTGTCTTTTGATAGACATACTGTGTATGGCTGCATATACTCACCAAAAATGGCAGAAGAGGAAATAAAATTAGTAAAACTATATGAAGCACCTGCAGAAATATGCAGCATGGAGGTCAAGGAAGTTGATAACCTGCTTTTGTTCATCGGGCTCAAAATGGGTGCTGTTATCAAACTGTGTTTCAGTAACTTAATGACTGAGATAAATTATTTAAACAAATCTCTGGATAAAATGGTTGTGTGCAATGATTATTTAATATACACAGATGGAGAGACCACATGGAGGGCAGAAAATATATTCTCAAAGAATAATTTCATAAAATTCACACAAATCTTTCTCAAAAATGTCAAAGATCTCACTAAATGTGGTGATTGTATGATAGCTACAACATACTCCAATTTGATTTACAAATTCTGTCTCGAAGATCAATCTTGCTATTTGAATTCAAACAACAATGAAGAATATTGCCCCGCGTTGACAGTTATTAATAATTCTGAATGTTGGAACAAACTCTTTCAACAAATTGACGACAATAATGAGATAGTAAAGAAGTTACAAAGAGAAGAACACTTCACTACTGCTATAGCTCTGTCCAAAAGACATGATATAATCAGCAAAGCTATAGACCTGAATGTACAAGTATTTGAAAACTACTATGAATTATCAAACCAAGAACACACCTTAACTCAACACATTGAAGACTATTTTGCAGAAAATACTTGGCAAATTCTAGTCAACATAAACAATTCAAGTTCTTGTAAACCTCTGAATGATATACTGACGAATCTAACAGATAATATAAGTATCTATATAACATTGTCAACGAAAAACCAAACTCCCAAAACCACTTGTGTAAAAATGATGGCACCATTAAAATCAGTAAAGTATTTGATTCCAGTCAAATTTTCCACGGAAACTGACATCAAAATTGATGTGAAAATAGCGGTTGAAATACCAAGAGCATTAGACCAAAAGAAATCCCTAACTGTCCTATACAAGAAAGATATAAATCTCACCTCGGAGCATTTCATAAGGACCAGTAATAGATCTGTTGTGAAATCACTAAAAAATAAGGAAAATTTGGAAAACCAAATACAAAAACACAATATCATGTTGTATGGATCTCAGTTTGACTTCAGTGATGATTCAAAGATGGAAACAAATGATAATGAATGGAATTTCTTCATTAAATTGCCAAATGATTACAAAAATATGTTGAAAAGCACTAACATTCATGAAAACAGTACTTTAAGTGCTGAAAAAACAAGATCCATAATGCAACAACTGACCAGTGAAGAGTTTCTAAATGCCAAGAAAGATGCCTTCTTCTCAGTGAATAAAGAAAGAATCAAAATAAAAATCCAAAATGATGGATTTTTGGACCCATTACTAAACATAACTAGTACAAATGCAAAGACAGCTTACAATATAAGGAATTTCTTTGCGAAAATTATAAATAAAGAGTATGGAAGCTGTGAACCAGGAGTGATCTTTATAAATCACTCATTTTATACAACAACAGAGGTAAATATAATAATATTATTTTGTATCACAGCAGATAGGTATGTCTTAAAAAATCCACTTCCAGAATTCACATCTCTTATACCTATAGAACATTATTATCACCTTTTCCTTACTTTGTATTGTACATAAGTACCTACTAAAAAAAAAGAAAAAAAAAGTTTTTTTAACTTTTTTTATTTTCAGAACTTCCAGAAAGCAGTGAAACAATACGTTGAAAATTCCAATGAGGATGAATTCCTACAACTGATTGAACAATTCGAAAAGAACATCATAGGAGCTCTACCTATTTGAATTAATTTAATGTTAAGGAAATGAAAAACTGTGTGATATAATTTCAAAAGTAGGTACCAAAATGTATGTACATATCCCATAATTTATTACCTATGTAGTTTGACTACACAAATTTTGTCCATATTGACAAGTCTTCGGTAGTATAGTGGTAAGTATCCCCGCCTGTCACGCGGGAGACCGGGGTTCGATTCCCCGCCGGAGAGACCTTTTTTTGCACTCTGTTCTTGAAAACTAGACTGAAATAATTTTGTTACCAGTTTCAACAGACTGTATTGGTAGTTATAGTTAAATTAAGCAGTGTATAATTTTTTTCGAAGCCAAAAATTCAGGCCCTTGTTTTTTTTTATTTGTGTTTTCTAGCTCCCCCACAAATATTAATCCCTCTACGTTGTAGGGAAACTTGTTTAGATTTCTTTTAGTACCTTTTAATACAATGTTATAAATAGTTTTATTGTTTTTTTTTTACCCAATTACTTATATTAAAAGTTGTATCAGACTTATGGTACCTAAGTACATATGTAAAATGTTGTTTGGTCAGACGCATGTTGCTAAATTTGGTGAAACAAAAGTATATTTTGAAAGTGAGTGAGATTACATTTTATTTTCGTAGGCAACAACAATCGTCAGGAAAAAGACAAATTGGGGTAGTATAATATGTTTATATACAGGTATGAGTGGACGCCCGCGGCTTTGTTCGCATCATTTCAGGATAAAAAGACACGAAAGACCTCATACTACCCACATACCAAAAACCATGATGATCCTTTCCGCCCTTTTTGCGATATGAGTGTTAAATAAATGTAGTTCTCAACCTGAATGATGGTAATTTTGCGCCTATAAGATATGTATTAGCAACACTACGCACCGACTTTTAACGCTTAGCTTCTATCTTCATAGTAAGGATAGTCAAAGATGAAAAAATTCTTCTTACAATGAAAACATTACAAAACACCTATATGTGTGTAAACAGTGACCCCACTGACCTCCATTACTGCGTACTAGTAGTAGGTAATGGAGGTCAGTGAGTGGCCCAAATAACCTGTAAGTACCTGCAATTATACCAGGGACCGTTTTAAGAAAATTACTACCTTACTACTTATTAGGTAGGTACCTATCAAGAAAAAATAGGTTTCTAGGCAAGCTGTCAAAGCTTATACAGTTATAATATGTATACAGAGTATATAGTTAGAGACGTTAGTATGGCGTGATCCAAGGATTTTGCGGCAAAGCGCAGAAAAAGTTCAAAAATTAAAAATTCCTTTATTGATCCATTTAGGGTGTGCGTACATTTGTAGGTATTTACATTTGTATTGCTGTACGTGTTGTACGCTGAGGGTTTTCTGTACACCATACCATACCTGTACATCCTGCCTCTTTTGCTTACTTACTACTTTACTTTTATATTCACTATTGAATTAGTCTGGTCTATAGAATACAGATATGTAATAACTGTGAGCCAATAGAGTAAATATATCTATCTATTTTAGGCTACCTAACTACCTAATACCTATATCGGTAAAAAATAAAAGTCCATCATGAAATTATCCCTATATATTTATTAGACCATCCTCCTGAGCAGCTCGTTGATCTTGTCCTCGCGGTTACCGAAGTCCCCTCCGTCTACGTAATGGATGGTCTTCTTGCGCCAGCCTCCGGTGGGGTTGTTCAGCTTGAACGGCCACAGGAAGTTGCTCGCGTACTGAGGAAAGATGGGATTTATTTGTTAGTTCTAATGAAAGACCAAGCCCGGTATTTAGGAAATCTTTAGAAAAGCTAAACATAATCTAATATAGTGCCCCTTTTTTATGTTGTAGTTAGAAGTACATAGTATGTTTAGTTTTTCTTCCCTTGTTTTTATGTTTTATTTGCAAATAAAGTATTTTACAAAAGTCTGGTATTGAGTTCGCCCACAGAAACCTCCCTAGGCACCTCTAATATGGTTTAATTACTACCGTAGTAGAAACCGCTGGGAAGTACAATTTGCAATAATTATAGAAGATATAGACTAATTCCGGTTCTGGACATCTGGTTTTGTGCAAGAGCGTCGTTTATAAACTAAAATCAACAACTCGCTGACTCGTCCTCCTGATGATGGAAACCTCAGTTTTCCGAAACATGTCGAGCTAATTTTTCGACATAATTATTAACGTAAGTGCTTGCCGGATTTTACAACTAAATTTAAAATCAACAACTTCTTTTTACTAATACAATAGCGCCATTTTCTTCTCTGTGTGCAAGGGACACTGACAATGGTCTTATTCCGTAGAACAACTCGCTGACTCGTCCTCCTGATGATGGAAACCTCAGTTTTCCGAAACATGTCGAGCTAATTTTTCGACATAATTATTAACGTAAGTGCTTGCCGGATTTTACAACTAAATTTAAAATCAACAACTTCTTTTTACTAATACAATAGCGCCATTTTCTTCTCTGTGTGCAAGGGACACTGACAATGGTCTTATTCCGTAGAAAAATGTCCGTATGCTAGGAAAGTTGACTCCGCACGCAGCAGGTCACCATAGGGGCACACGTGTCACTCTGCGCTCTGATAAAGCCTCCGTGCTATGGAAACACGGCGGCTCGTGCTGAGCGCTATTTTACTAATAAAGTAAAACTGAATAGTATGACTGGCCAACTGAGTTATCAAACCACCCCTAGGGCTTCTGATACAGCCAGGGCCTACAAATGTACCTAAAGATACTCTTATTATTTTTGCCAAAGTGTTGCACACAATCCTATATTGTTTAAAAACCATTATATCAATAGAAATACAGCAAAAATTGCTTTTAAATGATGCCACATGAATTTCTCTATATTACGTACATAAACAATAATAAAATTATAATTGTGAACTTTGTGTGTAAAACAATTTTGACACAGTGTGATATATGCACATCAGCAATTTGCTGCTCGCATAAAATAAATAAATATTATGTTTGAATGAAGCAAAAAAAATAAATAAATACTATGTTCGAATGTTCTTTGGCAAGAAAATAAACACTTAGACCCCTTAATATATCTCAAACTGAATTTAGTTGTAATAACCGGCTAGCACTTACATATGTACGTCAATAATTATGTCGAAAAATTAGCTCGACAAGTTTCGGAAAACTGAGGTTTCCATCATCAGGAAGACGAGTCAGCACGCGCGGCCCAGGCGGCCGCTTCGATCTTAAACTGAGTATGAACATTGGCTCAATTGTTATGAGTAATGTACCTTGAAGTTCTCTCCAACGGTGAAGATCTCGTGGATGAGGTCCTCCACGCAGATGATGTTCTTCTTGCCGAGCTTCTTCTCCACGATGGTGTTGGAGGTGATGGCCACGCGCTGCCCCTCCACCTTGGCGAAGCCACGCTTGTAGATTAGCTGCAAGTAGAGGGGAGAGCTCCATTAACATTGTATTTTGTTATTTTAACAACTAGTTGGCTGTGAAGAAGAATCTTTCGTCTTGCTCTCATTTTTTTTTTAAATAATTTCATATCGTCTGTTCATCTGAATGAGCTAACTGAGCTGAAACTAAAACGACGCCATACAAAAAGAACCCTAAAAATTTGACTCTCAACTGTGAACAAGACTTATGAGTCATATTGTATAAAAATGATTTTATTTCTTGGTCTGATTGTGCATGACATGTGCATACCACAACAAAGCGACGGATTATCATTTTTATTATAACAATGGTATAGGGACATAGGCTAGTTTTTATTTCCCAACCTAGTAATTTCGGAAAAGGCATAAACCAATCAGTAGTAATTTATAAAACCTTCATAATAAAATGTATGTGTGCTAGGAAAGTTGAATTCACATGCAGTGAGTCACCATAGGGGCACACATTTACTCTACGCTCGGAATGTGCCAACCCTACTAGGGAATAGGGTGGCTCGTGCTGAGCGCAAATTCAAGGTAAACAGATAACAATTTGACACTAAAATAAAAAAACACTCTTTTCAATCAAATTTACGAAAATGACAGCTACATGCTGGCACACAGTATCATACAGAGAAACTTAATTTGTCTAATTCTAATTTGGGTAACAAATGTTATTGTTATAAGTTAGTAACAGTACATAAAAGTACAAAAAAGTCAAATAAATATAGTACTTGATAGTCTTAGTCGTGATTTGTGAGCTAGTATTATTCCAATACATGCATACTTTACCGTCCCTACTGGTCAAATGTCTAATTTTCTCATCATGTAACAAAATTCCCTCTTTCGCTTTTTTTTAACACGAAATAGACTTACGCTTGACTATAGCCTGCCTGATCTTAAGCACCACTATAGTCCAAGATGTAGCACGCTTGCCTAGAAGAAACCTATTTACTCTAGATTTGAAGACCCCTGAGTTATAATTGTCTGGGAACAGGGCTCCAGGTAGAGAGTTCCATAGTCGCGCTGTCTTTACTATGATGGTAGAAGCAAAGCGCTTCGAGCGAGTCTTTGGAACTTCCACCATGAACCGGTATGTAGGTTCTTTATAGTTTTTAACTAAATAAATAAACCAAATATGTATGTATGTATATCTCACCTCCCTAACGCTCTTGAGGTTGGGGTACCCCCACGCGATGTAGGGCTCCGCGATACGCATCATGTTGACTGTGGCCTTGTTGAGGCGCACGAACACGCCGTTGTTGATCTGCCGCAGTCTGAATAGCTGCAGGACTTTGCGGACCTGATGGAAGTAACAAGTATTTCATTAGCTGTATAAAATACTTCATTTATTTCTTATATTAATATATTTCTTGTTTGTACTCATTTGTTTAGTACATATTTGTTACAATAAATAATTTTCTTTCGTTCTTTCTTTATTTGTTGCTGATCGTTATCGTTAGTAATGGCGAAAGTTAGATAACGCAAATTTTCTGAAAAGGACAACTCTTTTGGCTAAGAAAGCAGATATAAATCCTAAAACAAATATGAGGTAATTAATGTTAGTTTTGACGCTACAAGCATAGCTGCAATTTACTGATTGTCTAATAATCAAATAAATAACATTTATAATGTAAAACAAGTGGTCACAAATCAACTATTTTAGTGTACAAAAATGTCTGTGTGCTAGGAAAGTTGAATTCACATGCAGTGAGTCACCATAGGGGCACACATTCACTCTGCGCTCGGAATGTGCCGACCCTACTAGGGAATAGGGTGGCTCGTGCTGAGCGCATTTACACATTAGCTGGCTTTTAAAAGTAAGTTATTTGTTAAGTTCTTAAGAGGTTACGTATCGTCAATGACCTTGAGCGTTTGACGCCTAACTAGTATAATACGCCATCTAGTGATCAACGGTCACAGCTCGTGAACACCGAGCTAGCTGTTGTCAAGGAATAAACGAAATCAGATGGGACTGATTGAAAAACTTTCTTTGCCTACAATGTTACTTACTCGGTGATGTTTTGTCGGTTAAATTATTAATGGTACTTGGTATTTAATTTATATGGTTTCTACCTATTTATTTATATGGTACTTGGTATTTTTTATTTAGTTTAATTAATAAATAAATAGTACAATATTGTTATAAAAATAACTTGTTAAAATGAATTGTAAAGAAAAAGTACATAGATTAAAAGTGATAAACTATAAACCTGCAGGTTTGCCCAATCGACGGCATGCAATTTTTTTTTATGCGATACTAATACATATGCTGAAGGCTGAGTATCACAATCACTTTGGCCATCAGACCTTGGAGTACCACAAGGGATCTCGAGAACTATAAGAGATAGCGGGTGGATGCTTGAACTAAATATGATGAGAACTGGTTGTTGGTATAGGATCATACGAAATCATCATCATCTTCAGCCAGCTTTCTACTGCATTCAATCTCTATATATTTTATCCGTTTGATAGTTTCTGATTTTTTACAACTTCAAGACATTTTGACTACATTTTTCATCATCATCATCTACAGCCCTAAACAAATTGGATTCGAGTTTTTTCAATATATTATATCCTACCGAGTTTGATGATAAGTTTGCGTTTCCAAATCCATATGACGATAAAGTTGCATATGACTACCGAGATCATTCAAAGTCACAGATAATCAAACATCATCATCATTCTCAGCCCACTTTTTACCGCATTTTATCTCTTTACCCTTGTGGGTCCAGAATGTATAGAATAAATGAAAAGTTGGTGATAGGTGGAATTGACCTTGGAGTACCAAAGGGATCTCGAAAACTATAAGAGATAGCAGGTTGGTGCTTGAACTAAATATGATGAGAACTGGTGGCATGTGTCGGATTATACAAAATCATCATCATCCTCAACCAACTTTCTACTGCATTTAATCTCTATGTATATTTTATCCGTTTGATAGTCACAGATTTTTTACAACTTCGAGACATTTTGAAAAAATATTTCATCATCATCTACAGCCCTAAACAAATTGGACACGAGTTTTTTTTAAATATCTAACCTACCGAGATTGATGATTAGTTTGCGTTTTCAAACCCATATGGAGATTTAGTTGCATTCGACTGCCTTGGTCATTTAAGTCACAGATTATCTAACATCATCATCATCCTCAGCCCACTTTTTTCCGCATTTTATCTCTTTACCCCTTTTCTAGTGCCAATTTTTATTATTATTATTATTATTATTATAAACACAAACTAATGAAAAAGTGGGAAACAAAGAAAGAAGGGAGAATATTTAATGCTTATGTAATAACTTTATTGACAACACTATGTAAAAGTACACAAAATACGCTTAACGTACTCAACGATTGCAATAAAAACATATTTAAGCCAATGAAGCTATGTAATTACCAGATATGAAAGGCATGATTATTATAAAAACCGGCCAAGAGCGAGTCGGACTCGCGCACGAAGGGTTCCATACTATCGTCTATTTTTTGTACCTATTAGTTTAGATATTTATTTTTATAGTTTATAATATTATATATTTCTAAATATTTACTTACAAACACATATTCATGTTTCTACCTGTTTATAAAGATCGAGTAAAATATTGCTTAAAAATTACGTTTGTTGTATGGGAGCCTCCCTTTAATATATATATATATTTTGTTATTTAATTATTTATTTCGAAGTACAAATAATATACAAGTAAATATTCTGTGAAAATTTGAAGCGTATACTTGTAACCGTTTTTAACATTGAGCAAAAAAAATACAGACTGGATACAGACAGCGGAGGCTTAGTAATAGGGTTCCGTGTTCATTCATGTACCTATATACTGTACTGAGAGCATGAAGGTTGCGATTGATCGTGTGACTGTTCGTTTTCTTGTTTTGGTTTTTTATTTTCTTTGTTAATAATGATCTTTTTAGTCGTTAATTGTTTTTTCAGCTTTGCTTCTATTATGTATTGTGGTTCTCTTATTGGCAGATTTCTTGGGTGCCGCGGGTCTATTATTTCTGGCAATACACAATCTTCATAAAATGTTATCAATTTGGGTTTCATACATTTTTCACATATTTTTCCTAAAACCGAACTAGAAAGAAAGAAATAATGAAAAACGTGGAAAAAACGGGGAAAATTATTCATCTTTGAGGGCTACCGTTGCATGCGCTGCGAAAACGGTTCAAGATATCACAAAAATATGTATGAAAGAATTATTTCTCTTAAAATAATCTAACAAAATGTCCTCAAGAATATATGTCTATCTTTTAAGGTTAACTCACTAGAACCGTTTTTTTGGTAATAACTATTCCACGCGGACGAAGTCGCGGGCACCAGCTAGTGTTATATAAATATCATTACTTATTAACGTAACAAATCTTGTAATCTTTGTATTTACTTTGACACCAGCAATACACCTTTTAACCGAACATAAACATAAATTGCGGGTAAAAAAAAAATAGGTCTTTAACTATGAAATTGCCGATTTGTATGACGAAATTGAGAAAAATGATGAACAGATATACCTACATAGATGCAATTGATAACTAAAGTTAGATGGAAAAAAAGCTATGCACTACGTATATCAATTTCTCAAAAACAGTGTATATGATAAAAATATACCTAGTTAAAGTAGTGAAACCGACGACACATTGAAAGAGGTGTTTTCAATGACTTCCCTATAAGTAATATGCACTAGTAATACATTTTTTTTTTATCTAAAAGGTACATAATTCAACAATTGATACAATAAATATTGAATTTGGAAAAAATATAGCTGTACTTAAAAGTTACAAACAGATTAAAATGTAAGAAAAAAACGGCAATTTTATGGGTAAAGACCTATTATTATTTGGATTGAATAAGACTCACTCGAGTCGAGTTGTGACGTCAGGCGTTGGCGAACAAAAGAACCGGCATGTCGTGGCGTAACAACCATGAGCGCACGCGACTTGCGGCCGCTCGCCGCGCCTGCCGCCCGATCCGATACCTGCTGGTAAGGCGTATAGGACGATTCGCGCGACGCGGCAACTATTAAATCGCGTACGCCCGTGCATTGTGGCACAGCCTAATCTTTGCACTCAAGAAAGATAATGGTTTAAAAAAATGGACGTGTAAACTTACCAATAAATGAGTTATGAGTTATGAGTTTTGAGTTATGAGAAGTTTGTAACAATATGTATCGATAAAAGGTAAGTTTGACTTTCGAGATTAACATAATGTATTGACTAATTTATTTTTACTTTGGGAATTTTAATATAAATAGGTACCTAATTTTTTTCTGATAACTTGTAGATATAGACGTGAATTCTTGGAAGACCTATCATATCATGTAAATTAAACAAAAAATATTTTTTTTTTCTTACTCTCACTCTTTTTTTTGCTTATAAAAAATATAGGCACATATTTGTAGGCAAAACAATTTACTACATATTATGTCTTAAACAATTTTTTTTGTAATATTTCAATGGACTAAAATGTCTGTTCTGTACGCGACACGAATTCACATCTACAACTATATTTACAAAATCACTTTTACTGAAGTCACTAAAAACTAACAAAATATCTTAAATAACTATATTTAGGAATTGTCTCTGTCAATTTAAACAATGTTTAATTAATAAATTGGGTTTAAAAGGAGAAAAAATTCGAAAATGTTCGGTCGGGAGACCGAATACGTCCACCCTTCGCAAGTTGCTAGAGCAGACTGACCCGCCCCCCGCCAAGGGCCGCGCGGGTGTCAGGCAATCAGAAAACCACAAAATAACACAAAACTCACAAAATGAGGGCTGTAAAAAATAATGTTAGCGATCATTTTGAAGAGTTTTACATTTCATATCTGATGGTGTAAACATATTTTGCAATGCTATCTTCCATCACAAGTTTTGACAAGATATAAGAATGAAAAATGCTTTCACTAAATATATTTTTTTTTGCAATAGAAGCTTGTAATTCATACTTTTTTTGGCAACATTTATTAGATTAAAATATGTTCTATTTGATAATATTTTTTATAAGTTGGTAGGAATTCTCCAATCTTCACACATATGAGTTAAATGTACCCATTTAGCGAATCGTAAAGGCTTAAGCAACCCAAAGAGTCTGTAAGTTGGTATAATGACTGTAACATGGTGTCATACAACCAAGACCTACATTGAATGTGTTATCTTAATCAAAGAAGCACCAAGATATAAATTGCGCTCTGTCTTTGCCACTGTTGCCCATCCAAGATCTAACTTTCAATTTCTTGGTTTTTGAGATCACAAGGCTTACCTTTGGTGAGACCTGGTTGATACCACGGATACGGATGACGAAAGCCAGCTTAGCCTCTCCGGGAACATAGTAGTTGCCACGGTTGCGTGCCTGGAACACAAATAGGTAACAATTAATACTCAATTTCTCAAAAAGGTCTAGTTTTATGGCAAATATGAACAAAAAACAGTGATTTCTAAGCATAATATAAGCTATTTATTTTTAGTATCAGATTTGTGTTCTTTCTGGTAGTCACAAATTATCAGGTATATTATGGTGGAGTGTAAACTCATTACATGTAAATAAAGGCTTGTTTGAGAGCTACTATTATTATAGTAGAGATATATATAGAGCTACCAATTAATAAATAAATAATAAATATTTCAGGACATATCACCCAGCGCCATCTAGCCCCATACTAAGCTTACGCTTGTATCATGGGTACTAGGTAACAGATATAATACAATATAATACTTTTTCTTTTGTAAATACATACTTATTATACATAGAAACAACCAGACTCAACACAAATAATTACAAATTTAAATATTCATAATTACTGTGTTATGCGGGAATCGAACCCGCACCCCTGGATTAGAAGGCAGAGCCACTACCTACTAAGCTAACAGAGCAGTCTAACCTTAACATAACAACATTATAACCTAGAGCCATTTATTGTGTGTGTGTCTTGTTTCAAGTGAACTAGTGTTAGTAGTGTGCATCTGTGGAAGGATCATAGTCCCCCTTACTGAGTTGTGACGGACGAGTGTTAGAATGTCTGACTAGACAGAGTAAAGAAATAATTTGAAAAAGGTTAAACATTGATTTATATACTCACTTGTCTGGCTAGCCTGATTTCATCTCGCTCCCTGATGCGGTATTCCTTAACATACTGTTCGGCGCGCTTGAAGATCTCCTTCTTCTTCTTGATGGCTGCTGAACGCCTCTTGATTGTCACCTGGATTTAATACAATAGGGATTAGAGATGGGGTAATAAATTGTAAGTTTAGTTGATAGTGAGGGGATATCAGATTATAATTTAACAGCATTGTGATCAGATGAACTATGCCTTTATAAATTGGAATCATCATTATAATTCTTTAAATAAAATCTTGGATGAAGTTGTTGCTATGGTAATACATAATCCTTGGTTAAAAAATTGATAGTACATAACTATTTTTAATAGGGTATATGCATGGAACTAAAATTTGATTTTTGTAAATAAACTATAAAAATATACCAAAATACTAAATGAGCTGTGCAAACCCCATATATATCCACTGAAAAATAAAGAAATTATGATGAAGATTTCATTCCATCTCTTTCTTTCAAAACAGAATTTTCTGTTTTTTTGAATGGCGTTAGTGCCTTGTGACGTCACATGGCATGTTGATGCTCTCTGTCTAATCATAAACTAAAAATGTGTATAACTGCGTTATTGTAAAAGCTAATTGAAAAATAATTTCACTATGCTGATCGTCTATTAAAAAGCTTTCATTGAAGTAATAAAAAAGTTGTGCATATTCCCTATTGTCTCTTAAAGACAAACCCACCAAATTTCATTCATCATCAAGTGCCTTGGCTTCAAATGACTTGGCTTGAGAACACGGCTAAGAGGATCATCAACTAATGATTTATATTTTTACATCTTTCTTAAAAATGTTAAGAGGTGTATAACAAACCTGCACGCGGCGAGCACGGAGGGCCTCTCTCCTCTTCCTGTGCTTGAGCACTGACTCAGGGACAGCGGGCAGCTTCTTGCTGTCCTCCTTGCCCTTTACCACCTTCTTCTCGGCCGGAGCCTTCTTGTCTGTTGTCGCAACCATCGTGCTGTGAGATAAGGGAAAGTTAGTTTACTTGTTTTGAGAAAATCTATGAAAATATAATCAGATCTATTGGCTTGCAACAAGAAGATAATTTCCGAACTCAGAAAGTTTTCACTCAGCAATTAAACACTTAACAAAGATAAGCCAACATATATTGTTAATGACTGTGCAGTCAATCCACAAATAATAGAAGTTGCATTCAGATTTTGTGAAAGACCCCGCTGTCTAAATGGTATACTACGAGCCTATACCCAGCAGTGGAAAAAATGGGTTGTGAAAATGAAAGAACATTAATAAGTTAAAAGTTTATGACTAGTCAAAATACTGTACTACACACTAGTATAACAGCAGACCATCTTACGCTTCATAATGGTGGCTTATTTAACTTGTTAAGTCTTACATAAAATAAAACAGCAACAAAGACTGAATCAACAAATTACTAAGAGAGAAACACACATGGAAGTATGTTCCAAACCATTTTCGTTACTACTTTTGACACAATGAAATTGTAAGTAGCTAAAGGAAATTATAATTACACAGATCAGCACTTAGAAACTGTATCATCTTCAAAAGGTATGTTCAAAACTTTTTGTGTATGCTGTAAGTATTGTTGTTCCAAACATGATGTTGTTTCGTCAGTCAGTGCATTTGCGAGAATAAGAAAATGCTGCTTTATGAAATTACTAAGCCATGCGCTCTATCATAGTTAATTGGAGATAAAAAGATATGAAGGTAGCAAAAATAAGGTTAGTTTTTAGACACTAATATCAGCAATAAAGTTTGAATATGTTTGCAAAATGGAGATTAATCCTAAAATAAGCACTGACGATATATAAACCTTCTCAAACGCACATTAACCATTACTTATCTGTAATACACAAAGGGAATGAAAGAAAATATCAAGCGTGTAGTACTAGCTGATAGGTTATGTGGACATAAATACATGTTGGAATTAATTATTTCATGGGATGTATCAAATTGAAATTAACTGTGATGATCAAGAAATGCAAGGAGCATGAAAAATAACACAAACGAAGCGTGTAAAAGCCAGGAAAACAAGAATTAGTGAGTGGCGGCATGTCACCATTCCGCCTTCGCATTTGCGAGCACTTTTCACGAAAACCACTAAACATTTTGTGATACTGACACTGCAGGTGTATTCCTTATTCTATTCTGAACAATTTTATCACAAGATTTACAGTAAAAAACCAAAAATTATCCACCTGCGGGGCGAAACTCCACGCGGCACGTGTGTCAAGTTATGAAAAAGACAGAAATTCGACTTCCGCCAGCTACGCCATTTTTCTTGATATTTTTTGTAGTGGTAGCACAGTATCAATCGATTATGAATAGTCACTTGAAAAATAAAAATATTCGCATCACTAGCTTCCGGTTTCTTGGCAAATAGCAGACCGCCTAAATTCAAAATTTCTGCGCCAACTTCGAATTATATTATTGACCAAACGTTTCTATAGAAACCTAGATTTTGTGAGTTCAAAGTTTTAGCAGAAAATAATAAACGTTTTTTGTGAAGCAGTGAATCTGTAGAACAAGAACAATGGTTGAGAAAGATCCCCAGCTTAGTGCTCTTGATGTCGGCGAGCTTGATATATTCGTCGACAGCATGGAACCTTCTCGTATCGAAGCCATTGGGAGCCAAAGGTTGTGTTTGTATTATGTTTTTGATAAAGTTTTAATTTCCTAACTTTATGTGTCATAGGTGCAGGAACCTTTGATTAATTTTACACATAGGTATATTTAAAACTATAATTAGGTACTACCTACTAAGTCCACTAACTAAACTTTTTTCACAAAGAATAACTCCAAATATGTTGTATTTCAGTTGGGTTGACTGGCACATACGACTACAAAAGCTGAATCAACAAGCGGTATTGGAAGCTTCTTCTATGCAGGAAGAACTTACAAAAGAAACTCTTATTTCTGCTGGGAAGGTAAATTATATTACCTGAGTAGTTAGTTATTATTTTTGTTACAAACATGACTAATAACAAGAACTACATGACTAATATTAAGAACCATGTATGATAAAGTAAAATATAATACAAACCCATCATTATTATGTTATACCATTGTTTGTTGTTGTAGCGTACACTAGATGGCGTTGTTATCATTTTACAGTTACCAGTGCTCGTCTACGAAGCAATCTGCATCCAAGTGTGGCGTTTGAAGATCTACCCTCAAATAATGAAGTTGGAACCAGCGCCGACCAGCACCTTCGGCATATACATGGTGGCAAGTGTAATATTATTGTGCACGTAATTATTTATGTGGTTAAGGTGCACCTATTTTAATCTTAGACATATCATATAGAAATATAATATCATTAGTTACCTAAGAGTCAGTCGAACTTTGGAGGCTTTGTTCTTATCATACCAATTTTTTAAAGCAAAAATGTGATCATTGGTCTATTTGTTCTACATTCACGCCATAGCTGAGCCACGGATCATGGTAGTTTTTGGTATAGGGAAAGTATAAAGTTTCGAGAGTAATATAGGTAGGCTACTTTTACGCCTGGAGACATCCATCAGTTCTGTACATTTAGAAGCAATAATAAACAGAAGAGACGCAAGCCGTTGTTAAAAAAACGTGTTTTTTACTCACGTGGCAAAAGATCGACGGTGAGTAATAACTCATAAAATAAACAACTCCATAGATCTCCATCTACTTATTCACAGTTGTACCACGAAGCAGCAGCAGTGGGTTTGTTGGAGACGGTGCTGTTTCACGAGGACGGCGCTCAGTGCGTCAGTGATGTGTCCGTCGATCTACTGGACTATGCTGTGGAACAACTCACTGCGCTGCTGGCACTTATCAAGTACCTATGTTTCACTTGAGATTATTAAAATTGGTTTGGCAATCTTCTATAGAGTTTTATATTTGTTTTTGTTTGAGTTATACAATGTATATATGTATATATACATACGAAGAGATGTTATGACGTAGGCATCCGCTAAGAAAGGTTTTTTGGAAATGCTACTGTTAAAGGGGTGAAATAGGGGATTCAAGTTTTACATTTTAATGGGAGCGAAGCCGCGAGCACTTACCTACTAGTTGCGATATAAGACTAAATACAGGTTTCAAGGCAATGGAGTCGTTTTTATTTGTCAAACATCCCCTTATTTCAGTAACGGCTACTTGAAGCCCCTCACCGCCAAACAGCTGCAAAGTGAGACGGCGCCTGAAGAGCTGGAGAGGCAGAAACGAGACCTGCAGTTCGATATCAGCATGCGGTGCATCTCTATTGTAAGGTACGATCACTGGTAATAAAACACCATTCTTCTTCTTATCGAATGAGAGTGGCCAACTCTGGTGTCGAGAGTTTATAAAGCTGCCCAAAGGGCTTCTGACAAGGCTTAACGACTAGAAGCACCGTTAGAAAAACCGCAGGGAAAAACTAGATTCAATCTGCACAGGACGAAACGAAGAGACGCTTATGATCAGCAGTGGGCGATAACGGATGAGCGTCTGTGAGAACAAACGACACCATTTTATTTCTAAATCAGCAGAGACAGGTTAACCACCGGCAATAGAGAACTTAACCTACTTATACTTACGAGTATATTATAGTCGCAGCTAAGGCACCAGTGTAGTCACATCGTAAGCGAACTCACGAGCCAAATAAGAACTAGCGCATAACTAACTTGAATAATCTACTTCAATAAGTTCAAAACTCTTCAGTAATTTGCTATTATTGATTTTTGTTGTTGTTTTTTTAAATCTTCCTCATCATCAGCCTGTTATCGCCCACTGCTGAGCATAGGCCTCTCTTCTTGTATGCCACTTGTCCCGGTCCTGCGCAGATTGAATCCAGGTGCTCCCTGCGGTTATTCTAATGTCGTCAAAGTTTTTTAAATAAAAATGAATATTGCCCAGGTACCTAGCCGAGCACATGGAGACAGCAGGAGTGGGCGCGTCGCTCGCTACAACACTGTATAAGACCCACGATGTACCCTCCCTGCTCGGACACCTGCTGCAGCTGAAACCCTGGCAGAAGACTAATGATAAGGGGGACTTGGAGACTTTCAATTGTGAGATTGTTTATAATAAATAGGCAAATCATGTTTTTAAAGCGATAGTGTATTTTTTTGTCTGTTTCTGCAACGGAGAAACGGTTTATCTTTAAATTTAATATGGTGATGGTGTATGATCTTGCTAATGACATTGGGTAGTTCTATCCCCTAACAACGTAAATGAAACCGTGGGCTTTCACTAGTTATTTTTAGTAATCGTAGGTACATACAACCAAAAGATTTATTACTAAAACCGTTTTCATATATTATCTTATTACTCTATGGTTTTCATCCCAGCAGAAAACATTTATTTGGCATTTATTGACTGATCTCGTACATTCACACATTTCTGAAAATTTGTTTCCTATAGTCAGCAACAACTGTTGTACTTACATTTAATATTAATTAATCTATACTAATATTATAAAGCTGAAGAGTTTGTTTGTTTGAACGCGCTAATCTCAGAAACTGCTGGTGTGAATTGAAAAAATATTTTTGTGTTGAGTAGGCCATTTATCGAGGAAGCCTTTAGGCTATATAACATCACACTGCAACTAATAGGAGCGAAGAAACAATGGAAAATGTGGAAAAAACGGGGAAAATTATTCATCTTTGAGGGCTTCCATTGCGTTCGCTGCGAAAACGGTTCAAAATACAAAGAATTAATGCCCAAAATAACTATTCCACGCGGACGAAGTCGCACAGGCACAGCTAGTTATTTATAAAGTTACCTATTAATAATTTCAGTCGGTCGTTGGTCCAAGCCCTCCTCCGAGGATCTAGCGCAGATGCACCGCAGCGAGGTGCAACTCTGGCTGTGTCTTCGCCAGCTGCTCCTGGAGCCGCGACTCAACCATTACTACACCATTGAGGATACGAGACGCACGCATTTTTGTAGAGTATGGTTTTTTTATACTGGCAACATAGTTTCAATGAAATTTTATGCTGGCAACATTGAGAGACAGACGTAAACGCTAATAGCACAAACTTGCCTCGGTAGAAAGAGAATAGACAAAGCGTATGCCAGTTGTCTACGCCTGTAAATATATTCCAACACAATCTGCAAAAACAGCGGCTGCAACGCTCAACTATTCTAATACTCTTTTCTTGTATTTTTTTCCTGTTCTCTTATAAATAAATTAATATTCCAGAACATATCACACGGCGACATCTAGCGCATTGACTACCTATTATGTTTTGGAGACAACATACAAATCCAATAGAATAAAAACTTATTATTATTACCTTTTTCCACCAGCTCCAAGCTCTAATGACGGAGCCGATGCTGGATCAAATTCCCCCGCTTGGGGAGTTAAAAATGTTCCTGTGTCGCCTCTCAGTGGGAGACTACTCGAGTTTGCACAACAGGACCAATGGCGTGAAGAACCCGGGCTGTACGCTCATTGAGTTGGTGCCGCAGGTAAGGGGATCAAAGGTTTTGGGTGTATCTATTCATAAACAGCAGATATGTACATCTAAAACGTTTGAAGATAGAAAAGTATTCAAACAGCGCCATCTAAGCAAATATCATGGGTACTAGAACTTATTTTGTTTCTTTCTAATAAGGTCAAATAAACGTTTTTATTATTATTATTATTGAAAAATGAGCGAAACTAATTTTGAAATAATACTTACATGATTTATTTATATGACACAGATAAAAGACTCCTACTTGAAGCAAGTGCACAAGAAATCCAAGACGATCGCCAAGTCCCAGCTGGACTATTTCAACATGGACGGCTCTGACAAGACCCGAGAGATGGCGCGGAAGCTTCTAGAGTCCTACGCTAGTGATGCAGCGCTGGCCATGGACGGTGGCGGTGCCAAGTGCGGCCGCTGCGGGGAAAAGGCCAGCAAGAAGTGCAGCCGGTGCAAGACTGAGTGGTACTGTGGCAGGTGAGACGTCTTTTTTTAAAAGGACTATGCAGCTGGTTGCTTATATGCTACCATTGCTGCGTCACCGAACGATATAGAAGAGACGTCATTCTAAACACTAGCTTTAATAGGCCCTATCTCATCAGCCTCTATAGATGAGCTTCATTAATTATAGCGACATCTAACGGCTTATCTGTGAAATATATCAGTAATAATATATAAAACTAGGTTTTGTCTTAAAAATAGTTACATGTAAGCTCACTGGTTACAAGTATCTCTAGTTTATACCGTGTTGGGTGTACTAACATAATCAATTTAATATAATATAACTGTTATATTTGAGGTCCTATACCATAGTGGTTTGGTGGTAAAACAGCTTACAGTTGTATAGGCAGACATGACCACTAACTAGACCCTCTTAAACAATAGACAAATTTCGGTGAGCGTAGTACTAAATTAATTTAAAATCGCCCAGTGTAGCTTTGACGTAACAATTCGCTCTGCGGAGCGTAACGTGTTGTCAATTCCATACATTGTACTTTCTATTCTATTAGTACTTATACCTACGTTAGTTTAGTACACTTACCTATAGTATATACCTTATTATGTTATAGACAACAGATCTCATAGATATTTATCATAAAACTACATGGTGTGCCATAATTTTTTTAAGGATAAAATATTTAGCCATGTGACTAAATTAGTACTTATAAGAAAAATAGTGTTTAAGTACCTAGATATTTTAAGAAATGTGCTGTGCCCTAAACTTCAAACAAGCAACAAGGTCACTCAATTCAATACTTTTTTTAGAATTTGTTCTAAAATGTAATTTTGTATTGTGTACAGCATAAATAAATATAGGCACCTATAGGACCTAGATTAGAACTGGCTGTCACATGAGACAACCAGTAAAAAAGTAATCAATATAATAACAAAACTGGCGTGTTGTTTCAGGGAATGTCAGGTGCAGCAGTGGCCGAAGCATAAAGAGATTTGTGATCAATTTGCTAACATTTGTGTCTAGAAGGGTATAACAAAAGTTTTATAAAATGGTTAAAAAAACATTAAAAGTCACATTTAATGAACACTTCCTTTTTAATGGATGCAAAAATGTTTAGCTTACATAGTTTTAATTTAAATTATGTTCATTTAAGTACATATATATTATTCATATAGATTTACAACTTTTGTAAAAGCTAGGTTTCAAAGAATTATGCATTTTCTGGGCATTCTACTTGTTTTTTTTTAGTTTGTATAGAACTGCCTACACTGGCTCTTTTATTGAGACTTATGGAAAATACTCAACTTATAACATTGTGTGGGTGATTTACTTATTTTAATTATTAATATGCCTACCAACTTATTGAGTTAATAAAAGAAACTGATATTTTTATTACATTTTCATTTATTTGATAATACATTTAGGATATAAAAGAATAAAAAATAAGGTAGGTACATCATATTATTTTTTTGTAGTAGGTATAGCCACTTTCATTTTTAAATTTCAGTCAAAATAAAATAAAAAAATATCAAGTTCAAATACTAAATATTTGTAATGTCATATTATTGAAATTCTAATAATTTGTGCTCATAAAAAATCTTGAGCTAGACACAAATTGATACAATGCAAAAAAAGGATTTTTTATAATTCCTAATGTTTTAGAAATTTAACAAAATAAGTCATTTTCTATAATGGTCTAATAACAATGAAATGTTACTTCTTTGTTTTTCCTTTTATTCTGTACTTTAATTTGTGTTTTATAACAGAATCTTTATGTTTGTAAGCCTTGTCACACAGGTCACATTTATATGGCTTGTTGTTTGAATGTTTCTGTTGATGTACCTTCAAATGTTCCCGTCTTGCAGTGGTATAATCACATAAACCACATTTATAAGGTTTTTCTCCTGTGTGTAGTAACCGGTGGCGTTTCATATGACTACTGTTTCCACTTTTATAACAGCATTTATCACACTCAAACGGTGTTACTCCCGTATGCTTCAGTTTGTGTAATTGTAACAAATCTGCATGACTACATGTATTTGTACACACATCACATCTTAATGACTTGTCTAGTACTTCCTTGTGAGTTAATGCGTGTTGTTTGTATCTACTTGCTTGTATAGTGCTGAAAGAACAAATTTGACACATGTATGGCTTTACTTCCTCGTGTTTGCAGAGCATGTGGGCCTTTAAATTAGCCTTACGAGCACATTTATAATCACACATATCACATGCAAATGGCTTCTCGCCGCTGTGAATTATTTTATGTTTTCTCAGACTACTGTGATCAACGGTTTGGTACTCACAGATATCACACTTAACAGGCCTCTCGCCTGAATGTATCTTCATATGTTTTTTTAAATGATGTGGATTGCTATATGCACTGTCACACAAATCACATTCATATGGTCTTTCTCCGGTATGTGTAATCTTGTGTCGTGTCAAATCAATCTTCTGTCTACAGGTGTAGTCACACAGATCACATTCAAATGGTTTTTCTTTCCTATGTATAAGTTTATGTCTTGTTAGATTACTTTTCCGTGTAAAATCTGAATCGCAGATATTACACAAAAAAGATTTCGCAGGTTTCTCGAATGTGTGACTGCGAATATGTTGTATCAAAGCTTGTTTAATTGAAATGATAAAACCACACATATCACATTCAAATTGTTTTTTTCTGTCGTGGTCTTTTTTGTACTCAAATTGTTTCTTCTGATTTGTGCGTGTTCCCTGAGCTGGAGACTCGACCAGAGTTACGGCATTTTGGACTTCCATGTCCATTATTACTACTGTTGTATAGTGACTTCTACAATAGATATAGGTATTTACTTGATAGTAAACATCGTTTCACTGCGAAGGCTTCACGGTTTAGACTAGAGTCTAGATTTCTGTTAATTTTCAACAATAGAATAGATAGATTACCTACTTAGCGTGCTGTAAAGTGCACGTAAAGTGTAAATATTGGGGAAATCCTAGAGAAATTAACATAACCACTATGTACGGGCGGGGGAAATCTGGAAACACTTTTTTTCAAACCAATCAACACAACAAAACAACAGCGTTTTTAAAACTACGATTGTCAATGTCATATTTTTTTTTAAATTGTGGCGTATCACATAACTATTACGCGTTTACGTTATTAGAATTCCATTGATTCCATGGCCACAGAATAGATTACCTGCTGGCAAGAGACAGCTGTTTTGGTCATTCTAACCAAAGAGTACTATTACCCTTTTAAAAAATTCTAACCTTCTAGCGAGAACCTCTTGAGGTGTTGGTCGATCCTTTTTGCTTTATGACCGTTCACCGATACGTCTATCGGGACAATGATCGTTGAGTCAACACTCAACACACAGAACAACGATCGGGCCACATCGCCCCCGCGCGCGCCCCTTCCTAGAAGCGAAATGAATAATAATACGTGGTTCTCGTTTGGACCAGTAAACAGGCCAACCTAACGGCTAACCTACGACAGCGCTTGTCACTTGTCAGTCTGTTGTCGAACATAGTCCGAGCGAGAGAGTTTTCGGTCGTTTTACTCGGTTTTACAGCATGATAAACTATTAAATATGTCTAGGTGTCAAGTTAAAAATTGTAAAAACAATAGTTCCAGTGTTACCAGCGTGAATTACCATCGATAAGTAGTAAAATTTCGTAATTTTAATAAAAAAAACTTTTGACATTTTGAATGGCATTAACACATTTGTTGACTTGACGACGCTACTTCTCGATAGCAAAGTGATGTGTAAATGGAACCTACCAAATTATCGATAATCGATATAATGTATATGATGTTTCTGGATTTGTATGGAAATGTTTCTGAATTACGGTTTTTATTTAACACATACTTAATTTACAGATTTCCAAAAAATCCAGTGTTAAAAAATAAATGCTAATCTATACTTCCATACTAATATTATAAATGCGAAAGTATGTCAGTTTGTCATTCTGTCTGTTACCTCTTCACGCTTAAACCACTGAACCGATTTTGATGAAATTTGGTATAGAGATAGTTTCAGTCCCTGGTAAGGACATACCTAGGATAGTTTTTATCCCACGGGATAAATTAAACGTTTTTACAGCGGATAACACCGCGGGCCATAGCTAGTTAACTATAATTTGTACTTAAATAATATAGTTGTACTAAAGACATATACCTATTTCCATCTTCGAAGTAAATGTGTAAATAATCGATAAAAAAATATCGACATTGCACAGCCGATGAAGTTGAAGCGTACTGTGTACATGAACATCTCGTGCGTAGTAGTGTGCGTGCCGAAAGTGTGTTAGTTTTAGTAAATGGTGACACCTGTTTTGTATCGAATAAAGAAAGAATTCGCCTCTAGTCACAGGGCCAAAGAATACTATTACCCTTTTAAAAAAGGGAAGAAATACGTCTCTATGGAAATAAAATAAGATCAAAAATAGCGCCATCTTACGAACGCTCAGTTAGTTAATTATAAAAAAAAGTGGGAAATTCTAAATGACAGGCACCCACCCACGCGTCACAATGAACTCCAAAATACTTATACCAGAAAACTGGTGCAAGTGCTGTTAATTTGTCCAAGAACATGTTCACAATGGTGAACTGCACCAGACCAAATTCTACAGCATTCGCACGTATTCCAAATAAGCATTTTGTATTTCATCAGCGGCCTGGATGGGCACCCATCATTTTGAATTTCCCCGTATTTGCTGAAAAACAATAACATTTCAGTATTAATTTTCAAATGTTGAAATTAATATAAGGAACCAATAAACTTTATAGTATTTAAAGACCATATCGTTCCTGTTTACCATGTTAATCACTTTATCACTACCATTCAAATTTGTTAACTCTACTTCAACAACTTTATCAAATCCTATCAAACTTATTTGAAGACACACCCTGCACAGGGCGACAAGCATGGACTTCAAAGCTCTGTGAATCAACATCTCACAATACGGTCTCGTATACCAGTTAGTTAGGGTTAAAAGGGTAATAGTATTCTTTGAGTTAGGGCCTGCGTGCCCCGGCGCCCAGTCCCTCAAAAGAAACTTGTTTCAAAGAGCTTCCTACCAGTCCCACTTAGGGGCTGGAAGAAGATCCGTGATGATCGTTCTCGAGATTCTTTGTCATGTGGTATGGTGATGTCAACAATAATTGCCCGGCGCTGGGGCCAGTCCATTGCAAGCTATTATAGTTCTGTCTGTGATAATGGATCGGTCCCAGTAGAGAATGCACGACCATTTTCGAGAACTCTAGTACATACCGACAGTACGCTAGCGGATTCTATTGTAGAGTAAGTTGCCGGCAAATGATCCTGGTTACGTGTTAATATTGTTATAATGAAATTAATAGTAAAAAAGTGTGCAGCTCTGATGTTAGTTTTCAAACCTATAGACCTCTGTTATGGCTTAAAGACTGCCGTATCCTTCGATCAACAATACCAACTAGATATCGGGTCGGCGCAAAAAAAACGTCTCGATAAATAACAGCGCACTTGAAACGTGAGCTCTTATTTTGTTTAATTCGCTTGTAACACGGCCAATGTAAACACGTTTCACAATGCCGCAATGTGTATTCAAGAGTTGCAAAAATAATGCCCGAAAAAGCAATTTATCGGCCGGAGTGTCTTACTTTCGGTAAGTACATGTAAATTAAGTTATATTATAATTTTTAAACTAGCAAATAATATCTAATTTTGAACAAAATTACCGATTTTAAACCACCGCTACATACGTTTGGCCACGGTTTGGCCAAGGTCGGCCAATACGTGCCCAAACTTTGGTGTAACAGAACAGTAGACGCATGGAGTAGATTTATGTTGTAATAATTTAAAATTGAAAAATATTAATACTAATTGTAATAATTTTTAATTTTAACAGTGTACAAAGAACTTGTGTGCAACAGAGAAACAATTCTTTCACAAATTAATAGACCTAAGAGACATGGGTGGTTTATTTTATGCCTCTAACGATGTATTTAATATTTGCATGAAAACTGAAAGCGTGATCCGAAATTGTATTCGCGTGAGTGGAGGTAAATCCTTACTAAAAAAGTATGATAGCAACTTTATATGTACAGCAGTTTTAAAATTATATATTCACAAGAATGTGTTACCTGGAGGAGATGAACACAATCACGAAATTACTTTACTCAAATCAGTAGTTGAAAGGTTTATTGACATACGGTTACATTATATATGTAAAAAAGAAACAGGGGATATCAAAAACAAATCAAAACGACAATTGTACAACAAACTCAACTTATTTAAAGGAAATTAATCCAGGTACGCAGAATGGAAAAAAATCTCCAATGTTGAGTTTTTTATACTTAAACGTTTTGATTTATTAATTACATTGAACTGTACTTGTATTATGAAAGTTTAAAAATGATTATAAATATATGTATGTGTGGAATCACTTGATATTTTTATTTGTGTCATCCAGTCATAGACACCTTTGCCAGCCGCCGACATTACATACATTTGAAAAACAACAAGCATACTTACATTTTTGTGTACAACACATTAAGAAAAACACTGATCAAGAAAAAAACATATTATACACAAAAACAACCCTATTAAAATAATAAGTACTAGCTTTTGCCCGCGTGGCATCGCTCCCGCTCTTCCCTTCTCCAACATACTCTACTCTACAAACAATTTATTATAGGATTAAAACTATTAAAATTAAAACGGTGTAAGTATAGATAAGTATGTATATTAACAAACGTAATCCCCAAAACATACATAATTTAAACTAAACTTTTACGTTCATATTATAAAATATTTTAGTGTTGAACGCGACTCCATACCTCCTGTAGTAATATTCGACAAAGCAATGAAATGACATATTTGACTTATGTCATTTCATAAATTCACGATTCACGCGGACAGCATTTGGTATTGATTTTGTACGTGACCCGTTATCTAGTTGGTATTGTTGATCGAAGGCCGTATCTACTACTTCTTACTAACAAGAAACATTAGAGACCTACAATTTAACTTTATCCTACCCACAGAAGCGCCCAAGTTGCCAGTTTCTGGTCACCCATCCAAGGACTAACCGCGTCGAAGATTGCTTAACATTAGTAAGGAGCAACTTCATTCAATAAAACAAACTGATCATTTTTTTTTGGATTTTCATTTATTTAAACTTATCTTAAGACCTAGGACCTAGCTCGAAGACTTCAGGTAGTCTTTGAGCACATCCAACGCTGGCGTTTCCTCACCAAAGTCCTGTAACATAATGAAAAAACAGGTATTAGAAAACTTGAAGCTCCCGTGCTTTGTTACGATGTCGGAAATAGCCAAATGCTTGATTGTGGTCGGACTCCATAGGTTAAAGCCCAATCACCATCTACCATCTGGTGGTGGTGGTTTACCATCTGGTGAAATGTCTATATTTATGGCTCAGTTATGTTTCTTTCTAGTATCAATTATTCATAGTTTATGAGTTACAAACCAAATGATTGATTTAATTTAGGCAAGAGTGCTACATCTATAGTGGTGCTTAACATCAGGCAGGCTCTAGTCAAACGTAATCTATTTCATGTTAAAAAAAATTAAGGTAGTATTAGGTATAAATGTGTGAGTAATAGGAAAGTGTTTGCGCACGTGGAGCGCTACACCATAGGGTACTCCAGCTCATGTAGCGCAGGTTGTGCACTCACGACCCACAGGGGGCGCTAGTGTTCGTGTTGCGCAGAACAGTAGACATAAATATATTGATTAAAATAATAATAAAATAATATTATATTTTCCAGGACATTGCACACAACGCCATCTAGCCCCACACTAAGCAAACGCTCGTGTCGTGTCGGTACTAGATATGATACTTTTATATACTCATTTTTTAATAATCATCATTCATTCTGAACGAATTCATTTATCTGAATTCTGCGGAATTCATTTCTTCATTCTGCGAAATAAAAAGCAGGCTATGTGTTACTCAAAGGTCTTCATGTAGGTATATCCATATGTACCATACTTAATTGAAATCGTTTACGGCTATATGAGCAAAAACACAAAATAAAGAATAACAAATACACACACAAATTATCTAAAACTTTACATTATTTGTGACACATGTGAATCTCGGATTTGCAATTCACATTGTCTGTCAAGTTTATCCTCACAAAGTTAATTTGCGGCTGAGAATAGGGGAATTAATCACTAAATTCCACAGTTTGGGAATTATGAAGGATCGATAGGGATCAATATTCTGAGACTATAATCTAATTCTAAGGTGGGGGGCGATGAGTCCTGCACGGACATCCCGCTTGGGGCGTTTTGTGCATTTCCCCCATTTCTGCCTAACCCAGCCAGCCAAGCTCCTTGAAATATCGGAGCACAGCCTTGGGTTGCTGGCATACTAGTTGCACTCCTACTCCCGTCACAGCAGGAGTTGTGGTATAAGAAGTGGACTGGACTATAATAAGTGAGATCAAATCTTACTTTGATAACGACGCACGAGCAGCCGACGATCTTCCTGGCCTTGCCGTCCTTGTCAATCTTGCACAGGCCCGCCCATTCACCCAGCTTCTTGTTGTTGTCAACCTGAACACAATATATAGGGCTCATAACTATCACATACATCATAGAAAAAAAGTTAAACTACAATCCAGGGGTTTTCAAACCTAGAGTTAATAGGTATCTTCTAGGTAAGTGTATTACGCCATAGGCTGCAGCAATGCTTAACATCAGGCAGGCTATAGTCAAATGCAAACCTATTCAACGTAAAAAAAAGTTAAGGGAGTACAATATTGTAAGGAAAGGATGGCTTGCAGCCAAAATAAATGTAAAGTTTATAATGATTTTGAAATTGATACACTGACTGATGGTAATAAATCAACTTTTTATAAAACATTTTTTTTTAAAGTAATGTGTTTTATTGGTAAGACAAATATTTTTCATGTCTTTTACATGGTTTATTTGTAGAAAAATAATTTGAGATGGTCTAGTAGCTTTCGACATTTTTATCCTTGGCTTTATTGCATCTACAAGATATGATTTATGTAGCATCCATACTATTCTTGTGGCTGCAGAGCCACAGATACAGTCACAATATTGGCAGGAGTAATTAATGAAGGAATTTAGGAGTGGCACTGGGTTTCGCTGATGCTAATGTCGAGCCACACATTTGACTAAGTTGTCAGGTAGATTTATAAAACTAATAAATAATGTAAAACTTATATCTATTTGTCAATTTTTCACTTTACAACATACGTTTTTTTAACTAGAACGTGTTTGCTTTTGCCATAGTTTGCCTGATAGCAAGCAAAGGCTATGGCCTAAGATGGAGTGTGCTTACCAGATAGGAACCGATTCACTCTCGCTTTGAAGATCGCTGGATTATTATTGTATGACAATTCCACAGTAAACTCACCTTGACGAGGGGGATCTGATGTTCATTGCAGAGGGCCTGCACCAGCTTCTTGTAAGCTGCCTCGTCACAGTTCTCAGCGAGCACACACAGCACTGCTTGCCTCCTGGTGGGGGAGTTGAAGTGTTAATACAATGTTGTCATTCCTTGGTTTACTCTTTGATGGATTGCAAAAACTTATGATTAAAAGAAGTATTCTTCTTCTTATCAAATGAGAGTGGCCAACTCTGGTGTCGAGAGTTTATCAAGCCTCTGACATGGCTTAATGATTGCCGTAATAGACAAACAGCCGGGACCTACAATGAAGTATTAAGAATAACCTAAACCATGTTAGCAATTTTCATATGATTGGATGTATCAGGTATTGCAGAATACTTTTTTATAAAATACAGAATATGACAGACAACTAGTTTTTACTAATATTTGCAATATATTACATGTTTGTTAGAAGTTACAAATCCTTTTTGCAGTTTAACCTCTAAAGTTAAGATGATTTACAACTGAGCTATACTGATGGACTAAATGATCCTAAACAGTACTAGATATGTAGCAAATAAGAAACAATAGCAATAGCAGACATACATATAGACATATTTTTACAATTCTATAGTTTTTATTATATTCAATCATATCATGGCTACTAAATTTATCAAAAAGTTATAACCTTTTTGATAAATTTAGCTTTCAAAGAACAATAATTTTTAGATGTACTTAGTAGATAAGTATTAATATATTACTAACACATTTTAAAACAAAAATATTAGACACTAGCTGCGCTCGCGACTTCATCCGCGCGGAATAGTTTATTTTAGCAAACAACTCAGCTTTATAAATTATAGCTGTTACCCACGACTTGCACCGTTTTCGCAACGCTCACAACGGAAGCCCTCAAAGATGACTAATTTTCCCCGTTTTATCCCCATTTTTTCTTCGCTCCTATTAGTTACAGTGCAATGTTTTATAACCTAAAGCCTTCCTCAATAAATGGTCTATTCAACACAAAAAGAATTTTTCAATTCGGTCCAGAAGTTCTTGAGATTAGTGCGTTCAAACAAACAAACAAACTCTTCAGCTTTATAATATTAGTATAGATTAAATAAGTAAAAAGTTAATTTTAAAGTTGTTATCCCTATGTAGCTAGAAGAGTTTCATGTCATATTCACTACAAGATAATTATAGTCTATAAAAATCTAAGGAGAAAAGATAAAGTCAAAGTCATTTATTCATAAGAAATGTCTTAGAAGTCACAGAATATGTTGTAAATTTATAAAAAAATATACTTTTAAGCATTACACAATGTAGTTACTTCATAAATAATTAATTAACAATTTGTAGCACACATTGGGAGGCCACAGCGCTGTCAGACAGCCAGTGTGGTACTATGAGTGTGCCGTGCTCTCGGCCACAGACTGCACCGAGCAGAACATAGGTTCTACACGGTATTTCCACACACCACACAGTTAGAACAACTGTGGGATGGGTGAATATTTGGGTGGGGGTCTGCTGCCAGTGGTGTATGGAGTAAATTAATACTTGGATAATATTTACAACCTAAGCCCTAGTTTTAAGGTTACCTAGATACAGGTTAGGTTCTGTTGAAGGTTTCTAGTGATCAAATATCTTTCTGTGTCATGTGTTTATGGTATAGATCATATAAACTATGAATAGTCTGAATAATTAAGAGTTTTTAATAAAGACTTTTCTTTGAATAGACTAAGGAAGGAGTAGTTTGATGATACACATTGTTTTTATTATATTTTTGTTAAACATGAAGTAAATCTCAATGCAGGTTCTTGGGTAAAAAAATAATTGCAGTACGTAATAGGTATCTTATATACTTTTGGGTGACTAGAACCAGTATTCAGTCACAATTTCTTACAATACAAGTTAGTTACTCTATCACTAACACATTTCCAGTCATCGCAGAATTTCAGGTAGCAAGTTTATCTTTAGGTATATATAATTATCATCGTAAGTTAGTCATCACATACTTGTCAAGAGCCTTGGCGGCTTCGTGAAGACCATGTACGAGTCCTCCGTGGATGAGGGCGGTCTTCAGCACTTCCTGCAGGGCTTGGTTCACGTCCATAGCACCGCCGCTCAGGACGGGGTTGACGGGCACTTCACTGAAATAGGTACGCATTACGAGGTTATATTGCTGTTTTCAATTAATATACCTATAAGATTAGAGGATCGGAGTGGATGAACTACGTGTTTGAAACGTTTGAAAGACACTATGATAAGATAATTTTCTAGGTAATGTAGTTATTTGGTAGGATATAATGTGAGAAGTATCGTGATTAGAGGTTATGTTGATGGTATGTTTACATCCAAAAATTGCACTTTCAAGAGCTCTAATGGCACTAAATCACTGATATACACACAGAAACAGATTAAAATAGCATTGGTTTTGAATATAATTGGGAGATAAACACAAAAACAAGAGAACTTACACTTCGACATCGGCCATGGTTTTTCACTTTTTGACGACCTGAAATACGGAACACAATCAATTGAATGGTGTAGAAGCATTGTGGAATCACTATTTAAAACACTCTTTGGTACAAGATCACTGAAATAATTCAAGATTTGCGAAATTTCACCACAAAACATTTTGACAGTTTACCTTGCGCACCGGAAAAAGACTAGAAACGAGACGTCAATGTCACAATAGTCATGTTTTGTAGTCGATTATGAAAACAGTATCAGCAGAATCGATTAAATTGTACGTTCACTTGATCGACTAAATTTTGATACTGGCTACTCGTTGACTTTTGACGCGGTCAATTTAAAACAAAAGTAAACCAGCGTCAAATAATCAATCAAGAATGGCATTTTGAAACTTCCAATAAGTTTATTTTTGTAATTTGTTTTCGAAATAATGTGTGTATTGATTAATGTAGGTCATAGTAATCAGTTTTATACTTCATATTTATTAACTTTTAGTACCTATGTGTAATCAAGTTTTCGATTCGCCATCGTTGTTATTGCAATGATGAGCCGCAGTCCGGATATTATGTTTATGGCTGAATACATAAAAAATGTATTGTATTTTGCAACAGTGAGAGAAGGTAAAACTTTGAAAAGTAGTGGAGAAATTCATTATTTCTCAATCGACAATGAATTAATTTACGAAAATTATTACTCGGACTTTGGGCCACTAAATCTTGGTTGTGTTTATAAATATTGTAAAATATTAAATGATAAATTAAAACAGTATCTAAATAAGCAAAAAATAGTTCATTATACGTCACTTGACCCAAAGAAAAAAGCCAATGCTGCATTTCTTCTGGGATGTTACGGTGTTTTATACTTGAGTTTACAACCAAGAGATGCACTCAAACCTTTACTCGTTCATGGACAAAGCTACAGGTAAGTCTTGATAGGTCAATAATGTATTTATTATTTATCTTAAGTATGTTCATGAAAAGAAACCTTAATTTTCACCTTACCTTTACCACCTCATAGATAGCTTGGCGAAAGTTATTGAAAAGTAACGTAGCGTAGGTATGTAATAAGATTGAAATATATATGTAAGTACCTATACGTATGTGTATATAAATATACATCGTTTTGAATTTCAGACCTTTTCAAGATGCGACACAAGGGGACTCTGGATTCACAATATCACTTATGGATTGTCTAAATGCTATGACGAAAGCAAAGGATTTAGGCTTTTTCAATTTCCAAGATTTTAATTACGAAGAATATAACAGACTGGATAAGATACAAGGCGGAGACTTAAATTGGATAGTTCCTGGTAAATAAAGTGAAAATAAATGTAGTTAGACAAAGTGATAATTTAGCTTCATATTTGATTGATGACCTCGCTGTTGAGAGTTTAAAATCTACCTTCGGAGCCTCTGACACTAACATCGGCCCTATCACTTTTACTTTGCTGCAAGAAAAAGCCACAATATGCAGTCTATAAACTTATAAATTAAATAATTGATTTACTTTTACAGGAAAATATTTAGCATTCATTGGACCAGTGGACTACAGTGTTTCACTGTATCATCCACCGGAAATGTATATTGACTACTTTTTAGAAAATAATGTAAAAATTGTAATACGACTGAACAAGAGGCTATACGACGGAAATGTGTAAGTCAGAATAAAATCAAGTCATATTTAATAAATTGTCTGAAATGTGGCATGTAAAAAAAAAAAATATGTATTTATATACATTTTTTTTAGGTTTAGCAATGCTGGTATAAATCATTATGATCTGTTCTTTCCTGACGGGTCCTGCCCTCCTCGACATATTTTGATGAAATTTCTTCAAATAAGCGAGGAGTCTGGCGGTGCCATCGCTGTTCACTGCAAGGTTATGATTATGGATTCATTATAATAAAATAGATCGATAGCAATGTTACTTTCAAATGCTGATAAATTTATTGTTTAGGCAGGTCTAGGGCGCACTGGGTCCCTAATCGGTTGCTACTTGATCAAACACTATCGGATGACGTCACACGAAGCAATCGGGTGGATGAGGATTTGTCGGCCAGGATCTGTGATTGGTCACCAACAGGTGAACATTTTGAAATTAACATTGATAGGTGAAATAAAATAAATTATGGTTATTTATGTTTGTATTAACGAAACAGTTATCTTAAAAGGCATGGCTGGAGCAACTAGAGGCTTGGTTGACTAAACAAGGAGACCTTTACAGGTAAAGATGTAAATTTTATCTACAATGTTATATTAAAAAAAAACTAAATATTGCTAAAATATTTACGATTACACCTTTACAGGAGACGTTCGTATAATGATCCAGGCAAACTTCCATATCATGAGTTTGGAGTGTACTCTATTGCGGAGAAAACTCTGATGCAAAGACCGGTCGTGTTCCATAAGTCTGTATCTCCTTCACCGGTCAGTAGACCGGTGCATTCAGATATTGTAAATCCAGCCCGACCTCAACTCTCGCGAGCGAAAGAAGGTGACTTACTTCATAGAATTAATCAGTATTTAGATATGTGGCATAAACAGTGTTCAGTTATTTGGTTTATGTATATAGAAATGTTGATATCCATAAAAAGTAACACTGTTTGTGTTACAATTTAAGTCAATGTCGATTTACTGCGCATCGTTTGCACATCGCACAGAATTTGAAAAACAGTGTTATTTTTTATTGAAAACGTACCTACAGTTAATTCAATGTCAACCAAGAAATATTATGGTTTTTAATGCAGATAAAGTAGACGAAGAAGAAGAGATATTTATAACGGCCTGTGATCTGACTGTAAGCCCGACTGTGCCAACGACGCAACTGAAGGGATGTGTAATAAAGAGTAATCCTGTTTACGACGAGAACCTTCATGAGTCTGATAGATTACCTACAAAAAGTGATGTTCCACTTTGGAAGAAAATTTTCTGTTGCGAGACTTGTAGCTTCGTTATCAAAGATGCAATTTGGGCTTTGTCTGTGCGATGTGCAAGTGTTATACCCGAAAAATGCTACACCAGTAGGATCTGTGTTTGCTTAGATAAAATAGCTATGGTCAGTAATATGGAATTATATACATATCAATTTTAACTGGGTTACAGGTAACTTACACTTAAACTTTTTGTAGGCGGCTTTATCAAATAAATACCTACAAATTTAACAATATATTAACTAAACGGTTTTCACTTACCTACGTGTAAATCGCGTAAGTTGTTTACGCGATTCGGATGTTATGACATCCATCTTCAGAACGTATGTTCTGGAACCAGACTCACCTACAAATTTGGTTACACCTGTGCCTATAACAAGTTTAGTGGTTTAGGTGACCAATAACCCTCTTTGTATGGTTTTCTTAGAATATTATAAAATATCAATGCAATTTTTGTCTCGAGGTAGTTACTAGCAAGACCAAAGCGGATACACTCGACCAGTGGCGACTGAAACCGGCGAGAACTACTTCTCAAAAAGTTTCAAAAGGGTATGTGATGCAATCAAATATACGAGTATGTATAACAAATATTTGGTGTAAGTTAGTAAGTACAGTCTTTACAGTTTTGTTTGAATTATAGACGGGACCAAATAGACGCAAACAGTAATGTGACGCGTCGAGGGAGCGGAGGCGGCGAGCCAAGGCCAATAAGATCTCCTACAGTAAGAAATGCAACGAAACCACCTTCACCACACAAATCTAGCCCAAAAACCAACGTATGTTATACATAATGTATCTTTACTACCTCTTTTTTTTCTGAGACATAATGCAGGCTTATTTTCATTATTTTCCAGGAGACTGGTAATATAAGAGATCATAGCCCAAGGAACCTTGCGGTTGCCTATACTCCACCGATTACCACGTTTAGAACCACTAACGGACCTGTTATAAAGAACGTAGTTGATGCCCGGGTAATTTTATTTTTAGTAAATAGGCACACGTTTTCAGTAATGTAGCTATGTATCAGCGTTTATTTAGTTCAATTTCAGTTCTATTTAAATAGTTTTGTTATGATCAGGTTTATACACTAACATACATCACCCGCTTGTTTTAAATAAAACTAAGACAATTTGAAGATATACATATAGTATGAATAATAATGTTTCGTCTTTTCTATTGTTTTTTCAGAACTATTTATTGAAAAGCAGCGTATACAATGAAGAACGGGAAAAACAGTTGCTTTCGGCTGTAACAGTAATTCCACGCTCGCATGTTTTGAGTCGGCCTGTGAACCATACTAGTATTGGACATGCAAGTCCCCCGCCACACACTGTACCTGCGGCTTTCAGTACAGGTACAATAGTTATTATTTACTGAAAAATTTGTATCACCAACAGCGAATAACAAAAGCTGAGACAATGATGATGTTGATAATTTTACATTCTCTAAGTATACCTACAACCAACCAATTAGATACCTACTAAATTTTCAGGCAAACATATTATCCATGTCTAGTTTTTCTCTTAATTCTCAATTATATTATCGTAGTAACGTGTTTTCAGCACCTAGAGGTCCAGTGGTCCCTCCGCCGCGTCGGCGCTTGGGACGCAGCCCGAGTCCGATGCAATCTCGTGCTCAAATGGAACAGACGCGAGCTACTAACACGCCTCCCCCACAATCATCTCACGCTAAAGTGTATTTGAAGCGAGATTCGAAGGCTGCTTTGAAAGAAGCTTTATCTAGATTAAAGAGTAAGTATCGCGTAATATTTCGTATGAGGTAATCTAAAATATTGAGACTAGAACAGTTATATGCGTCAACAGGAAAAAAATACTAAAAAAAACTTTGTATACATAATTATTATAGTTTCAACTGCCTCTTTATTGTATCATTTTATCCTTTTTGAATTTCAACTTTTTTCTGGCAATTTTTCAAATTAGGAACTGCCATTGTCAAAACGAGCTGTCACTCAATGTCATCTGTCAATTAATCTAAATAAAATCATAACCTCAATGTTATGATGAAACTCCGAGGTTTATTTTTATTTAGAAAACAATGATATTTACGTCGTAATTACGTGAATTAATTTGTGAAAGCGTTAGTGCTATCGCCACTTAAGATGGGTGCTTTAGCTACAAAAGCGTTACGGCCGATTAAATCTTTCAACATCGAAAACCGAGCGCATCGCGTGATTTCGAAAGAAAAGCCCGTCCCGGCTCCCAGGTTCCCCACAAATGAGGAAGATTTAAAGCGAACATTAGAAGCGAACCCTGATATAGATGATAAGTTGGATAAGAAAGACCCAGGACTCGATGATAGGTTAAAAAATGTTTATGTAACCTCTCTAGGTAGACCCGAGGATGACATTACCAGAGAGATTAAAGAGAAAAAGAAATCGACCCGACCTCTGCCCCAGAACCGCAAAATGCCAGAATTCTACGAGATGGGGTTCAAGGAGCCAGAAAACGTGAAATATGGAAGAACAACTCTTCGGGACGTCATAAATTTTGTGTCCGCACATCAAGTAAACCCTGAGGAAGTAACAGCGGCCAAGATCGCGTTAGAGTACAAACTTAAAGAAGAGGATGTAGCCAGTGTACTCAAGTACTTTAAAACTTATGAAGTGTATGTACCTAAGACAAAACAATCGCCAGCAGTGTTTGCAGGCCCGGCACATTTACGTAAACAAATAGAAGAAACTAAATTGAAACAATTGGCAGAAGATAACAGAATTCAAATAGAAGCGGACAAGAAAAAAGAAGCTGTGCCCAAATTTAAGAAAATTATGAGTTCTAAAGATGACGAATAGTTAGCAGTAGAATTAAATTCCAAGTTGCTTTAAAAGCAAATGTAAATCTTTATTAGTTTAAAAAGAATAGGCACAATTTGAGTTTGTAAAGTGATTTAAATGTAAATATGAATTCCAAACCTTAATAAAATAAATGAGTTTGTTGATATTTATTTCTAAATCAGGTTTGATTTAAAAGAATGTAAAAATGTGTTAGTTGTATTTTGCTTACAGTAAATGTAGTCAGTTAAATACCTCGGTAATTTATTATTTTTATTAAAATATTGAGCATCAATTGTGATTTAGCTGTAGAACAAGAATAAAGCAGTTTTTGTTTTACATAGTTATTTTATTCAATTCATGCTTTGACTTTCATACATTATTGTGAAATAAGCTATGCTTTGCATGCCTAAGCATGCAAAGCATAGCTTATTCTGTTTCATTACATGCTAGGTAGATTCTTAACATATAATTTCAATTCAATCTACTGGGTTATAAAATGTTCAGTTTCATTAATATGATCCACTATTAAATACATATTTACTTTGCACACACTGAAAACAGTGTTGTACATGAAATAGAGGGCCGTTAAAATTGCAATTTGCTGTTGTAACAATAATATTAACAAGCTTAATAAACGAGTGATTACATTAGTTTGCTTTCAGTCTTCTTTTATATTATGTACCTACTAAATGTTTGTAAATCTGTCTCAATTAATGTTCTTAACTTTGAAAAAAGGAGGTTATCAAGACTTCTGAAAGTTATTTTTTATTCTTTTAGACATGAGTCTCTCTTGGTAGGCTACTGAATATGAAAATGAAACTGAAAAGTGTGTGCATCTTGTCTGCAAACATAGTTCACAGTGGCATTCTATCTTGATAGGCAATCAAAGACAATTAAGTTCATATAAGAACAACAAACTGCGATGTTAAGTTTTCAAATCACATAAAGGGATTTTGACTTAAGTAGTTTAAAGTCTGTAGTTCTCCTAAAGTGGGTTCACAGTCGCCCACGTTTGCCTGATGGTAAGCTATAGTTGTAAGCCATGTCAGAGGCCCTTAGGGCGGCTTGATAAACTCTCGACACCAGAGTTGGTTACTCTCATTTCGATAAGAAGAAGAAGCAATAGTCATGGCCTGTTTTTGCAGTGACTTCGCCCCGTGAAGGGTCAATAGGCACTGCGTCTGTAGGGGCGGCGTCTCTGGGGGCGAGGCGCGACGCCCCCTGCCCCAAGCGCGCCCCCAGCGTGAGGTCGGACGAGCGCCCGCTCGCTACGCAGGGCGATCTCTTGAATAGTATAAAGGTAACGGAATAAATTGTTGTTTTTTATACAGTGACAAGATTTCAGCTGAATTATGAATGAATTACCTATATTTAAATGAGTAGTAGGTATAATCCTTGGTGTAGTTTTTTAACACATTCATATTTTTATGGCCATTACACAAGTCTACATTTTTTTAAACAATCGCACAGTTTCCTTATCAAATTCTTTACAATTTTCCTATTTGCAGTTCCAAAGAAGATTACGCGACACGATGCTGAAAGACAAGACGCACGATAAAATTAGCAACCCCATAGCTTCCAAAGATAAGTTGCGGCCGAACATGCCGCGAAGGAGCCCGGACTTTGCGTAAGTAGCTTTTATGAAGCAGTTTAAAAGCTTTAGAAGCTCAAATGGTTGCCCATCCGTCTTCGCCGCAATTCTCATATCCTAACCCTTCTTTACAAAATCCTATTCTTTCCGTCCACTCCATATTACTTAAAGGAACGTTTTGCATTTGTGACCGCCTCCCACTCCAGCTCCTTACGCTCGTCTCGGTCCCTTCTCGAAATTCCTTCTACCTCATCGTATACTCCAATTTAATGTACAATCATTCCTTCACCATCCAAGCCATCCAGTTGTGGAACATGTTTCCATTGCCTGTTAGGCAAGCTAAGTCCATAAGCATTTTCCAAAAGCTATTATAGTGTATCATCATTATTTATCATCCATATAGTATCATGTATTGTATTGTTTATTATTTTTTATTAGTGTATTATCTGAGTTTGTATTGTGTTCTTTCACTTATTTATTTATTTTACGTATTCTTGTACACCGCCTATTTAAGATTCTAAATCCTGTCCATCCAAAGGTTGCCTGGAAGAAATCGCCTAAGGCGATAAGGCCGCCCAATGTGCATTAAATTAGTTTTTTAAATTTCTTTTTATTATGTAATTTCTTTGGTGTGCATTAAAGACATATCTTATCTTTAAAAGGTTTTTGAGGTTTACTTTGTAGCTATTTATTTCGTGCGAAAATATGTTCGAAAAAGTGATATTTGAAAAAAAAATGTTTTAAACCGGCATATGCAGTCAGATGAAGTTTAGGACTTTTTCCCTTTCGCGCCGCAAGAGAGGGGGTGACACCCCTCCTGAGGTGGGTCTACGTTGACCGTGGACTGGGCGGGAATTGCGGAGGAGTATTGCTCGCTTGTCCGCGAAACCCGCCATTTTTAAGACGAAGGGACATCGTGGCAGGTTATAGTCGGTAGTTGAGTCTCATTAGCCCCGAGTTGTCCCATTGCTGGGCAAAAGGCCTCCCTACCCTCTTTCCATTTATTTCTATCCAGTGCTATGATATTGTTAACACTACTTGTCTAAAACAGATATATATTTTCCAGCTCGCGCGACAAGCCGGGCTCCGCCTCCAAGAACTTCTTCGGTCCCACGCGGCCGTCCTCCCCCAAGGGTCACCGGAGCCCCAACCACTTCTACTGACAAGTCACCACGTGTTGGATAACACTGCGTTTTGGACTGTCGGGTAAAAAGAGAATGGTCGTGGTGATATTAATTATGTACCTAGACCTACTAATCTTTTTGCTGATGTTTTCCGACTTTTCTAAAGGTTTTTACGTTTAGTTTACTCGTAAACGGTGTACCTAGGCTTACTAATATTTTTGCTGACGTTATTCCACCTTTCTAAAAGGTTGTTTGTTTAATTTGTTTGTAAACAGCGATAATAGCAAGGGAAATTATTTTAAAATTGTTAGTTATGTACATAAATTGGTTTATTTAAAACTTTTGTATCTATTAGCTGTTTTTTTGTCCACTTGGATTATATTTATGAAATACTAAAGTTTGTAAGTAGTGTATTTTTTTTGGTAATAATCCAATTATTCGGTTTTAGAGTTTCTTTTTTACGTAAACACATGGGTTTACATACATTTATCAATTGATAATTTTCAATCCCTTTCACACTTTTGTTAAAATATTTTTAGTGGTGAGACCTCCATACAATAAATTTAAATTAAACTAAATTATCTGAATCTTTTCTAGGTCTGCTTTATCTTTTATTCCACGATTATTCTCTTTTGAGCAAAATTTGTAAAATTCCATGTGACAGTTGGTGCTATAGTAAAAATAATGATATTTTCCACGTTATTGTTATTAAAATGTTTTATTTCAGTAAACTTATGCTTATTATTTACAATATATTTACAGGAACTATAACTAATTGAATACACTGAGGTATTGGTCAAATATAAAGTAGATGGCAGTGAATCTCTCATTTAGCAAACAAAATCTTCTGTAAAGTTTCCATCGTAGTATAACTTCTTGAAGGTAGCTGTGAGGTCACTGTCCACTTGGTTGCTAAGCGTTATTCTGGAAAAGAAAAAACGTATTTTATAATACCTTTATTATAATCTTCTTCTTTTCCTTATCGAACTTGTATTATAATGTATATTTTTGTCGATAAAGAATTGATTGATTGAATTGTTTGAAATTATTGATTGTATCGTTTTCTAAAGATTTTCTAAGGGCCCCTTTTTTAGGTTGTACTTAGTCAGAAGTACTTAGTATGTTTAGTTTTTCTTCCCTTATTTTTTATGTTTTATTATTGTAAATAAAGTTTTTACTTCTAGGTAACCGTGTTACATCCTAGGCTGCAGCAATGCTTAACATCAGGCAGGTTGTAGTCAAAAGTAAAACAATCCCACGTAAAAAAAAAATTGGTTGGTTGATTGGATTGATTGTTTGATTGAATTGATTAATTGATTGCATTGCTTGCTACCTATGCGAGCGCGGGGTCGGGCGGCGGCGCCATGCAGTTCCCGTCGGGGTATCGTTTCTTGAAGGCGGCTATGAGGTCGCCGTCCACCAGGCGCACGCCGTCCACCTGGTTGCCCAGAGTTATCCTGAAAAATAATATAATATACAGAATTCATTGTTAAACCCTGGATAAAACGATATTTATTATATTAAAAACCTGTATTGTCCCTCGTTGGGCAAATGTTGGTCCTCTATCCATTTATTTAGATAGATAGAAAATCTTTATTGTAAACACACAAATTAAGAAAATAAACAAAGAAAGAGATTAAAAAATAACTTACATTAGTGGCACTAAGGCTTTATTTATCAATTTAATATAAAATTTATGTTTTTTTTGGTATATGTAGTAATTTTGTAACTGCTTACTATATTTATTTCGGAGATTTTTCTTATCGCATGAGAGTGTAGAGTTTTTAAACCATCCTTAGAGTCTCTAAAAAACTTTTAACATTTTCACATCATTTCACTGCTTCTTCTTATTGTCAATAATTGTTAATCTCTCTATAACTTTGTCAATATCAAGAACATAAATTATACTTGTATTTGAATTAAAAATTTGAGTGACATAATTTAACTTACCAATTAGGTTGTACATTATGCGGTCGACCGAAGAGTTCTATCTTTCTCGTGCCCGGACTCAACCTCTCTGTAAATAAAACATGTTATATTCATAAAATAAAATAAATATTCCGGGACATTGCACACAGCGCCATCTAGCCCCACACTGAGCAAACGCTTGTGTCGTGGGTACTAGATAACGGATATAATACTTATATAAATGTATTAGGTACTTATTTAATGTAGTAAACATAACCTTACGCTTAAATAATGTTTTCACTGGTTGAGTTCTCAACTAACGGAAGCGTTTAGTAGGCGGGGTCAAAAGTTTAAATTGTAAAGTTTGACGATAGATATTACCTATTTATAAAAAAACAAAATAATAATAATATATAAACAGTAATAAAATAGAAAAAAATTAAGTACATAATCAGTGAAATTTGGCTATTTCCGTCATCGGGGACGAATCAAATTGAGTATTGTTTTCTTGTAACTGTAATAATTAATGTAATTGGTTTCGGCCGTTATGATAGTCTATATATATATAATAGTAGTTTATGCAACTGTCATATAATGAAGTTACACTCGTTACTATTATGAAACTCGCTGCGCTCGTTTCATAAACTCACACTCATGTTATATGCAGTTGCATACATTATTTTATCTTCACTAATTCGCTATATATTTTTAACTTTTAATTTATTAAATTAAATTCACGCGTGCGTGTATTGTCCTAGTGATTTTGCCGCCATTAAAATCTAACCAATGAGAGCGCATTGCGCGCATCAATAAAACGCGACCAACCTGATCGCGCATCAATAAAACATATTATTATAATGAACATATTATTATATTGTTATAATGAGATATTACGATATCGATGTGGATATTATACCATCCTGTGAAATTGCTTAAATTGAGTGTTTTGTTGTCTGCGCTATAACAGTAGTAATTATAAGTCAAGTATTGGAAACATAAGTAGAATGTTACAACATTAGTGTAGATAAATATATAAAAGAAAGTGGTGTTAGTTACACCATTTATAACTCAAAAACGGCTGAACGGATTTAGCTGAAAATTAGTGGGGAGGTAGCTAAGAACCAGGAGACTGACACAGGATACTTTTTATCCCGTTTTTTTTTTATTGAATTGAATAAAAACTAATATCTGCTAATTTATTTAATTTTATTTAACGCCTCTAAGGCGGAACAGAGTTCGTCGGGACAGCTAGTTATTAAATAAAAATAAGTAAATATTTACCAATAATCCCGTATATCTCGTCTGGCTTGTGGCTGGTGGCGCGCACCTCCGCCACGATGACGTCACAGTCCAGGCCGCGGTTCAGGTTCTCCGGGTTGCCTTTCATACCCACCTGGAAGTAATAAAAAATATTTTAAAAAATTGTACGACTTTTTAGTAGCTTGAGCAAATGCCCCTACTTGGTATATTGTGTTTAATGAACCGGTTTATACAAAACTTACAAGAACGTCATACCAAAAATAGCTAAATTAATCACACTATCGTTCAGCAACCGAATATCTTACTGAAGAAAATCTTTCTATTATTTAAGTTGTTTAATTTGTTTACGTGCTTATATGATACTGTGTCAGAAACGGAAAGTTTGCTGGGCTGGACTACACTATGTTTCTGCAATAGCATTTTATGCAGCTATTTAGGTTTCTTTGTCCCAATTTTTTTATATCCAAAGACCATAGCTATCAATTTCCTCACCAGACAGTGCTCCTTCCCGTGGTTGAGCCAGTGTCCGGTGCGGCCCGTCCGGATGATGCGCTGCAGCTGGTTGGTCTTCACCCAGATGAGGCATTACTCAGTGAGAGAGCCCTAGTGTCTCACCAGACAGTGCTCCTTCCCGTGGTTGAGCCAGTGTCCGGTGCGGCCCGTCCGGATGATGCGCTGCAGCTGGTTGGTCTTCACCCAGATGAGGCATTACTCAGTGAGAGAGCCCTAGTGTCTCACCAGACAGTGCTCCTTCCCGTGGTTGAGCCAGTGTCCGGTGCGGCCCGTCCGGATGATGCGCTGCAGCTGGTTGGTCTTCACCCAGATGAGGCATTACTCAGTGAGAGAGCCCTAGTGTCTCACCAGACAGTGCTCCTTCCCGTGGTTGAGCCAGTGTCCGGTGCGGCCCGTCCGGATGATGCGCTGCAGCTGGTTGGTCTTCACCTAGATGAGGCATTACTCAGTGAGAGAGCCCTAGTGTCTCACCAGACAGTGCTCCTTCCCGTGGTTGAGCCAGTGTCCGGTGCGGCCCGTCCGGATGATGCGCTGCAGCTGGTTGGTCTTCACCCAGATGAGCTCGTCCACGCGCGAGTAGCCCCACAGCTTCAGGCACTCGCGACCCAGCTCCATCGCTCTGCAATATAAAATAAAAATAAAATTTCTCTGCAATACAAGATAGAAATTAGAAAAAATAAATAAATAAAAGCTTCATAAAGAAAAGTAAACAGTTGAGTGAAGTCTCAAGAAACTGAATTTCAAAAATTTACCATGGAGAGGTTGCTGGTCACTAAGCTTCTAACGGCATGTTCAGGCAAAATTTATTAATTATACTAAGTACTAGTGGACACCCGCGGCTTCGCTCGTATTATTTTGAGATAAAAAGGTTTAAAATGAACCTAACTTAATATTTACGAACCGATTGAAATGAAATAAACACAAAATGTTAAGTTGAAAATGCACCAACATGTTAGTGAAAACCGTAGACAAATCGGTTCAGCCGTCTTCGAGTCTATAACGACCAAACATACCGATAGACAAACAGACAATTTTTTTTTAATTGAAACATGATTTTTGTTTTCTATTGCATCAATAATGACCCTTCAACTTTATTTTTTTCATTTATCTTCAATGTACAGACACCAACCTGTTACAGCTTTATTATATGTATAGATTTCGTTTTATTCCAGTACAGGTATGCTCAACCTTTGGGCCATAGTGTCGCTTGTGCAGATGTTGTTATCTCCATGTCCAACCTAGTGCCTGCTGTGTAAAAAAATATGATTTGCTTTTCAAAAGTGACTATAACGTAAAGCCTTACTTATCGTCACTGTAAATGACCCATAAGAACATTACACATACAACTTATCAGATAGATTTACTCCTTTCTGCTATTGATATAAAGAAAGGTCTTACCCACCCGTGACTCACCAAAATGTTAATCCTGTGAACGAGTACCTGTAGGTAGGTTACCTACCTGTGAGGTACTAAAAGGTCTGAATGAAAAGGATGGACTGACTCAAAGGATGGTATGACTCATAGGAAGGTCTGACCCGTTAACGAGTCAGTAGGTCTCACCTGCCCGTGACCCAGAGGAAGATGAGTCCGCTGTCCTGCAGCTGCGGCACGCCAAGACACCTCATCTCGTCGTCGGACATGGTGCCGTATGGGAGCTCCATGTGGATGTCCCAGGGAGGGTCCGCCATTATTACTGCGAATTTACCTGTTAATAACATAAAGTTAATACATAATGTACGAGAAGCGTTAGTTATAAAATAAATAAATATTCCGCGACATTGCGCACATCGCCATCTAGCCCCCACACTAAGCAAACGCTTGTGTCGTGGGTACTAGATAACGGATATAATACTTATATACTTTTTCTTTTGTAAATTATGAATTAGACATCATTCACGATTCCATAGACAATATTATGCAACTTTTGAAACGTATTTTGTCTGAATTGTCTTTTATTCATATTCTATGTCTTATATTTGAATCATGACATTTCCATGGCCTACACTAGAAAAAACTTTTAGAAGACTTGATAACCTCCTTTTATTGAAGTCGGTTAGTAAATATGTGGTATGCATGCATCAAAAACTAAAAGAGTATACGATATTATATAAAGATTTTTTCTTCTACCTCTTATATAATGAGAGTGGCCAATTCTGGTGTCGAGATTTGATTTGTGAGTTTATCAAGCCGCCCTAAGGGCCTCTGACAATAAGATTTGTTACTGATATACGATGCTTGTACATTCAAAGGGCTCAGACAATTGATTCCTTTAAGAAACAAGTAAAGGATTTTTATCTCGCTTCCCTTCAATGAAAATTGCTGTTATTTTAACTACTGCTATTATAATATTCTGTACTATATTTTATGTATTTGTATATAAGTTTTGGTTTTATCATATTAAGTATATGAATTGTTTATTCTTTTTTTATAAATTTATTATATGTATGTAAGTATTAGTTATTTATGTTTATAAGAAATTTTTGTTATTTCCTTTTTGTTGTACACCACATCCTTTTTTTTCCTGTATGCTTATTTCTCTCCAGCCAAAGGTTGCCTGGAAGAGATCGCTTTCAGCGATAAAGCCGCCGCTTGTGGCACTAGTTAAGATAATAATATGTACTGTTCATTTTTAATGTGTCAACAATAAAGGGTTTATCTATCTATCTATCTTGTTGACAGGTTCGCGACTTGTTCGCCTTATAATGTAGGATCTTTAAAAAAGGAGTTTAACATACCTAAGAATGTCATGTCGAGATATCTAAGGTCACATTGTATCCACTGCGGCGGAGTGAGAGTCAGAACTCCATCCGCTGGTTTCACCACCACAGGGGCACCTGAAAACATATATAAAAAATACTTTCAGAAGTATTGGACCTTTTTTGAAGACGGTTAACAAAGCTGTTAATAATTTAATCTCAATTATGTGTTTTTTTTAAGTATAACACCGGCTAGTCAGTAATTACGTCCAAAATTAAGTCGTACGTCACAAATCGTGTCAAAAATGTATACTTACAGTGATTTTTATTACTGTTGGAATTATATTTTTGTGAATATTATACCGTTTTGTGGTCCTTTGCTGGTTGCTTCTAGGCTCTTGGCTGCATTCACATTGGGATCTGTGTTGTCAACTTCGTAGTGGACATATCTGTAAAGAAAGTATTATAATATTACTTTTAGTTTCTTTCAGTTTTTATGATTGTTTGGTGTGCATTATAGATATATTTATCGATCTATATTACACAGGGTTACCTGAAAAAACTTTCTATTATAAGTTGGTAAGTATGTAGGTCACATCCTGAACGACCATGTAATGTACCGACCATGTAATGTACAGATCATGTAGTGTACAGACTATGTAATGTACATACCACGTAATGTAATGTACAGACACATACTTGCAACTGTCCATATGGAAGCACGTGTTGAGGAAGGAGCAGTCCCCGAGCGCCTCGTCCGTGTGCGGCTGGATGATCTTCTTGAAGTGCAGCTTGCTGCAGGCGCCGGCGGGCGAGGCGCGCGCGCACTCCGCGCGGGTGCCCGCGGGGCAGAACTCCATCACTTGAGCTCCTATATACAAAACCCTACTAAAACATATGCTACAATACAATCACTTTCCTCGATACCTTTCATCGTTACTGAGGGTTGTGATCTACAGATGACCAGCGTTATGCTGAGTAGAGTTATATAGATAAATACTTTATTAAAACACCACATATAAAAAAAACAATACAAATAAACATAGAAATTAAAATTAGCATCTTAATTGGCGGCCTTATCGCTAAGAGCGATCTCTTCCAGGCAACCAAAATGTGTGTTATTCTGCCTGTATATATCTTGTTGTTTTTGTTATATTTTGTTTATTCGTCACAATTTTATTTGTTCTTTAAGAATTAGTTTGTTAGGGGAGTTTTCATGACAACATGGAAACCTGAATAAGTCAATAAATTGTAAGCAGTTACAGGACATTTGCTTTTTTAAAACATTATAATTAAACAACTTCATTGTCGATTGTCCTCTCCAACGAGAAATGCATGAATAAAATGATATATACTTGTATTAGTGTATTCTCTTCTTAATATTTATACAATTTTAAGAACATTGCATACAAACATGTCAAACTGATACCCTTCTTTTATTAAAGTAGGTAAAGAATAATTACTGAGTCAACTAATAACGTAGGTTAGATATTGAATCAGGCGTTACTTTGCGGACATCCATTGCAGATTAAACTCTGGAGAAATATATATGTCACCGAAAAATAACAAGAACCGTACGTTTATATATTTCCTACGAAATTTATAAACTTTTTTAAGATTCTTAACGAGTGATAAATTGTATTATCTTACGCCCACATTTTCGCTGATTGATAAACTTACCGAACTCACGCGTAAAATAATAAGTAAGGAATAACCAACCGCCATGTGCGCTCTGATTGGTTGAATAAGTCACGTGTTTCTTCTCCTTCCTCCTAACCTAAGTCTATGGACATAAACATTGTCACTGTCGACATCGGCCACTCAGAGAGTAGTGTGTTATTTGTCGTATTCTAAAGAAGCGTAAAATTAAAAGCTGTTTTGTGATTGGTCGAACCGTTTAGAAACTTACGGATATCCGTTACTTTATAAATCTACCATAATTCATAAATTAGCGAAAATGTGGGCGTAAAATAATACAACTTATATCTCGTTTAGAATCTTACGACGGTTTATAAATTTTCTAGGAAATTTATAAACGTATGGATCTTGTTATTTTTCGGTGACATATATACCAGTCTTAGCGGAACAGCACTACATATTTTTCCAGCTTAATCTAATTACGTTGTTCTTTGTAGATTATTGTTTAAAGATTATATAATTTAAGATGGCATATATACCTCCTTGACTCTTGAACTTGTCCGCCAATGACTTCTCCTTGGCAGTGGGCTTGCTGAGCAAGTCCATGATCTCCTCGCCCACTCGCTTCACTGCCTTCTCTCTGCTCGACGGCATCGCTAGTAACGACTGAAAACGGTAAAAAAATAAATAAATATTCCGGGACATTGCACACGTCGCCATCTAGCCCCACACTTAGCAAACGCTTGTGTCGTGGGTACTAGATAACGCATAAAATACTTTTATACTTTTTTTTTGTAAATACATACTTATTATACATACAAACAACCAGACTCAACACTAATAAATACTTGTGTCACGAGGGAATCTAGCCCGCAACCCCTAGTTTAGAAGACTACCAACTAAGCTAACAGGCCATTCAAACACAACAACAATACAATACAACTTTCTTGCACACCAAAAAATATAAATGAACATAATAAAAGAACTCAAACTATAGATGTACGTACAAGAGGGCGGCCTTATTACCCTGAGTGATCTCTTCCAGGTAAAATAGAAAAGAATGAGAGAAAAATATTTATATGTAATTTGACTAACATACACACCTTTTTTTAAGTTGGTTAAAAGGGGGTTTTCTTCCATGATACTTACTTGTTAATTTTCATAACTGCTAAACCCACTGTATGGTTTTATTAACAAACCAGCTGTGCCCTGCAGTTTCACACGCACGAGTCATTTTGTCCCGAGTTCCGGATGAAGAGTATTCTATGTCTGTCTCCCAATTCTAAGTTATCTCCCCACCAATTTTCAGCCAAATAGGTTCAGTTGCTCTTGTGTTATAAATAGTGTAAATAACACAACTCTCTCATATATGTATACTAGATTATCACATTTGTAAAGCGCCCGTAGCTCCTCTAGCAGAGGCAATCACTCGATTACCAATGTTAAGCAAAGCTCGACGCGGTCAGTCCTTGGGTGGGTGACCGAAAAGTGGCATTCCATTTTGGGCGCTTCCGTGGGTCGGATGACGCGTTAAATTGTAGGTCCCGGCTGTTTGTCTAGTACGACAGTCGTTAAGCCAGGTCAGAGGCCCTTAGGGTGGTTTGAAAACTCTTGACACCAAAGTTGGCCACTCTCATTATAAGAATGATAAGAAGAAGAAGATTACATTTGTATTTCAGATTTATGGATAAAGTGGCCTTATAAAATACAAACAGTCATGTCACTGACCATTAAATCTGTATCACTATTCCCAGTTTTCTTTTCATCTGTGACTGTTTTCGACACTTTTGGGTGTGAAGGCTCTTCCACTGTGCTTTCACCTGAAATAAGATTTAAAACTTTACAATTTTTTATTATAGAAGGTTGATCAAGTTTGATTGAGATGTTTTAATCACATTTAAGTAATGGTACACTTAAATCAGTAACCAGCGAGACTATGGAACTCTCTACCTGGAGCCCTGTTCCCAGAAAATTATAACCCAGGGGTCTTCAAATCTAGAGTAAATAGGTTTCTTCTAGGCAAGCGTGCTACATCTTAGGCTACAGTGGTGCTTAACATCAGGCAGGCTATAGTCAAATGTAAGCCTTATTTCGTGTAAAAAAAAATATCATCCCAAGAAAACTCCCCTAGTGAATTAATTCTGCGGTGTCATACCTCTCAGTCATGAGAAATATGACTCGAGAGAAGAAAGTGCTGCTGTGTGTGCTCTCTGATAGTGTGTGTAAGTACCTCTCCGCTTGCTAGGCGCACTGGCAGTGTGTCCCCGTCCCTCCTCCATGAGTGCCGCCAGCACCGCCGCTAGCCGCACTGCCTCCGCACTCACCACCTCTATGTGTGTGCTGCTGTGTGTGCTCTCTGATAGTGTGTGTAAGTACCTCTCCGCTTGCTAGGCGCACTGGCAGTGTGTCCCGGCGCCTCCTCCATGAGTGCCGCCAGCACCGCCGCCAGCCGCACTGCCTCCGCACTCACCACCTCTATGTGTGTGCTGCTGTGTGTGCTCTCTGATAGTGTGTGTAAGTACCTCTCCGCTTGCTAGGCGCACTGGCAGTGTGTCCCGGCGCCTCCTCCATGAGTGCCGCCAGCACCGCCGCCAGCCGCACTGCCTCCGCACTCACCACCTCTATGTGTGTGCTGCTGTGTGTGCTCTCTGATAGTGTGTGTAAGTACCTCTCCGCTTGCTAGGTGCACTGGCAGTGTGTCCCGGCGCCTCCTCCATGAGTGCCGCCAGCACCGCTGCCAGCCGCACTGCCTCCGCACTCACCACCTCTATGTCTGTGCTGCTGTCTGTACGCTCCCGGATACTGTAAGTTAAATAAAACAATAATTTGAACGGACTATACAACCTCCCGGATACATCAAATTGGTTTATATGGTTTAATCGTTGTGATCATAGCAGGGCACACAACCAGACAATCAAGTGATGCCCTGCCAAAACTAACACAGGTCACATACTCAGCAACAGAGTGGTCCATAACTGGTTTAGGTTGCCAATAGAGGTGGTCAGTGCAACACTGTAAACAACTTTAAAAACTGTTATGATGACTGGTTACTGAAAACCAAAAAAACTCTTGTTAACTTGTGATCATTGCACCAATGGACTGTATAATTATGAACTTTGTGTGGACTACATAAAACAATTTTGACATAGTGTGATATGGGCACATCAGCAGTTTGCTGCTCGCCCATTAATCAAATAAATAAATAATTCATAAACAATTCAGCTAACACATTTTTTTCCATAACATATCCTTCGTATAAAACAGGGTATTACTGTAGTTTAGAAAGGCACTACTTACTGTAGGGCAACGGAAAGGAAGCTCATCAGAATCAGGCTGATGACGATGATATAAATTTATCTATTTGATTAATGGGTGAGCAGCAAATTGCTGATGTGCCCAAATCACACTGTGTCAAAATTGTTTTATATAGTCCACACAAAGATCAAATTTAAAAAGAAGAAATAAAAAAATAAATAAAGAAGAAATTTATGAAGAAGTATAATTCTTACGTGATAAGTTTCTGTGTATGAAACTTCTGCAGCAAGCTGGCCACGATGCTGGTGTCCACGCCCCCCAGCCCCGGCAGCAGGGCGCTGGCGGTGGCAGGCAGCTGCAGCTGCATGTCACACAGCACCCGCAGGAGCTGCACTTCTAGGGATACCGGCACTGGCTTCGGCTTCTCTTGACTTGATTGAGCTGCTGGAGATAATTGGTTAATTTGCTTGATAGATTATTTTTATTTATTTGTTTCCTTACAATATATGCACTTAACAGCAATGCCAAAACCCACACTTAGGATTAATTTAATTTCACACATAGCCAATTACAAAATACATACCTATACCTACCTAATGTATAGCCACAAAAGAATATTACATTAATTTTAACACATAGCAACTAAAATGTGTATATAGTAGTACTAGAAGCAGTCCCAAGAGAAGTCATACTGAATGTTGATGCACAGTAAAGATAATGTAAAAGAACAGAGACTATGGATAAACCGTTCTTTTGCTTAGGTGGACCTTCTGTACACAATTTGCACTCGAGCAATAATGGCATAAGTCACTAAGAGAGACTATTCAAATGTGAAACTTTCTAATGTTTCACACTCTCATTTGATAAGAAGAAGACCCTTTCTTATCGAATGACCAATATTCTTATAGAGTGGCCAAGTCTGGTGTTGAGAGTTATTGGGTCTGTTATTTCTATTGGTAGAGTGTATCCAATGTATTAAAAGTTATTTACGGTCAGGTTTAGGAGCTGTCGGACTAGACGCCGCTCGTTCAGTTCCACTAGAAGAAGCACCTTCTCCATTTTCTCCCAAGCTTCCACTGCTTAGTATTGTCTGCAGTTTCTTCTTTCGCTTCTCTAGCTTCTCGCGGAGGCTGTTCCGCTTGCTTTTTACAGCTTGAATTTCTTCCCAAGCGTCCGACATTGTTATAATCTTTGCCGGTGTCTTTCACTCGAACGTTTACTTGATAAATTATGAATAGTAGCACATGTTAATGTGGAGTTTATAGTCTTGATATTGTAATTTATCCAAAATAAAATACAGTTTACACAAACTATTTATAATTTTCGCTCGTGTTGTGTGAAGAAAAGCGGGAGGGAATAGAAAAGAGAAATCGCAAAATTGAAATATGTTTTGACAGTGGCATAGGTTGTTAAATTGACACCTTGCTGAAGTGAACATTTTTTTTTCTTCGGTTTTGGCCATAACTTTGTATTGTGCCAGTTTTCAAGGTAAATGATTATAAAAAAGGATCTTCATGACATGACATGATACTTTTACGAGCTTTTAAGTATCTATTTTTAAACGCTAGTGATTTAAAAGGGTAATGAATTCTCGCCTGCGCGCTCAAGGTCACACACGTGTTATCGCGATCGCGTTTAAAAGTTTTCCTTTTTCTTGTGTTTGGTTTATTTTTTGAGCTGATTTCTCCTATCTGTGTACTAACCTTGGTTCCATAAGTGCTTTCTGTGTATTTCAGGGGAAATGGACTCCATTTCCCCTGATCCTAATGTCCCGCCGGACATTACTCCGGTGGCGGCCCCTACACCTTCCCTACCAAGTGTAGGAAACAAACGTTCGGCAGACCAGCTGGTTGGAGGCAGCAGTGGTCCGCGGGGAAAGATCCACGCCAATAATGATGCAGCGCATCCTTCTACTCAGGTGGTGTACACGCACCCTGTAATGACAGTCCTGGGAATCCAGGAATATGAAAGGTCAGATCAGAGTCCATTTCTCGTTCACGTGACTAGAGACGAGCTTGACCCGACAGTAGGCACAACTTTCCGCCCAATCAAGTTTGGCCAATTTCTCCACCAGAACAAATTCGAAAATATCTGTCGTGATGGGGTTAAAAAAGTAGGACGCAACCGAATGAGTATTAAATTTAAAACATTTGAAGCGGCTAATTCGTTCCTCAAGTCCCCCTTGCTCTCAGCCCAGAAGTACAGAGCTTCAATACCGACATTTAATGTGACCAGAATGGGGGTAGTTCGTGGGGTCCCAGTAGACCTACCCATGGAGGAATTTGTGGAATCCATTGAGATCCCTAACTCATCCATGTATGTCATAAAAGCTAGAAGACTGAACAGAAAGGTTAAAAAAGAGTCTGAAGTCGTATGGGAACCAACACAGTCAGTTGTATTGACATTTAGAGGCCAACAACTGCCCAGTAATATATACTCCTTTTACTCATCAATGAAGGTAGAAGTGTACGAGTTCCCAACCATTCAATGTTTAGGTTGTTGTAAATTTGGCCACATCAAGTCTCAATGTAGATCCCCACCTAAATGCTTTAAATGCGCTCAACCCCACACTGGAGACCAGTGCAATGTCCAAGAGTCTCTAGCCAAGTGTTTGTTCTGCTCGGGACAGCACTTTGCTACAGATAAGATTTGCCAGGAACATGCCAGACAAAAATCAATTAAATCTGCCATGGCACGTGAGGGTATCTCTTATCAAGAGGCATCCACCATCTACAAGCCTTCCAGGCTATACAATGAGGTAACCAGGACAACCCCACCCACATCTCAGCCTGTCCCTCCTGCCCCACAACCTTGTGCATCCCAGTCCCGACCGTCCGCTGTATCTTATAAAAAGACAGTATCCCGCAACCCTACTCCTAGACCTCTTCCTGGCAAATCTTATGATAAGTTTGCCCACAATTCAATAATCCGCCCGGTTCAACCTTCCCTGCCAAACGGTCATGCTCTCCCATCTTCTCCCCCCGTAAATTCCCAAGGTGATTTGCTCACACAACTTCTTACTATTATAATTAGTATGCTCTCCCAGAATTCATTCCAACTACCGAACCACGCTGCCCACATGATTTACCAGCTAACCACACTCCTTACCCACGATGGATCAACTCCCAATTCTCCAATGGAATTCCAGGAGTCTTCGTCGCAAGATTCCTGATCTCTCCCACCTCATCCATAAAAGTGGCGCTGTCCTTGTGGCCGTCATGGAGACATGGTTTGTGCCCGGTGCTCGTTATCGAGTGCCAGGGTTCTCCTGCCTCCGGGACGACCGTGGGGACGGTGCTGCTGGATGTGCGCTATTTATCAAACGTAACCTGACCTTCTCACAAATACCTCTTCCCTCATTCAGCCCGGAAATTAATGCTGTGGCTGTTCGTTCTTTTAATACTTCCTTTGTTTGTATATATATCCCCCATCCTAATTCCACCCATATTTCAGATATAAACCTTATCTTATCTTCTGTCCCTTCCCCTGTTATCCTTATGGGAGATTTCAACGCTAAGCATACCCTCTGGGGATCACACATATCTAATACATTTGGTCATCGTCTACTGGATTTGATCAGTGACTTGGATTTGTGTTTAGTCAATGACGGCTCACCTACCCGTAGACCTTACCCTAACCAAAACCCGAATTCGGTAGTGGACCTTACCTTATGTTCCCCTTCCCTTCTTCCATCCCTCTCATGGAAAGTTCTCCCTCTCTCCCATGGCAGCGACCACTTCCCTATTCTGATTAAATTGTCCCTGCAAGTGTCATTACCTCCTCCTCCCTCCCCATTACTAAAGTATAGACTCTCAGCTGCTAACTGGGAACTATACTCCTCTATCCTTGAAAATAAAATTTTCCCTCTCCCTTCTGTTAATGAGTTTAACCAAATGACGATATACTCAGAGTTTATCCTTTCTATTCTATCTGCGGCTGACATTAGTATTCCTATCAAAAATCCTAACCAAAATTTTTCTTCTCCTCCGTGGTGGGATCAGGAATGTACCGAAATTGTCAAAGAGCGTAACACAGCGGAAAAATCCTACAATAGCTCAATGACTGAAGTAAACTTCCTGTTATTCCAAAAGGCTTCAGCCAAGTATCGAAGAGTCCTACAAATGAAAAAAAAATTAGGATGGTCACGATATTGCGAAAGTTTGTCCCCTGCTACTCCATCGGCTCTAGTTTGGAAACAAATCCGCCGATTCAGAGGATCCTTCTCCAACTCTGATGTTACTTCCAATGATCCTTCTGCTTGGCTGGAGGCTTTTAGTGATAAATTAGCCCCTCCTTATGTCCCTCCCTTCTCTCTCCCCATTCTCGTAAACTCATGTTCCTCGTCACCACATTTTGATTCCCCTTTCTCCCTTGATGAACTCCAAATAGCTCTGTCTGGCCTCAGGGACTCTGCTCCTGGGGTTGACGGTATCCCTTACTCCTTCATTACTAAGGCTGGTCAGAATGCCAAACTCTGTTTTCTTCAACTGATTAACCAGTTCTTTGAGACTGGATCAGTTCCTGAATCTTGGCGCACTCAAACAGTTCTTCCCCTCCTAAAACCTAATAAAACTCCCAACAATCCAAATTCATATCGTCCCATTGCCCTTTCCTGTGTCACTTGCAAAATCACTGAAATCCTCATTAAAAATAGATTGGAATGGTTTGTAGAGAACAACAACATTTTACCAAAATCACAATTTGGATTCAGGAAAAACTCGAGCACCTTAGACCCTCTAACCATTTTGTCCACAGATATTTTGTTGTCATTTAAAAAAAAAGAATTACTTTTGGCTGTTTTTCTTGATATCGCTTCAGCATATGATAATGTTCTTCTTCATGTACTTAGAACCAAACTGTTACAGCTAAGTATCTCACCGAAGATGGTTCGCTTCATATGCTCTCTCCTATCAGAGAGATATGTTAGGGTTACAACCCGTGATTCATCAGTATTTTCGATAACTAGAACACTATGGAAAGGCCTACCACAAGGCTCAGTTTTGAGCCCTCTCCTGTACAGTCTGTACACAGTAGACTTGGAAACTTCTGTCAACCCCTACTGTGATATTCTGCAATATGCTGATGACATTACGCTTTATTGTTCTTCCAAAAACATAAGTGATATTGAGGATAACATTAATAATGCCCTTGTATACCTTAGTCTGTGGTTACATGACCATGGACTAAGCATATCCACATCTAAAAGTTGCTCGGTTCTCTTCACCAGAAAAAGGAACATTCCATCACTATCAATAGCTTATGAAAATGAAACTATTCCCCAACTTAGTTCATGCAAATATCTTGGTGTCTGGCTAGACAGTAAACTCTCCGGCATTGAACATATGGATTATATTTCTAAAAAGTGTGAGAAGAATATCAATATCCTTAGATCTCTTTCAGGTGTCTGGTGGGGATCTCATCCATTCTCTCAAAAACTTTTGTATAATGCCATAATTAGAAGTCATTTGGACTATGGTACATTCATCTTCTCATCTGGATCCAAACTAGCTCTTGACAAATTGTCCAAAATACAATCCAAATGTATTAGAATTATTTTAGGTGCTATGAAAAACTCTCCCATAAATGCTATGCAAGTAGAATGTGGCGAGCCTCCTTTACATTTGCGTAGACAATACCTGGCTGACCGCTTTTTTACTAGGATCATCCAGAATTTGAATCACCCCCTCTTCTTCTCTCTTGAAAAACTCCACAGCCTAATATACTTAGACCAAAGAAATTCAAGACATATCCCTCCAATTATTCATTGCTTTTCCAAATATTGGTATTCTCTTCACCCAGCTGTAACCCAATTCTCTAGCAACCCTCTATTTCTCACAAATTATAAAGCTTTGATTTTCCGGCCTTCAATTTTATTAGATTTTGGAATTAACAAAGATTCAGTAGAACCAGATAAAATGTTTCTCTACCTCATTGAGAGTTCTTGGGAAGACTGGATATTGCTATTTACTGATGCCTCTAAATACAATGATAACTGTGATATTGGTGTTGCTGTCTGGATTCCCAAATACAACATAATCTTGAGTCAAAAATGCCCTTCGGTATCTTCAGTTTTCACAGGAGAAGCTACTGCTATTTTGGAGGCTATCACATATGTGATTTCCCATAAAATTAATAAAGCCCTTATTCTCTCTGACTCCCAAAGCTGCCTACAAGCTATAATTTCTAACCCCTTCCGATCTAAAACAAGATTCCCAACTATCCTCCAGATAAAAGAAAAACTTTTTGAATGTCATTCCTTGGGCCTACAAGTAACACTAGCCTGGATTCCAGGCCATGTTGGTATATCCGGCAATGAAACTGCTGATGCATGTGCTAAGCAGGCTTCATCCCTGGGCAACACGGACCATTACCAAATCTTTAGCCATGACCTCGCCTCTTCATGTAGATCACAACTCTTTCATTCCTGGCAAAATATCTGGGAAGACAACTCTTCTTCAACAGGTAAATTTTACAAACAGATTCAACCCATGATACCAATTAGGCCATGGTTTTCCAAATTTAAAAAAGTAAATAAACAAGCCACTTCCACAATATGTCGCCTACGGTTGGGTCATGCATGTACCCCCGTCTTTCTCTCCAAAATCAAAGTTCGTGACCACTCATTATGTGAATGTGGTTTAGAGGAAGGATCCACCGATCATATTTTCTTTAGCTGTCCAAGGTTGCGCTGCTCATTGTATGATAATATCCCAGATGCTGTCCCTCGTCCTTGTAACTTCTCCACTCTTCTTCCCCTTGTATATTCTCCTTTTGTATATATATTGTATAATTTTATTGTCTCTAATAAAATTAAATTGTAACATGCTTGTATATATTGTGTTGTTGCTTTTGTGTGTTGTCTTAGGTGTGTGTTGTGTTGTTTCAGGCCAAGGATTAACCCTCAAATAAGCTCAATAAATTTCAAATAAGTTAATAATTCTGCACCGACCAACTGATTAGCGCCATTTAATTATTTTTACTGGCTAATAAAATAAGCATTTGTTTCTCTTGTGACGTGACATTGGCGAAATTGCGGCGAAGCCGCAGAGGCCATTATCTTAAAAAAAAAAAAAAAAAAAAAAAAAGGGTAATAGTATTCTTTGCTAGTGATTAACGTCAACTTGGTGACAAAGTTGAAAAACCGTCGAAATACCTAGTGAAATAAATCGACAAAATATAAAATCAGAATTATATTTTCTAATAAATCTAAAATGCCTTTTGCACCAGAGCTACGCACTCATTCTCAACGTGTCTGCACGTTGTACAAAAATACTATGAGAACTATTGAAGCTTGGTGGGGTGGTGCGAGGTAAATGTACAATGGTTCTCGAATTAGTTAACCACAGTAATAGAACCCGCTCAGTGGGTACTTTCAATATCCTCCGAGAATACCTATCACGTTAATAATATAATACCATAATAGTTACCATTAAAAAGCACGTAAAACTAGTAACAAACAGTTGAATTCTTTTTAACCCGATATGACCAGACTAACGGAGTCATAATACCTATAATGTTATGCTTATTCATATATTATGTTGCTTATATTTATTATAAAATATCTCCAAAGTTTCATTAAACAACACAAACATAATTTCAGACATGTCGTGCGCTACCATCAAGTGCTAATGCGCGATCAGTTTGATAAAAACAAATGTATAGTTGACCGCAAGGAAATGCGTCGGCTTCTGTGGCTTGGAGAGCATGAGCTGTTTATGAAGCAACCCAGCATCCCTTGCATGAAATGTATGTAAGATAAATATAAATAAATGTATGTAAATGTATACATTAGTCATGTGAGGACGCATCAGTAACCTTCCCGTAGAAAACACGTTCGCCGTAGCCGAAACCGATTGGAAAGCATCATCATCATCATCATGTAAATATATACGAATATATATTATACTATACATTAAGTATATCGAAAATAAATAAATACAGACGCACACACACATTTCACATCACACTAAGTTTATACTTACCTACCTATGTGTCTATTTCTCAAACGGCTGATTTGATTTTAATGACACTGTACCAATAGAAATAAAGTAGGAGGAACCTGGTAGATAAACAAGCGTTTAAAAAAAATAGACTACACAATACACAACCCTTTAATGAATAAAAAAACGGTAGTTTATTCGTGTGTGTGTGTGTGTATGAGTTTTGTGTAGGTATATGTTTGTTTATTCTTCACTCTCAAACGGTTAATCTTATTTGGATGGAATTTCATTTGGAGGTAGATTAGACTCTGAATTGACACAGAGGCCACTTTTAACCTGTATACATTACTTATACTTTAATTAATAATTATAATATTCCGGGACATTGCCAACAGCGCCCTCTAGCCCCATACTAAGCAAACGCTTGTGTTATGACTTATCTTATATTTCTCATGTTTAGTTCCGAAATCTTACGGCATCGCTGGTGGCGTAGCAGCTGAAAGAGTTGTGACTCCGCCAGATTGGGTACTTGATTACTGGCATCCGTTAGAGAAGGCGCAATATCCGGAGTACTTTAAACGACGAGAGAGCCGCAAGTTGGAATATCATAGGAAATGGTATTGCAATGAATTGTTTTAAAGAGTGTTGCCAAAATAAATTATTGGAGATGTTGACACCGATTTATTGAGCCTTAAAATAACTGCGGTTGATGGAGAGGTGATTTATTGGTAATATTGGTATATAGTAGGTGTTATAACAAAAGCATATAAGTAAATGAACTTAGTTTTCATAGTAGGTACGAGTATATAGGAAAAAAGTTTGAAAATATATTGACGCTACTTTAATAATATCTATGCGTTTGGTACTTTAGAGGCGAATACTCTAAAGTCGTTCTCAGTTTTAGAGTATTATATTACTGCATACAAATGGTATAAAAATACACGCGGGACCCTGCACGAAAAAGGATAAAAGTCCTTGTTGAAATTTTTCAAACTAAACTTGAAAAATGAGGGTGATGATGATTTAATACAATAGTTGCACGGTTCTGACCAAAAAAAGCATGACATCCCTTTTAATTTCAAAGTTTTTGAGATGTCAATGTCAATGTCAGGATCATGCTTCTATTTTCATTTGTCATTCATTTGTATATTTTTGAGTTGACTGTTGAGGTTATGCCTGTACTTACAAATTTTACTTACCACTCTAAAACGTAAAAATAGTCATTTCTATTCTTCAGCTGTAATATTAACTTGACGTCGTTATATAGCTTTTGAAAATCTTTTTTATTTAAACGTTTTTTATTCAAAGTTGGTAGTAAGAACATTATTTAGTCATGGCTACGGCAGGCAATGGGAGTAAAACTCCTATGACTGATGAAGATAGGCTGGCGTTGTGTCAGAAACTGGACAAAGAGCTCGACGATTTCATCGACGGCTTGGAGAAAAAGAGATACACTGATGGATGGCCTGAAGACCGGTGGGAGGTTAGTTGACAGTCATCAGTATGATACTGTTGCCACATAGACTGCCTTCATAGTAGTAGTCGATTCAATATTCAAATCAAAATCAAAAGTGGCACTTTATATGGCTGCTTCTATGGGTTGAATAACACATTATGTGGTGGCTCTGGCTGTTCACAACAGCAAGGCAGTTGTTAGGCCATGTCAGTGGGCTCAGACACTATTTTTGAATTAATGTAATTTATTTTTTATGTTATGACATGTATCAAATATCTGATATCATTAAATAACGATTTAAGAGTGATTTAGTAACTCCTAACACAGGAGTTTGCCACATTGAATATGATAAGAAGATTATTTAACTGAGTTCTTTTAGCATCTCACTATTATAACCCTCTTGTCCTTAAAACCTACTTCATGAATTGGATTCTACTGACTGGTGTGGTGTACTGACATCTTGGTATGTGTTATAATTTCAAACAATTTAGTTACAGATGAATATTTAAATCATAAAGTTTTTTTTTGTGTTTGATTTACTTACTAAACTAATGTGGCACTGCAACCCAAAGTGGATCCTGGCTTCCGACACAAGGGACACCACTCCTCCTGGTTCTGCTCCGTCTCCTGCCACTGGTAGTGGTGGAGCTCTTGCAGGTCCTCTATCACCTGGTCTTTATTATTTATAAGCAGTTTTTAAATATCTTCTCTTCATATTCCAGGAGGAAATGGACAAGCATCCTTTCTTCATGAAATCAGTACCAGAGAATGGAGAGATGTCAGAACTAGCTGAAGGACTTGCCAACTTGAAGTATGATCCAGATGAGAACACACCGATAGAGCTGGCTACTAACTATAAGGAGGATGGAAACTTTAATTTTAAGCATAAGAATTATAGACTGGCTATTTTAGGGTGAGTAATTGAGTGTTATGTTATCTATACATATAATCTTAAGTCTGTACATTGTAGATATTTGAAAAAGAATTGCTTGGGGATAGTTAGAATGAATAGCGGAACATGATCTGACAATTTATAATACTTTTGTCTGTTTATCTGTTTGTGTATTTAAATGTGCATCATATAGAAACAGCTGAATGGATCATCATGATTTTTTATATGCAGGTAGTATGAGGTCCTGGCTACTTTTTATTCTGAAATAATGTAAGAGAGCCACGGGCTTCCACTAGTTAAAAATAAGTTTTATAATTCTATGTTATTATTCTTCACAGTTATACAGAAGGCATCAAGCAGAGATGTGAGGATGCAGAAATAAATGCCAGTTTGTACAACAACCGCGCCGCGGCACACTGGCACCTGAAGAACTACCGATCAGCACTCTATGACAGTGAAAAAGCCCTTACATTCAACTCTGATCATACTAAAGCTAAGATACGCGCGGCGAAATCAGCATTTCAAATAGCCAAATATGACACATGCATCGAACACTGTCAGAAAATCCTAGAACAATCCAAAGAGAATGAAATCACAGAGCTACTCAACAAAGCAAAGTCGAAAAAGCTGACTCAAGACCGAGACCAACGGAAAAAAGAAAGACTTGATGCAAAGAGAAATGACCAGAAAGATGGTGTGATAAAGGCTATAATCGAACGAGGCATCAAAATCTCCAAATGTGATGACGAAGATGATATTGACTTATCTAAACTAGAACCGTGTTTGCCCGGGGCACATGATGCAATAGTTCATATAGAGAATGGCATACTAAAATGGCCAGTGTTACTCTTGTATCCCGAGTATCAGATGACAGATTTTATCCGAGCGTGCCCCGAAAATGTATCTTTATTGAGCCAGTTGGAGCAAGTATTCCCAGCTCCGTGGGATGAAAATAATCAGTATAGTGTTGTCCGTATCAATGTTTATTTTGAAGGTTATGATAAGATGCCTCATGTGGTGGACTCTTCGAAGGACTTGGGTTTTTTGTTGAAGACAAAGTATTTTGAGTTGAAAGCGGGGACTCCTGCGTTTTTCGTGCTACCACGGGGCAGCGTCGTGGAGAGAAGGTTTTTGGAAAGTTATTTATAGTTTATTAGTAATGTAAGCTGTACAATCCGCGGGAAAAAACTTTGCACACAGATATAATATTTGGAATAACAAATTTTACACATTTACACAAACAAAAAAAAAATGCTGCTAGTATATAGATAATAATTGTTTACAGAGTTATCTTGTGCAGGCTTTTTATATATTTTTATTTGATGTATAATTATTTGCTCACAGATATAATCTGTTGCGATAGGACTCAATATTTTTTTAATGTTTAATAAATAAATTACGTTGTTATAATATAAATAAATAATCGTTTATTATGCCAAAAATACAATGTATGTACGTAAAAATACAATTAATCTTAAACTTACTTTAGGTAGTACATCTATGGATGACTGTGCAACACACTAAGTCTGTGGAGACCTGTGTTGTGCTGCGACAGGAATCTTTGAGACATTCTATCCCGTGAAGACACTTAAAATTCACAAAAGTAACACTGTAATGTGATATATATGATTTTAAAACTTTGTTTTGGAAAATAATGACATATACATACCAAAGATTGCGTTATATTTGAATCTTTGATTATTACTAACACAACATTAAAAAAATAATTTGCAGTTAGCTCTCTTATATTTTGAGACTCAATTAAATTTGAAGACTACACTTTTTAATGCAAAATGACAAACTTTCTTCCTTTTCTTCATTGTAGACCAGGGTGTGGCAGGGGAGTTATCACAGTACACCAAGGATTTTCATCCTTCTCTTAGGTTTCATATATTAATTCCATGCAGTACACTATCATGTCTTACTGTTCTATCTCACTATCATATCTCATTATTATATCTCACTATCATATCTCATTATTATATCTTACTGTCATAATATCTCATTATTTTAAATACAAAAACTAAGGATTTAGTTCGAACATAGTTTATTATTCTCTCTAGTCCATTTCCGGGTTGTCCATGTCGTATGCCTTCTGGTGCGGGTAGTAGGGCCCGGGCGGGTGCTCGAACGTCTCCTTGGTGTCGCCCAGCGTGGGGTACGGGTGGTGGGGCATAGCGCCCATCCACTGCGGGTACCAGTACAAACCCTGGGATATTAAAAATAAAATATAAGTAAAACAGTATGTTAAGAAATAATTGAAACGGTTACTCAATCAAATCAATCAAATATACTTTATTGTACACCAAAATAAAGAACTCAATTAACATAAAAAGGTGGAAGGTAATCAGAGACATTGTGCGACCCTAGGTTTTTATAATATTAAATATTAAAAAAATAATAATTTAAAAGCCGAAGCGTGTTTGGTCCTTTTTAACGTCGCAACGGAGCGACGGATCATCGTGATTTTTGACGTTCTAGGTACCTACTTATAAGGAACCCGCCATTTTCGCGAATTACACTATTGATCTCATGTTATTTCCCATACTTCTACATATAAAATATACGTCGTCTTCTATTAACAAGCAAATTTACAAAAATGCTAATAGATAATAAAATCTTTAATTGGAAACATTTTATGTGTTTGTATGTATGGTCATAATATTTCTGGGTAATACCTTATTCCCCCCGGAAGCTATGCAAGTGAATCTATCGTCGTGTATGTCGACAGAGTCCAGGTAGCTCTTGCCGGCGATGGAGCCGTAGTTCGGGGGATACATGAACAGGCAGCCGTCTAAGATGTCTGGAAATAACAATGGGATCTTTTATAAATATTATTTTATAACTTACTAGTGGATACTCGCGGCTTCGCTCGCATTAAGAAGTCAAACTTGTATCCCCTATTTCACCCCCTTTAAAAAATCCTTTCTTAGCGGATGCCTACGTCACACCTTCATTCCAAATTTCAGCCCAATCCGTCCAGTGATTTGGGATGTGCGTTGATAGATCACTATATCAGTCAGTCAGTCACCTTTGAGTTTTATATATTTAGAACAATGTAAGAAAGAAACAAAATACACAACTTACAAGGCACAGTGATGTTGACATCCTCAGGGTCAGTGTCTGGTTTAGGAGTGGGCTCGATGTACGGAGGTACTGGATCGATTCCCGTGCCGGGGTCGCCGGGAATCAGGAACGGACCTGGAAGAAGGTATAAAAAAATCTGAAAAGGTAACTCGGTTTCGATTTGTTATAGTACTGAAACATAAAAAATTGCCTATTGAAAATAGACAGTTAGTTCTGTTGTGCGGTAATCGAACCTGCCACTCTTGGAACTAGAGACACTCCCGCGCAGTTGCAGATGATGATGATGTTGCTTACCTACCTCCGTAATGGTTGGTATAGTTCCACTCGCAGACGTGGTGGTCGCAAGTGAGAGGTGTTCCGGCCTCTTTGGTGTAGAAACTGTGACCGTTTGGCGTTCTCTGGAAGAAAAAGTTTTTATTTCAAATTGAATGAGTTTGCATTTCACTGTAACTACTGAGAGTGTGAAGTTGTAAATAATGTCTACCTCTGATTGATGCTCGAAGTGTCTACCAGAAGAAAATAATTTATTTTTTCTTCCATAATAGCACCTATATACCAACCTACGTGTGTCAGAAATACGATGCTCAAAATCAATTGTACATTACGAACAATGGATCAAGAATTTTGCCAGACTGGGTTAACACGCCAATGACACATAAAGCGTTCCACCCTGGATGGTGACTAGATATATCATAAGAACTAAATATTAAAATCTAGATATACCAAGAGAAAGGAGAAGGCGGGTGTCATGTCGTATAAGGAGGTCAAGGAATTGGCAGAAGATCGGGAAGGATGGCGCATGCTCCACAGACAAGGGCCTCGCCTTTCAATTTGTGATTATGATACCAAAAGAACCAAAGCAATCAGCATTATACTTAAGTTAAGGCTGTGAATGGGCAGACTTATTTATTTATTGTATGTACATATACCTACGTATACCTGCTAAATGTGTGCCAATCTGTCGCAATAAATGTTATTCTATTTTATTCAAAGGCTTGGGTCTAAAAGATACTTACCAGAAGATAATCGTGATGTCTGAACCTCAGCCCCTGTATATTGAAGTCCAAGATGAAGGAGCCTGACGCTATGATGCAGGAGGCTGCAGTCAGGGGAGGCAGCTTGTACATCACCAGCCCACATTTGACGATGGCCTTTGGAAGGGTGATGACGTCTCGCTCTTGTTGGAGGATCTTCTTGAAAGGAAACCTGTGAAGAAGAGAGATTGGTGAGGCTTTATATTTTTTTTTGGTTTTTTACAAGGAATGGGTTTGCACTTGGCCGTAATTCGCCTGATGGTAAGCAATCATTACGGTCTAGGATGGAACGTGCTTACCCAGTAAGAACCGATTCACTCTCGCTTTGAAGATCGCAAGGTTATATTCCGCGGGGAACAGGGAGTATATTTTAGTAATATGAATGTGAGAATGAAAGCCGAGGGTTTCGATTGTGGGCTTACCATATATTTTTTATTTTAAATACCTCCCAAGACCATGTCAAACCTAAATACTATTCCTGTGCCTACCGTCTGGCTTTATCGCTTGATCAGCTTGATGTTGCCTAGTTATTGTAGTCGTACAAACTACACAACGTTTTAAATCTATGCGATATTGCGATACGTGTAATTCAAATTATTAAATTATATAACACAGGTAATATTTATTTATTTATTGTTTTATTTAATTTTGATATACTATTTGACCTACATAATAAGAGCATTTAAAACATGCTGAGCATATGAGCTGGGGATGTAGTATTTTCCAGCTCTACTCATAATACTAGTACAATGTAGAAGCCACTATAGCCTAAGTCGAAACAGATAAAATGCAAAGATACATTTAATAACTTATTAATTTCAAAATCTGCAACAATATAGGTACCTACCATAAATACGTATCAAAACAGATAAAATGCAACGATCCATTTAATTATTAGACATAAACATATAAGTATTAGTATTTATTTACGCCCTGAACTCTGTTAAAATATCGGTTACATAATATACTTACCGGTACATACAGATCCCGTTATGACACTCCAGTCCATGGAGATAGTTGTCTGTCGGGAATGATATACTTGGGTCGTCCATCAGGTAGTACTTGCGCTCGTCGTGATAGTGGAGGAAACCTAGAAATAAGGAATAAACTGTGTAAAAGTAAGATTAGTAATTAAAAGAGCTAAAGAGTACGAGTACAATAGTTGTATACGTATACTCATTTAAACTAATTTTATTGCGAAACGGAAAATGTCTAAACATGTGTTTATTTATAAAAAAAAAACATTTCTCTATGAGACGTATTTTCTCATGACTGAGGGTCGTGACTCCCCCGCAGAATTAGTTCTGCGGGGGAGTCACGACCCTAGTCAGGCCCTAAGAGTTCTCTTGGGCAGATATATCGTGGTGGGCGTCCAGGTCCTTCCACGGAAGACACATGTCCTCGGATATTTTTGTCCTCTAACATGTCAGTTTCCTCACGATGTTTTCCTTCACCGTTAAGCGAGTGCAAATCCTCAAATAACTTGAAAATACAAATCATTGGTAGGGCTGGATTCGAACCAGGGTGCGGTCTGGATAAAAAGCAGACACTGGATCCGCTGAGCCACACTCGCTGTTTTTAAGCGACTTCCAAAAAAAGAAGGTTATCAAGTCTTCTGAAAGTTTTTTTTTTCTATAAATATGTTGTATATGTAATATTTTCGATAGCATGAAATTGTCACCAGATTGGTGTGAATTGGAAGCCTCGAATCAGAGCAATACAAAGTAAGAATTCGATTAAGAAATAGGCTTAATTTAATAATATAAGAACTCGATCCTGCTTCTTTTATTCGGAAGGATAATCGCAGAAATCACACCACAGGCGCGCCACTAGAAAATTGAATAACTGAAAAAAATCATATTACTCAAAAATATACCTAAGAAGACGAATGATCGATCCCTGCAGTACGGCGTAGGTCCGCGGCCCATGTTGTAGATGTCGCTGTAGAGCTCGGATATAAACATGTACACGTTCTTGCCGCAGTAGTATTCTGGAAATAAATTGGAAATTTAGTTGGGAAACAATAAAAAAATGCAAGAGCCTGACCTTACAGTAATATCTATGTACATCCTGAAAAAATATTCGTATAAATGGACATTCACAGTAGACATATACAAATAATTTAGTCGCTAAGTTTAAATTAATTTCAAGACAGCAACATAATATTTATGTAAGTATACCCTCCGCCGGGGGAAAACTTCATAGATGCTCCACCTTGACTGGGTACTTGGTATGAGAGATTCTCCAGAAAGCCTTCAGCACAACGTACCTAATTGAAAACACTTCTCTGTGTATTTCGATTATGACGTGTCTAGGCAAGCGTGCTTGATCTTAGACTATAGTGGTGCTTAACATCAGGCAGGCTATTTTGTGTTTAGTAAAAACCGTTAATAATTAAAAAAGGATTGAAACTCAAGCTAGTAAGTAGATTTCATAAATTGTTATTTTTTGAAAACCAACAAATTGTGTTATCTCTCAATTTAAATTATTTTTTTAGATTTTACATTTTGTACGTTAATGCGGTCTGGCTGTATCTTAAACATTATTACGTTACCTTGGCTCACATAAAACTCCATAGGCACAGGCCCGCCCGTGTAAGTCGCCTTCCTCTCCGCCGCTATGGCGTTGTGGTTCTCATACATCGTCAGCATGTTGTCTATCACGTCATCTAGTGTGATTAGCAGCACCTGTGGTAATAAGTTATGTACTCTCTAATACATACTTCATTATGACTTCCATCATCATCCGCATACTCAATAAGTTTCATCCTACTGCTGGGAATAGGCCTCTTTTAATAAATCTATTGGTATAGGTCTAGTGCGAGCCTCATCCAGGTTAGACCTGCAGTAGATGTTATGACTTCGAATCATCTTGTAGCCAGACAAGTTTGAATACATCAATAATAACGACTTTTGAAAATACCCGCAAATTAATTTCGTTTCTCCATTTCGTCAGGGAGCTATGAACTTGTGTTAGAATAAGGATTGTAATAGCTTTTTATGGAAACCGCGATTAACGGGCGTTATGACGATTCAACCATTTTCATAAAAAAAAGACAGTGAAGTGCGGTCTTACCTTTAACTCTTTGATATGCAGTCTGATAAAACGGCCCAAGTGATCTGTTGCTATGTGGACGTGTTCATTGATCATATACTGGAAAATAAAGAATAGCTTTTAGCTTGTAGTTATAGCTTTAGTTCTAAATCATAGCAAGCATGCTATAACTTATTAAATTGTCGCATAACATCTGGCGGATTGTATGTAGACAAAAGTAAGACTATAAAGCGTTAAAAAGGAAAAATTATGATTGATGAGTCATATCATAGATGTCGGTCATAAGTCCGACACTATAGCACTAGGGGAGGAGGCCTATACCCAGCAATGGGTCAACAAAGGCTGAAGATGAAGATGATCCATAAGTCGTGCAATTAATAAAAATATTTACAATTCCGAGTAATAGTAAAGGCGTGTTATTAAACGTAAAAACGACAAAAGATCCTTTATTTCGTATGTACAATCTTTACATAAGTACATATAGGTATGAGTTAAATAGACCCATTTGTTAAATTTGACTTATCAAGAAATAATTAGCTTCACAGTTTGAAATGACGGTGTCGTTTATATTTTATGGTTCACATTGATGCTTTACTGCTTTGTGCAAAAAGTCACGAAGATCAGTCACTACATTGTGTTGGACAAGTGAAACTGATAATGTCATCAATCTTAAGTCCGTTGCTTCTATGATGTACCTACCTGATCTTGAGCAGTCTTAACCCTCAACATCTCGTTCTGATAGAGCCATAGATTGTCCAGTTTGTCCGTCGGATCGTGGCCGTAGATCTCGAAAGCGTCTATTATCATCGCCAGGGTTAAATTCTCGTTCGGTTCTTGGCAACATGGGTGGTTTCTGATGTTGTATGCCCTCTATGAAAAAAGAGGGTAGTTGTAAGTATTTTTTAATGACAGTGTCTTGTGAATGCTAAACTTGAGCGAAAATAATCACTACCGACAGGATTCGAACCTGCGTTATCATGATAAGGTTAGGATTACACGACAGATAGTGTCTCGTGAAGTGTAAAACTGCCTCATGGGCATTTGATATACCTACTCGTACCTATTCGTGTTCCAAGTACATTCGACAATTTAAATGCTATTCTTTGTTCGTCTAATGGGATGGTAATTTAACTTTGGCCATTGTGTAACTATAAATACTTAACTGAGTTTTCTTACCCAAGGGCGCTTGCATCACATAAAATTTAATTTAATAAGGGCATGACAAACTAGCTTGAATATTGTCGACTATTATAAATACGCTAGTAGATAAAAAAAAAGCTAATGATGATGATGATGATGAATTTACATTTTAATCTCAACAGTAGAAAAAACAGTTTACTTACCGATAACTGAATACAAACAAACCATATTGCAAGCGCCGCGCATGCGCGAATAGAACATTGCATTTTGCCAACATGGCGTCTCATAAAATGAAAATCGACCAACCTTGTACCAATTAGTAAATTACCAATTATTCCTTTTTCTTATCGCTGTTCAAGATTTATTTTTCGACTAACTATATCACACAAATATTTGTGCATATAAAAGTAACACTGTCTGTTTGTAATTAAGAATAAAAATTAAGCTCCTATTGATCGGTTTCGAGAATTGGCACCCAACGCGGGACAAAACAATTTTTGGCGTCCAACATCATAACTAAGTATAACTTGTTAGTTATTTAAAGTTAACGATTTACCTTTATTCAATCTAACTATAGATAATTTATTAAAGTCATGTTAGAGGCCCTTAGAGCGGTTTGACAAAGTCTCGACACCAGAGTTGGCCGATCTCATTCGTCAACAAGAAGTTTTGAGTATTAGATATTAGTAAAATTTGTAATAATTATTATTAGACGCACCTAAGCGAAATCTGTATAATAACTGGCTAGTAGGTAAATAGCTAATGTCTCTTGCTATGTACCAATACCACGGAATACATGACAATTTTTATAATATATAAGATATTTGTGTTACAATGAGAAATAAACTTAAATACTAAAATTATTGCCATATTTTTTTAAAACTATAACGACTAGGTATTCTCTTGAATATAGTTTGCCTGATGGTAAGCAATAGCTTTGGCCTAAGAACGATGTATGATTAAAGAAATTAGAAATATCGATGTACGATAAGGGAGTATAAAAGAAAAGATATCGAATAACATTTTATATTATTTAAAATACACACCTAGAATAGTTCTGTCGCTATACATGTATAGTTAAGTAGATATAACTTTATACAACATTATTGCACTTGGATACATCACTAGAGTACATACATAAACTTTTTCAATCAATTTTATAATTTTCAAGCTTTTCTGAACCCTTTGCGAGTTAATGTAACATCTATTTATTCTTAAGCATGGAAGACATCGTGAAAAACATTTTAGAACTTATTGTGATATGTTTTATTTATTTACTAAAATACTTTTACAACGAATTCTCATAATTCCTCAAGTTTATTTAAACAAAATCTTGCTAACTGTTGTTTAAAAAAACTGGGTTTTTAGTCAAGAAATAATTTAAAACTTATGTAACTTGTAAATTCGTATTTAAAATAAAATTAGTTGAAAATCTGACTTTATTTCGTTCATATCGTTAATTTTGTATATAATTATGTTGTCTTGTATTTTTGATGTCATATTATTATATGCGCGTTAGTTTCAATAGCTTTTAATTATATCACACAATGCGTTAATTCCATAAACTATTCAACTTGTATAATGAATACAATTTTCTTCTATAATATTATCAACAACAATAATTATTACTAGGATTGGAAGACGTGGTTACATATAGTTTTTTGTATATTATAATTTATTACTTTTATATGACTAAAACTAATTTGAACAACTAACATAATCAATCGCTTGTAATTAAATTTGGATAAAAGTGACTTAATAAATTATAATATTATTATTTATAAATTCCGTGACAATGTATACAGCGCCATCTAGACTCATACTTAACAAAAACTTGTAAAGTATTAAAAATATATAATTACATGTATGATCTAATCGCTACTAAGTTATATAAAAAACATGATATAACTAATTGTAATGGTGATATAAACAAATATATTATATAAAAGAATTGCCTGTATGATTTGTATTTAAAGCAAATTGTTTGGCTATCTATTGTACTTACATAACAAATTATTACAGTGGTTGCATACTATAACTAAAAACTATCTCAAAAACCCGCTACATTTTTCTCTTAAATAAGTTGGAAGACTTCGTTGTTATACAATAACTAGGTATACATATTATAATAATTTCTTGGAAGACATTTGATTAAGTATTTGAAAATGTATAAATTTAACACAAATTATCATTGTATAATACTATTATATTAATAGTATAATATCTTCAAATATGCGTCGCTTTGTGGAAAATAATACCTATTCCAAATCTTCTAAATAGGACACGAACATTTAAAACAACATCATCTAGCTATTTATGCATTCAAAACCGCGAACTGCATACGCCTCAAAATATAAATTACATTAATATATTAGGTATATAATTATTACGCGTAAATCTAAAAATAGTTCAACAGTTTTTGGCTAGAGCTAATAAAATTAGAATGGGAGTCCAATCTTGAACGCTTTTATGAGGGCTGATCCGGAATCATACATCCCTATCACACCAAACAACACTCCCAGACCGATGATGACGTAGTTATATATAATCTGATTGCTCTCCAACTGGTTGCCTTTCAACTTGAGGTGGAAATACGCCGGCCAAATGAAACTCAACATGGTGCCAGTAAAGCTTCCAATGAAGCCCATGAGAATAGCAAAGTGGGGGATAAATATGGCCATTAGAATCGTGAACATTATGACCCCGAGTCTCCAAGCTAGGCCCCATACTTTAAGCTCTCCATCAAGAGCGTATATAACCGGGAAGAACGTTTTGGGTTTTCCTCGGAAAAGAGCACGTTCAAGAAGGTCGCAAGCAGCGTAGTAAGGTAATGGGTAACTGAGAACTGCCTTGATGACTAGGAAGAAGTTCACCAGACCTTTGAAGCCAGCTGAACGCAGGTTGTTAGTGATCACCTGCTGAGTATCGTTCTGGAAGGTCAGGAAGCACAAATATCCGAAGATAGACTTGAAAGCGGCAGCCGCGATATGAGACCAGTTCAGCATCCATTCGAACCGGGATCGATCTTCCATATTCCCTTCCAAGGTTGGCAGAAAGATCTGAGATGTGTAAGAGAAGACGATTACACCCAGACTAATCGGGAAATTTTCAAAATCCAAGCTCCACTTCACTTTGCCCCATCCCCAATCACCAATGTATAGGATGCAATAGCCAAGAACGATGGCGTTTATAATCAAATGACTCATAGTGCACCAGAAGGACAACATGCTGACGCTTGCTAAAGACTTCAGGAACGCCAGTGGCAAGAGGAATACGCCTGTCAGCATCATCCAAGATCGAGTATCGATGGAACCGTCAGGGAAGGTTCCAATCATGAGATCTCCGCAAACCACAACGTATAGAATACAAGTCATCAACAGTTCGATGATCTGAGCGAGGTTGACGATTCTAGCGCCATACTTTTTACCGAAGCATTCCTTAGCGATGCTGACATAGGAGTCTCTGACTCGGACTCTCTGGCCCGAAACAGGGTCGTCTTCGTAGAGACACTCGACCAGGATCTTGCCAGTGTAGCAGCAGATGTGAGCGATGCCAATCATAGCAGCAATGGCCCAGTAACCTCCTTGGAGTACTGCGAATGGTAGAGACACCACGAACATTCCCTGTTGGAGAAAATTAGTACGTAAACATTTTTGCCAGTTATTGAGACTGATAGACAGACGGAGTATGTAGTTTTAGCGATGAAAAACTTACCTGAATGGCATTAGTAACGTTCCACGCAGCCTGGAACTCGTTGATCTTTTGTCCCGGTTTGCCTCCACCTTCCTCGAATCCACCTTCTTCCGACGAGGCGTAGAAGTCCACGCTCTGCATACTTTGGGTCCTGAAATCGTGACAGTTCAAAGATCAGAAACTGTACATTGCTTATAAGAACTGTTATAATAATATAGCAATAAGTGGGCCATGTCTAAATATGAAAACATTGATGGACTCCTATGACCTTTTTGCACCCTAAGTATAATATTCCTAAGTTTTTCGTTGCGTAGAAGACTATAAATAGCTAGATTTTAGAATATGATTACAAAATATACATTATGCTGTCCTAGTGATGTCTTCAGGCAACATACATCATTTGAATACATAAAAAAGTGACTGGTATATTAAATAGGTACCTTGGCGCTCCATCTTGCTGAGGCAGTGTATTCTGGTAGCTGGTGAATGAATCTTCAGCCTGTAACTCGCCACTCAAGAATGGATTGGTAGGATTCGTCGACTGGTACGTCGGTGATGTTGTTTCGTTCATTGTTGATAGTTCGCAGCTTTCGCCCATGTTATCTGTAAAATTTTGTAGCAGTATATTAAAATTACTTATTTTTCGTAAAGGTGAAATAGAGAAAACGAAGAGGACAAGATTAAAAATAACGCAACAAGATACGACAAGTATGTAGGTACATCCTTGATATGTAAAAAATATTATGAAATCCTCAAAAAACCTGGGCGTCATTGATCAAAACATGATGCCTACCATCAGGCACTCCTTTAATGTATCTTTCAATTTGTATTCATTTAAATATATTTTAATGCTTTGCAAATATAATTTACACCCCAAAAAGAAACCCTCATAAGGAAAAATGAATATGAAAAGGAACTCCTTGCCGGATTCCCTATTCCCCTCGAACTGTAATTTATCGGTCTTCAAGTCGAGAGTGAATCGGTTTCTTCTAGGCAAGTGCGCTAGATCGTAGATTACAACGTTGCTTAGCATCAGGTGAGTTGTAGTCAAGAGTCAGCCTATTTTGTTTAAAAAAAACTTACCCAAATTGGCGAAGCGAACATTTTGTGGAGGACGTGGTGCAGCCCCTGGCTTGTCAGGCATCTGCTGGCGGACAGTCTGCATCGCCACGTCCAGGGCATTCCTCAGAGGAGGCAGCTTACTCGTCAACCGACCTAGATTCATCATTCTGGCTTCTTTACACACGCACAAGAAAAACCCTAACTCTAATGACCTTTACCTTACGTAATTTTAAAATCGACACAAATTGGAAGACATCGATTCAACACACTAGCTTCTAAACCCTAAACACTTTTAATCAACTTCTTAACGCTAATTTGGAAGACTTCTTTACCCTAATCTAAGTTTGACTTTACATTATTGTATCATGATTTTCCGAGCAGCCATTTTTATATTTTCTTTGCACATTTTTGTTGGAATAGCATTGGATTTTTCGGGAATTGAACACTTGCTTGATATAACTGGTTTTGTGGTTGATTTTTTCGTGGTTTTAAGCGTGTTTTTCTTGGTTTTTGATCATTTTTTCTCGGTTTTTGTTGGGTGGCTGCTCGGCGCGGTTTGACTGGGTGGTTTAGGTCGACGCGTGTGGGGTGCGCGGTGGAACGATCAATAGATCGGACACAGGGAGTATGGACCGCGCGGGATAACTCTGCGCGTGGAGAAAATAGAAACGAACAGTTTTGTTCATAAAACCTTGAAGGTTCTAAAAGGAATTTAAGGGTTAGGTCTTCAAGGTTTTTGTTGAATGTGCTGCCGCTAGTCACAAGTTTTATTATTTTGTATGAGTTCTAAGGTGGCAGGAGGCGCCGGAGGTGGATCTTTAATGCAACGCAGGATGTTATGTCTACGCCTTCACGCTTCTATATCCTATCATTTTGAAGATTACGCTTATTTGTATGAGGCGTTTTGGTATTTGGAGCAACAAATAAAGTAGAACGTAGTCGTTTCTTTGTTTGGAAAGATAATTTTGTATTTTATAAGAGCGTACTTATTAGATTTCAAAATATTATTATTTAATTGGGTTTTCCTAAACATTTCCTACACTTTTTTATTTTGTTTTTGTATTCTTTTTATAAATGTATATACGTAGGCAGTGCCTCGCACAGACCATTTTAGAAAATAGTAACAACCAATCATTATTATTGGAATTTAACGCCAAAAACAACGCTCCCTGCCTGACTCCCTGTTCCCCGCGGAATATAACCTTGCGATCTTCAAAGCGAGAGTGAATAGGTTCTTACTGGGTAAGCACGTTCCATCCTAGACCGTAATGATTGTTTACCATCAAGAGAATTACGGTCAAGTGCAAACCCATTACTTGTAAAAAAGAAAAAGAAAATCCTGCTGAAAAGTCATGTATTGTTTTAAGTTGCCATAGTACCTATTCACGTAACGTATGAAATTAATTTATTTCTCGTTGATTGGTAGTGAATTGGTCGTTAGCAAAAAACTGCCTTTCCTTATGTTTTCTACTAAAATTTCGCAGTTGTTAGTATGACACGTTTAAAACCCTTTAGCAATGAGTTTCGTATTTTTTTTTTATTTCTTTGTTTATCGTGTATTTTTAATTATTCGGTGAGTATAAAATGAAATTTTCATTTCATTTAATTTCATTTCATTTCATTTCGAGTTTTTGGTTCATATAAATAATTAAAATACTTGTAATAAAGTATATAAGCATAAGTAAACCTTATGTACCACCATTTACCACTTTATAAATTACCTATCTACAAATATTTATTTCAAAAAAGCGTCGATTCGGGGTTTAACCAAGACTAAGTGGCTACACCTAGTTCTAACCGGCTAAAACTAGGTGTAGCCGCACTTCAGGTATTAGCCGTAACATATACATATATATAAGTAGATATATATCTGTCATTTAGATAGATAGATAAACTCTTTATTGTTGACACAAAATAAAAAAATAACAGTAAAAAAGCAGATTTTAAAATATGTAAACTAGTGCCACAAGCAGCGGCCCAATCGCTGAAAGCGATCTCTTCCAGAAAAACCTTTGGCTGGAGAGAAATAAGCATAAAGAAAAAGAAGAATGTGGTGTACAACAAATAGGAAACAAAAATATTACTAATAAACGTTCATAACAATAATCAATACAAATATATCTAATAATACAAATATATATTCATTTATATTTTTGTCTTGTTTATTCAAGCACGGCTACATAGTAAGCAAACACCCTTGCTGTCAAATGCCCAACGAGAATCTAACCCTGGCGATGGTGATAGATGCATACGAGATCTACGGACACGACCCGACAGATAAACTGGACCATTTAGCACATTACCAGATCGAGATGATGAAGATTAAGAAGGCACCTGATCAGGTATTTTTTTTAATTTGATGATAGAATGAGATTGCCGCTATGCTTAATTTTCTAACCGACATCTTCAAAAAAAGACATTTGCGACAGTGTCCCAATAATAAGCACTAGTATCTTCACTTAAGTTATAATAAACAGTTTTATTTATTATTTATTTATTAACACTTAAGTTAGGATGAAAATATTGTGATGATGTATCACACTATTCACATTTGCCTCTATTCTAAAGGCAAAAGTTGTATGTGTTTCTTCACACTTAAACGGCTGAACCGATTTGGATGAAAAATTGTATAAAAATAGCCGGTACCTACTTATAAAAAATAGCCCATATGTTGCATTTAGGAATTAAGCGAAACTATGTATGTAGGTAGGTATCCTACATATGTTTTTGATGGATTGCCGTGCAGCTATACTAATTTCTGTTTGTTAGAATTATTTTTCTTTATTAAGAACTATACTCAAGTACATAGGTATTACTTCTTGTTTCTATTTCATATTCATCTATGAATCAATGGAAAGAGCCTTCATTTCACGACACAAGTTTCGACTTAGTGTACAATGTAGTGCACATAGTGCTTTATGTCTATGTAGTTTTATCTTGTCGAATATTGTATCCTACTTTAAGCCGGTACCTACATTAACAAGTACATAGCATTAAGATCTGTAACTGGTTATTACGTGTAAAATAAATGAAATGAAATTTAGGAATAATAAATACCTACCCGGTATAAAAAGTAGATTATATGTTACATAGTAATTTATTTACGTTAGTTATGTATTTCATCCATGTTAGGTATATTATGTATGGTATTTATTATTCTATGATTATGTTATGATTAGATTGGCGGGTAAAACTACGAAATGGCGCTAGTTTATTATTAACCTAGGTATTTTCTGTTTCCAGTACATAATCAACGAGCACGTCCACATAGCCACAGACCATTTGCAAAGATTCATCACGTTACATATCAAAGAACTAAAGGTAGCGTAATGTTTATTTTGTACAGTACATAAAGTTACGTACCTACCTACAGTACGTTGTATACTATTTACAATTATTGACTCAAATATAAGACCATAAAGTAACATTACAATTACTCTAACTTTATATGAGTAACTCATATAAAGTCGGAAGAACCCCAGGGATCAACTGTTGATCCCTGGGGTTCTTCCGATTGTAACCAATAAAATATTATAAAATTAAAAATATTATATACGTAACATAGCCTTGTAGTTAATCACGTTATTATTTGTACTAAAGTTTCCATAAGGCATTAAATTTAACTATAACAACCGGCTAGCACTTACGTTGAAAATTTATGTTTCATTGTTTCGGAGTAGGTAGGTACTGCTGTTTCGGCTGCGTTCAGCCCCCTTAGACAAGAGGCGTATTTTAGTGAGCGTATGTCGCTCGCTTATAGAATAGAAATAGCAATGTATGGGATTGATATCGCGACGATTGACATGCTACGTCACTCCCGTTCATTGGTATTTCTATTCTATAAGCGAGCGACAGTACGCTTACTAAAATACGCCTCTTGTCTAAGGGAGCAGGTTTTTTTAACGTTACTGCTAGCCGGTTATTATAGTAAAATTGTTTATTTTGTTTTTAGGTCCTCCTGATAGCGCTAGACGATGCCATCGACAACATGTTGACTATGTACGACAATCACAACGCGATCAAGACGGAGCGAGTGGCCACCTACAACTCCGCCGTCGGAGGCGCTGTGCCGGCCGAGTTCTACATCAGCCAAGGTAGCTGGTAATTACTGGATAATGTAGAAAATATGGCAAATTATAACACATTGACTGACTTTACAAACACACCATAGACATGAGACAGTAGGAATGCAAAATAATCGACCTTTCTTGTACGACACTCTTAATGAATGTTCAAAAACCCGAAAATGTGGTAAATTTACTGACTTTTCTATAAAGATAAAGATAAAAGATAAAGAATCTTTATTGATAATGTAAAGTTGTAACATACATAGGTATAGGTATAAGTACTAATATCACAGAATATGCTACACAAATTACAATATCTCGTCAAATTGAATTTATAACATTTAGTTTTATAAAATTTTAGAAGTTACAATGTCTAGTTTTATTAATAAAATAATGAAATTTTTTGTTATTAAAATCATGTCAAACATAATAATAGGTATGTAATCATACAATATGTCAACTTAAATAAAAAATTACCTACTGTCACTTATCAGCCAAGGTATAATTTTTGGAAATTCCTAGAAAAAACGGTTTCTTTTCCATATACCACAGAATACATAATACAACGTATACTTACTTTCTTGGAGCGTAGATTTTTATGCATGACGTCTTTTCAAGAACTAGTCCCTCAAGTTTGCTGGTATTTTCGGCTAATCTTATAGGTACCTACCTTGTATATTAGTATATCTTCTTACTTATTCTTATGTGGCAAGCAGGTAGTCGGCCGCCTGATGGTAAGCAGTTATGGACATGCGTGTATGGACACGCGCAATTCGCCTCAGGCGTTGCATCTCAATCTACCCATATTTATAGTTCACACAAACTCACAACCAACAGGTTTACTTTATTAACTGACTCCGGAAAAAGGGTGAGGCTGTCAATTCGATTATAATGTTGTTTTCTCCAGAATTCTACTGCGGCAAGAACGTATACCTGTTCCTGTCGGAGCTCTACAGCGACATCTACGAGATGGGTCGCGGCCCGGCGCCCTACTGTCGCGACCGAGCCTTCCACTTCCTCGGCTTCATCCACTTCCTGGATGACACGCGCTACTACCTGGAGGAGGATTCTAGTATAGGCTTCTCTATGGACAACTATATACACGGACTCGAGTGTCAACTTGGTGTTTGTATCTACAGGTAAGGTTATTTTTGTAATTATCTTAATTTGGACCTAACTATACCAATATTTCCACAATATCTTGGTCTCGGACTCCCATTGGGACTTCCAAATCCCACTAGTACAATATTACGTCGAAGACACTCTCAGAGATAGAGTGTATATGTACACTGTAGAGACAGAGTCTTCGTTCCTAGGCTTCATCCACTTCCTGGATGACACGCGCTACTACCTGGAGGAAGATACCAGTATATGCTTTTCTATGGACAACTATATAGGTACATGGACTTGAGTGTCAACTTGGTGTTTGTATCTTCAGGTACGATTATGTTCCGTTGGATTTTATACTCGATCTTTAAGCATGAGTTCACCCCAAGTCTCACTTTCTTCTGCCTTATTAGTTAACAATTTGCCTGATAATTCGCTCCCGATTGAACCTAGTAATCATCATCATCACCTTATCCCATGTCATCCCACAGCTGGCAACAATATAATATAGGACAACAGAAAACCAAAGCTGGCTATTCACAGTCATTATATTTTGATTTATTTCTATTAGGGTCTTAACTCAAGTTTATTTGATCCTAAAGGAAAGTCATCAATAAATTTAGTACCTAATATGTCATCACGATCTTTCCAGATTCCCCTTCAAAAAGAACCTGCAACACATCCGCGACATCTCCACCCTCCCCAAGGCCATAGTGAAGTGCGGTCTGGACATGTACAAGCTGCCTCCACTCACTGCTGTGTCCTGCATCATCACGTCGGGCTCCTTCATCCTCGACTTCAATATACAGGGTATACGGTTCAGACACCATGATTACTTCTTGGTAAGGAGTTAAAAGACCATTTTATATTCTCCTTTTCTTGGGTTGATCTACTTTAGATATCAGGCATCATGATTATTTTGTTCATCTTCTTGCGTCTACTTCCAAAATCCTCATATTTAAGGGTCGTAATCAGACCACCACCATCCATGAGTCTATCTCTTACGATTTTCTACCATTTCTCTCCATTAATGGTCTGTGTCTGTAGATCAAGAAGCGCGTGGTATCAGGATGACGTCTATTTGCTTAGCAATCAGCTTGACCCAAGCTTGTCTTTCTTAGTATGAGTCTAGATGGAGCTGTGTGCAATGTCCATTAATATTTATTTGTTTGTTTTTGTTTCAGATTTTACCAAACGGTCAAACCTACTATACAAAGGAGAGATACTCACCGATGCACTGCGACCACCATGTGTGTGAATGGAATAACACCAACTTCTACGGAGGTATGACTAGAAAACACTCACATGAAGTTTCTTGCCTAATAGCAGATCTTACGGACTAGCTTAAGGATTATCGCCTCTGGGCCATTATATTATAACAAAGATAGATTTTAAATGTTAGAAGAAATAATTAATCGATTCATGTATTTTATTCAAACGGAAGTTTTGAATGTTTTTTTCGCGGGTTATAGGCACTTTTTATATGGAGCAATCAACTATCAATATTTATAAAGTTCCTTGTAAAAAGTTGCAATAACCAGTAAACTACTTCAATCCATATCCATACGTTGTCAGGTCCATTTGTGATCCCCGGAGACCCAGGCACAGGCCTGTCTCCGATCCCGCCATTCATCGAGCAGACCACGGAGATGCCCGCACCCACGCCCTCTCCTGTCGATGGGAACATCACGCCCAACATCACTTGTAAGTGGTTAACAAAGGCATTCTGCTTCCTCGTATTTTGCCAATTCATAGCAAACTTCCAAGCATACTAAAAAGTAAATAAGTTCTGTTAGAAAGTATCCGCTATAACTCTTTTCGAAAGTATAACGCTTGTCCTTATATATCCATTTTATTAATTGAAAGTCTTCTATCTCCAGACACGCTGGACGGTTGCTGGTTTATGTTCCCACCTAACTACGGTTCCATCGCCGGCATCAGCTACCTGGACCCGCTCTCAGTCAACGAGTACCGCTTCACTTGCCAAGGGAACGGAGGGAATAAGGTACAGTCACCACCGAACTAGAATTTTTCGATAATAATATTTTTGGCCAATCAGAACCTCTCCCTCGTATTCTGACTGCTGGAATCCATTGCACTGCAATTTATTCCACCAGTTACGTTTATGTATCAGTTCCATTCCAGTATGAGCATTCAAATAAAAAAAGAGGTTTTGTTTGGCCAAAACTACGAGTACCTATGTTGGTACAAAATTCGAGTTGGCAAGGTCATCAAGTCAAGGTTTTTAATCTTCGCAAAAAAACGAATACCTACTTAGATGTAAAATCACATTACGGATCTGGAAGATTGAAATGGCTATTGAAAACTCTTTATCTTTCCAATATATTGAAATGTAAATCTAGAGACTATTTTCCTGTATTTTCCAGGGTCTGTACTGGTACCCGCAATGGATGGGCGCTCCGCCCCACCACCCGTACCCAGTGGCAGGCGACAATCCGGCCGAGAACGTGGGTCCCCCGCCCGGGCCGCACTACCCACACTACCCGCCACCGGACCTGGGACTCGACCAGAAGAAACGACATTAAACCATTATTTGAAAGACATGTTTCATTTTATGAAGTCTTGGTACTTCAGAAAAGTTAGCACAACTTTTGACAATCTTTCTTGTGTTGTTTACCTGGAATTATCTATCTGTCCAAATACAAATAGGTAGGTATATTTCTTTGTCAAAAAAACTTCACTTGTCGCAAAATGTTACGAATCCTCTGACCTCGTGGTCGTTAGGCTGTGTTACGACGCCAGAGTTATCTCCCAGTATATTTCTAATTTACTTAATACTGTCGTACCAAGTAGCAGGCAACAAACCGGCTTCTATGATTAGTGTTTCGTTTCCGAGAAATAACTTTCCGAATTTGTGAAACACTTTGCTGGTAACTAATGGGTTACTTTGATTTCTAAAATTTACTAATATTGGGCTATATTAATGTTATTGGTGATTTTGTAGTAATAAAAAACAAAATTACGATTTTTAATAACTTTTATTCATATTTGTAATAATTATATTATAATTTACACAAACATAACGAAACCTAATGTCATCTCATTACATCGTGAGCCTACTTATACTTACTCAATCATTTATACTAGATAACCTACTTTTTTTGAAGTCGGTTCAAAAATAAAATCAAAAAACTTTTCGCCAAAAGCTTAAACGTAGGTATTTAGATAAACTTTCATTTTATTGCACTAGACTTACATTTTTAAGGCGGGGAATTCCTAGGTCAAGTCGAGACATTAAAGGCTATTTTAGACTGTTAGCGTACAAAAACAGGCTTGTAGGTATTGTTGATAAATACATTTGTATTTAGACAGGAATATTTTTTTCTTCGTTTATAACTAGTAATTATATTGTTAGTGTTGCTTGAAACAAAATAAAGTACATCCAACTTTTTTTTTTTCATTTTAATTTCTAGCCATAAGATGGACAATTCAGTTGCAACAGCAATCCTAAGTTTTGAATTTTAATTTCAATTATTATCTCTTTTTAATACTTTGTTTGTGAGTGTAATTAGTATGTCCACAACAAAAAAAATTTTTGTAATGGGCAGTTATGTAAAATAACCACAGACATTCCGTAAGAGATTCTTATTTTGTTTCAAGCAATTCTCGTAGTAGTTACATAAGACTTATTATATCACACTTTTACATTAATATAGTTATTGTATCCTATAATATTTATATTTAGCAGAATTTAAGAAATAGTCTTATATTGGGTCTCTGGGTAAAACATTTCTTAATAAAACATCTTAAATTTTTGCGTTAAAAAACCTGTTTTTCAATCAAATGCGTAATTGAGAACAGTAAAACTTTTTTGATTTTGTTTTCAGAATAACGGCACACTACTTATGAACAGTTTAATTAAAAAATGTTATTTATAAACTCATTATAAATTAAAAGAAGTTTCAAAAAAGATTGGAATGGAGAGGTCAAAGAACAAGAGAAGAAATCACCCAAAATCACAATTAAAACTAGAACGTTCCAAAATAACAAACGAAGATCTTTCAAAAATACAATCAATATTTTGACTTAATCATTTATGACATTTCTAAAAAGTCAAAACATTGAATAGATCACTTTTAAGAATATTCATTTATATACTTTTCACAGGTTAGTTGAGTATCTCTAAAATACATCAAACGGTGCATTCATACATTTTGTTAATAGAAAAAAATAAATGCAATAGGAGAAGGTCTTAAATCGAGTGTCAGAAAATTATATCTGTGTGCACTTAGCCTAAAACTATATAACAAGATGGTTTACAAAATCATCCACGGCTTGGTACAGAAATCAGTAATTTTATATTTCAACGACATCGCTTAAGAAGTTCATATTTTGTGACAAGTGACATCTTTGTGACGTATCCATACTTGTTCTTTTTTCGAGGGATAGGTTTACGTTTGACTACAGCCTGCCTGATGTTAAGCATTGCTGCAGCCTAGGGTATGACACGCTTACCTAGAATATACCTATTAATATACTAGATTTGAAGACACCTGGATTGTTTGTTATGTCCAAAACATGTCACAAATCACAAAAATTACTTCATAGCATTTTTCATATCCGAATTTCAAAAAAACTTGTTATGGACTTGGTAATTTCCATATTAGAACCCACTAAATAAAATGATCTTTACAGATAACGTTTTTGTACATTGTCCTCAGAGTTTTGGCTTTTTGAGGACATTTTTTAAATTGTGTCTTATTAAACAGCTGTCTACGATCTATGTAAGTAGATTTGTCATACTCGGCACTGCATTTGATAACATAGTGATTTAAAATATACGAGTGAGTTTACAAGTTTAAACATTAGAGCAGGATATTTTACAACTACATACAAGTTTTGACATGTTTTTGAAAAAGTGACATTAAATTATGTCATACTTAATTAAAATTTGTTGTATGTATCTTATACTTTATGATCTTGATATGGGAAGAAATCTCAATGCAATCAAAAGGAAAAATCGTAAACCTAAGCGGGCTACAATTTTTGACATTTGACATACTCGTATTTTCAAATCTTACGCTGAACTGGGGCTATGGCGGCTATGAAATATCATCGAATTTGGCAGTTTTGTAAGGGAACCTACCAGTTTGGTCCCCGAATACCATAGAAAATCTGTCAAGCCAGAAGTGGCAGGAGTCAAATTGATACACTCCGCTAACGAGTATTATCGCTAACGTTACCTGTTTGATATTAGTCTTAGGCCCATTAAATCGCATGAATCAAGACCAAAGTATCTGTCATTTGTCTACTACCTTCAAATATCAGTACCGAGCATTCCCAAGCTGATTACAGTTATTGCAAAGCTCAGTTTTGCGCGAACATTACTCTATGGGCGGACATCTTCAAGCTTTCTGTTCCACGTCTTCAATTTCAAACTCCTTCTCCCAACTCTCGTCTGAATTCGCGCTCGCATCGTCTTTGACCTCTTTCTCAGCAAAATAGTCTTCTACAAGATCGTTGCCGCAAACGTCAGTCTTGGGCGACTTTTTCGGCGTTCTGTTTTTGTTATCTGTGACTTTTTTTGGCGATTTGACATTGACATTTGTGTTTTTCTTCTCTGTTTTGTTGTTCATTTTGTCTCTGGTCTGGGCGGCTTTAGTCTTTGATTTCGCGTTGTCCGTGTTAGTTGTTTTAGTGTTGTTGTTGGTAGTGTCTCTGGTTGTTTTGGGTTGTTTTTTGGACGCGATCTCTCTCTCGTATTCTTCTAGAAGGAGCGTTTGTTGTTCTTCTGTGAGTTCCACGTCAGCGGCGAAGTCTTCTGCGGACGATTTCGAGTTGTTTTTTTTAAACTGTTTCGAATTGTTACAAAAATATAAATGAAAGTAATTTAAACAGAACTCACGACGATGTAGATGAGCATGGGTAACATATAATATTATGGAGATGACAAAAATTATACAGTGTAAAACAAAATTAATTACACATTAAGATCGATTAATAGCTAAAGTTAAACACAGCATTCAAGATTAATATACCGATGATATACAGTTACTTTATATAAAAAAATATGTTGCCAAAACTTATCAAGACAACACATAAGATATCTAACTGAGAAGCTCTTTAATCATTATTTTTTTATAATTCTATAAGTAAGACAGTAATAACAATCAAGAGCAAGCTAATCGTGGGATTGGCTTGCTCTTGATTGTTATTACTGTCTTACCTTATATCTACTACAATAAGGTTCACTCACCATCCTCCCAGGCCACAGCGGTGTCTACGGGGGCGAGGGGGGCGGTCTCTTCGGATGTATCTTCAGACTTGCTCGGGCTCTCTATGCCTGATAGGACTTTCTTGGGGCTTCTGGAAGGGATTTACGTTGGAATAGTATTTTTGAAAATTATATTGTTAGTATTTAGTACAATTAAAATGAAAACTCACACATTTCAGTATTAAAAAAATGGTAAGTAGTTCAAACAATGTAGTAAGGTAACAATACCACTGTAGTTAATATTTATCGATTGTCTTTTCTGTCAGGATGCTCACTTTTTTTCTGTACGCGTTACAGCGAATTCTATAAAATGTATTATATCTGAAATATGAGTTACCTAACAATAACAAAATAAATGAAATAAATATTTTTTGCCAATATCGGGTAACACACGTACAACTAAAAACATTCTATAGATTTGAAAACTTCATTCATTCAAGTGGCCAAGTGAAGGAAAATATTGTGAGGAAACAGTCATGTTTGAGGATCACAAAATGCGAAAACAAGTTTTGTGTCTTCCGTGGAAGAATCTGGGCGCCCACCACGATGTATTTATAGGGGAGTGACGACCCTTGGTAATGAGGTACAAAATTCTAGGAGGATGGAATTATGGTAAAAAGGCCTATACCCGACAGTGGGCCACGAGAGCCGAAGATAATGAAACTATTAATGAATATGATGAATTTATTAATGGCGGTGATGAATGTATAAATGATGACGAATGTTTTAATGAAGATATATATTTAAAACTCAAAAGTGACTGACTGACTGACTGATATAGTGATCTATCAACGCACAGTCCAAACCACTGGACGGATTGGGCTGAAATTTGGAATGAAGGTAGATGTTATGACGTAGGCATCCGCTAGGAAAGGATTTTTGGGAAATGCCACTTTTGAAGGGGTGAAATAGGGGATGCAAGTTTTTCTTCTTTATCAAGCGAAGCCGCGAGTACCCACTAGTCTATAAATAAAGATGATGAACCCTTCAACGATGCTGATGAATCTATTAATGACGATGATTATGATGATGAATTAATGAACATAATGTCGAATGATAACTGAAATTTTTATACGATACATTTTGTTTTTTTTTTAATAAGTTTACTATTGTAAACAACACATGTAAGTACATCTATCTACTTCTGACTTGTAACTATGGAGTTATGAATTATTTGCCACTTACTGCTGTATAACAGGCGAGGGAGTCTCGCTGTCGAGCGGCAAGTGCGCGAGCACCGGGTCCGTGTTGGGGGCCGCGGCCGACTGCTTCCGAGCCGCGGCCGCCAGCCGGTCCTGCAGGAGCGCCACGCGGAACAGGTACCTGGAATACCAAGATATGCAAATGAAATAAAATAGTTATTATATATAGCTCAGCGGTTCCAGTGTCTGCTTTTCATCCAGACGCACCCTGGTTCGAATCCGGCTATACATCAATGACCTGTGACCTGTATGTTCAAGTTATGTGTGGATTTGCACGAGAGAGAGAGAGAGAGAGAGCAATGATATAGACATAAACGGGACCAAACATACATGAAAAAGTTGAAAGAGATAGAATACATAAAAAAGTCATATGGATGTACCCTGCGCGTCCAGAAATGTCATACATAAGCATTAAAGCACATTTTTTAAACTAAGATTTTTTACGTGAGTTGCAGGATTCCAGATAATTATATTGAAATAATAAAAAAATTACACATTTTACTATCGTAGTTTAATAAAGTTAGGCTGAATATGGCAAGAGCTTGACCTCCAACCGTAAAATTTAGCGAAAAAATACGACGTCCGTTAAAGAGGCTTCTAGACTGGAGTAACCTTTTTAATCCGGGATTAAATGTATCCAGTGTTTGAGTAGAGGATCTAATCTATCTACCTACCAAGTTTCATCCAATTCGGTCCAGTCATTTATGAGTAAATTAGACACAAACAAACACACTAACCGCTCCCAAAATTCGTCATTAGAGACTGCATCGGGCACTAGTTTCTTATACTGAGCTGCTAACAAGGGGCTGCCCTCCAGTCTCTTGCCGGCCGCAGCGGGAGAGATGACTCCGGTCTCGGAGGCCTCAAGGCTGGAGTACCAGGCGCCGAACTCGGCCTCCAGTGGTGGCACTATGAAGGTGGCGTCCAGACGTTGGATTTTTTCTAGTTCTTTCTGGAATATTTGAAAATTAGTGGTTTAGTGATATTTAAAGATTAAATAGTGTCGGTATGTTTTGAAGTATTTTATTGAATTTGCATAAGAGTGCAGCACTCTTATGTAGGTATCTTATGTATGTCTTTAACTGCCTGTAACATAGTGATATAGCTACTACTATGACTTTCTATGATTAGGTATTATTCTTGTTCTAAACTATTGCTGATGCGATTGTATTTTTTGATATGGTGGTAAAGAGCCCCAAGAGTGAAATAAGCTACTATTTATACTAATGCAACACACGCAAAGCCACGGGCATACACAAGTATCTATTTTTTTTTATTTATGAGCTAGAAAAAAAGTAGGTAACAATTTTGGTAAAATAGTTAATATCTCAGTATAATTTGTACAATAATGAAACCATATTTAATATGCATAAACCATAGGCATTTAAAATAATTGATGATCTTTTTTCCATATATCACCTTGTAAGTGGAGAGCATGGTGGTATCACCCGACGACAAGATGACCTCCGTGTCGTCTTCATCATCCGGTTCCGGGTTCAGCACTGTGCTCACTTGACCTGCGACATACATCAATACTGGCCTGTTAGCATAGTTGGTAGTAGCTCTGCCTTCTAATCGGTTGCGGGTTCGATTCCCGCGTGACACATGTATTTATGCATTTTAAGAATTTATAATTACTTGTGATGAGTCTGGTCGTTTGTATGTATAATAAGTATGTATTTACAAAAGAAAAGTACATATGATGTATTATATCCGTTATCTAGTATCAACGACACAAGCGTTTGCTTAGTGTGGGGCTAGATGGCGCTGTGTGTAATGTCCCGGGATATTTATTTATTTAAATGTTACAGGACATATCATACAGCGCCATCTAGCTCCATACTAAGCTAACAATACAATATAGATTACATGGATAGAGGAAGGTGGTCGATAGAGGAAACTAAAGTTGTTTTCTTTAATTTATTAATTTATCAGTGGTATTCTGCTATGTGACATAAAGTTTCAACATGAGAGCCTTATAATTAGCCAGAAAAGATATCAAGATTTTTCTATACACCTATTCCGGTTTTTTTTATTATTAAGCTTTGTTAACATTGTTTTACAAAAAAAAAAAAGTTAACAAAGCTTATAACATTGTTAGGTTAATAGTAGAATACAATTCACATCGTGAGGCGAGCTACATCTGCCACCCAGAGCAATACTACATGTTGACCACGACCACTCTGCCAAGAGTGTTACGACTGAGAAGAAGAACAACTCACATGAACCCTGTTTATTAAGGGTTCAAATTCACTCCTGGAATCTAAAAACTGTCACGTATATAAATATTAAGTTCTAAATTAAGGGTTATTTTTTGGTTTTATTTATCACAGTGGTACTATAATTCAAGTGATGTTTTAACTTTTTAACACCTCATGTTTTAACAGAAGGAAAAAAATTATATAATAAAACTCACCAATAAATGTGCTAAAGCTTTTCTTCATAACATTGGCAGGTGACTCCGGCACATCCAACTGTGAAGTAAATATTATTCTTATCAACACATACTACGCTAGTTACGTGAATCGAATTATTTACCGTGAAGGAAACACTGAGAGAATGTTTTAATTAGATTTGTGAGTAAAGAAAACTTGAAAGATTTTGTTTTTGTATTGGACAAGTGTATATTTAGTTTCTTTTTCTTCTTTCATTAAAGGCACCGCCGTTTAAAAAAACTAACTATTCATAACTTAACTAAACAACTAAATTTCTCTCTCTTTGAGTTATATTTCCTCATGACTGAGTGTCGTGACTACCCCGCAGAACTAATTCGTTAGAGGAGTTCTCTTGGGCAGATACATCCTGGTGGGCGCCCAGGTCCTTCCACAGAAGACACAAGACCTCGGATAAACAATTAAATATAACTCTGTAATATTGCCTGCTCATTTTCAAGAATTTTTGTGTGTTTTTTGTGTGTCTTCTGGTGAAGGACCTGGGCGCCCACCACGATGTATCTGCCCAAGAAAACTCACCTAACGAATTAATTCTGCGGGGGAGTCACGACCCTCAGTCATGAGGAATACGACTCAAGAGAGCGAGATAGATTTTCAAGAAATTAAAAATCTGACCTTGAATGTCTTGGAGACAGCGGTGGATGTAGAGTTGAAGACATGGCTGGCCTCGTTCTTCACGGCTGAACCAATCTCATCCAGGTCTTTCTTCACCATTGTGTACACTTCTGCGGACTGCAACAATACAATAAAATATTAACTATTTATTTTTAAAACCATTGTGATACTGCTATCGTTAAAATACATTACATACAAAAATATGTGGATGTTTGTCACTTCACTACACTTCATGTACTCTGAGATGAAAAGAATCCCATGTTTTATTCTTATGATGTTTATTATCATCTTTACTATTTTTAGGTCTTATACAGATGTACAGATGTTTATTGATATATTATGGAATTTTACATGTCAAATTCAATAATTACAGTATTCATACAATCTTATCGCCCACTGCTGAACATATCCCCTGGGTGCCACAGCATAACCTAAGCATATAAGGGGAAAGTGATACCAGTCATAATAATAATAATAATAAATATCATTTATTTCGGAATTACATCCATATACATATACATATACAATTGAAGAATACAAATTTAAAAAAAGTTGAAATTATTTTATTTATTTATTTGATTAATGGGCGAGCAGCAAATTGCTGATGTGACCTTATCACACTGTGTCAAAATTGTTTTATATAGTTTGTGTTTAAATTACATTAAAATTCTACATATTACATGTGCAAATAATAATACCTAAAGTACATTGTACAATGTAAAGGTTTCATTTAAGGCCTGTTCAAGATAACTAAAGCTTATGTATGCATTGACTTATACCTTGGACTTAGCGGAGGTGATCCAGCTGTCCCACCAGTTGTTAGCCGGCTTCTCATCTCGAGGGGAGCTGCACGACTCATTGGGACTCACTTCTGCTGACCTGGTAACATATCCTAGTTTAAAGATTCTTGATGCCTAATAAACACACTTATCACTATTTCTCTATTTATCCAATCCAGCAGGGCAAGCACGGCACACGGACTAATAGTCTTTCCATCATTTTTATCCACTTGGTGTATGGTGACTGACAGGTGGATAAAATGGTGGAAAGACTTTTAGTCCTCATGCCAAGCTTGCCCTGCAGGGGTCTTCAAATCTAGAGTTAATAGGTATCTTCTAGATAAGTGTGTTACACCTTAGGCTGCAGCAATGCTTAACATCAGGCAGGCTACAGTCAAAAGTAAACCTATCCCACCTATAATAAAAACACAAATTACACAAGTAACACAACAGATTGCATAGTTTATAGATCCCTGATTGATAGTGAAAATAAACTAGGTACTTCTTAATCTTAATTTAAATAGAGCTACATTAATTGGTTCTTGTTTAATTAGTTACCTAAATGTAATTAGTCCACTAGGCCAATTTAATTATATAGAACAAACTATATAGGTGAGTATAAAGTGTATACAGTTTATAAGTATGTACCTATCAGTTTACATACTGATACAAAGTAGCACAAGGCCAAGTCAACTAGATTGAACAGAGAGAGGCCTATACCCAGCAATGGGCTGAAAGGAACTGTGGGTACTGATGGAACTGTACATTTTTACATCAAAAGGGCTGGCATTAAATAACAACTATTCTGATGGGAAGCAATAGTGTTGTCAAGGATTGAACACATGTCCAGAAAAAAATCTATACAAATAATAAAACTGTAACAGGTCGGTGTCTGTACATTGAAGATAATGGAAAAAAATAGTTGAGGGATCTTTATTGATGTAATAGAACACAAAAATCATGATTCAAAAATAAATTTCTGTTTGTCTGTCAGTATGTTTGTTCATTATAGACTGAAAGGCTGAACCGATTTGTCTACGGTTTTCACTAACATGTTGGTGCATTTTCAACTTAACATTTAGTGTTTGTTTCATTTCAATCGGTTTGTAAATAAAAAAGTTATGTTCATTTTAAACCTTTTTATCTCAAAATAATGCAAGGGAAGCCATGGGTGTCCACTAGTGCTGAATAAAATTAAACTGAATATGAAAGCTAGTATCAGTTAATTTAAACATTGAGGAAGATGCAAGGCTATACATATACAAGGTTATCAACTAAGCTAGTGGAAATACATGTCTCATAAGTAAGGAACAAAGAAGATTCAGTTAATAACACCTTTATTTACAATAATAAAATATAAAAACAAGGGAAGAAAAACCTTTATGTTAAATATGTTCTTTTTATTTGGTGTACAATAAAGTATATTTGATTTGATTTGATTTGAAGAAAAACTAAACATACTACTTCTAACTACTACAAAAAGGGGCACTTAGAAAATCTTTAGAAACACCTAAAGATAATCTAAGTGCTCCAGCCCACTACCAGAGGGCAGTGTGCCCAGCATACTGGCCGCATTACCACACTGGATGGCAATGCTAACAACAATGGCTATGCTATAACACCTACTATTAATTAATATTATGTAAGATCTTTTGTTATTATTTTAACTTTTGTAGAGTATGCTGGAGTGCAATTTGTAGATACATAACTTTCATTTGTTTACATACAACATCTGTTAAGACATAATGCTTATGTTTAAGTATAACTTTGTTTATTTGTTACTTTAGTTTAAGTATTTATTTAATTTACCTTTTTTTTAATTAATATTTAGAGTTAACTACTAAAAAACTAGTACTTAAGTCGAGTGTAAACCGGTTTCTTCTAGGCAAGCACACTAGATCATAGATTATAATGTTGCTTAATATCAGGCAAGTTGTAGTCAAGCATGAGCCTATCTCATGTAAAAAAATAACTAACAAACAGAACATGCAGCCATGTTTGTAAAGAGAGTTTACCACAGTTTTTTATGTTTACTATTTTATTCATGTTAATTATATTTTTACAAAGTCTCACAGTTATGTAAGTTTGTATCTGCGAATTGGAAAACTAGTTTTCTTATGGAACAAAAAATAATATGTCCTTGCAGAACAACAGATCAATATATACCTACACCCAGCGTTATCTCGATCAAAACACCCAGATAATAATAAATAGATCATGCACCCAAATAATTTGGCAATAAAATACATGTACCAGATATTGAGGTCAGTCAATGTCCTGCTTCTATAGCTCAATTACCAACCCAGTGGTTTGCAGATACAGTTACCTGGCTCTTGACCGAACCAGTTAGGAAGTCATTAGGCTGTCAGTAACATATATTTAGTGATAAATACTCAGTCAATCAACGGAACCATTCAATGCATAATTGGCGCTACTGACCTTTGCATACTAAACGACCAACCAAAGAAACCGGACAGTGTCCGAATTTCACGAAAACTCCTTCAATAACTACGCAGACCAACAACAAAACATGAATAAATAGCGAAAACTCGTTCTTTGATAAGCATGTACGTATGACAACAATACATTATGCAGGGTGCGAAAAAACAGATTTACAACTTACTTTTCAGCCATGTCGACGATCAACTGTGGATAAATGGATTAGAGGAAGAACATTGATCACTACACTTTAATTTTACGATGGGATTTGTAATTGTTTTTACAGAAAATTTAGAAATATTTTTGACATAGTTTTGTTTGCATTGACATTAGATTACGTTTCGTTTCACGTCTGAGTTTAGATTTACGTTCGGTCTTTATTTTGTTCCAGTTTTATTTTGAACCAGTCAACGCTCTCTCGAAAAGGCGTAAGTTGAAACGTATAGACCTTTTTTCTTTTTACTTCTTATCTAAACAGCTAGATGTCGCTTCAACCATAAAATCTAATTGAAATTAAATTTACTATAAAATCAAGAAGCAGGCAATGAATAAATTAACTTTTTGATGTCCACAAAAAATGCAACTATTTTGTACATTTTTATTGTATGAAAGTTATTAATTTATTCTTAGCGCAGCGTCTAGTTAATATTGCAATAGTTTACTTTTCATTTCAGAGGGTGCTACAAGCTTCAACCCGGCCATAAATAAAGATAAAATAAATCGCATTAGGTATAACATCGAAAATTGAATTTCGATAACATAAATAGGTATGTACCCATTCTTATTTTCCGGGCTATTACATAATAATATGAAAACAGGATACTTACTTAATTTTGTAATTGTAAATTATGCAAAATAAAAGCACTAAAATTGATCCGATACTTTCACATGTTCACAAACATTTCCCACAAAATAATTTGAGCAAGCCTTAAAAGAGAAATAAAGAGCATTATAATTATAACTAATTATATTAATAGCCAGTTGGAGCACATTAATTTGTATGGGGCGGTATCAGCGATCTGGGATTATTCAATAAAGGTCTAAAGGCTGGCTTATGGAGGTATTTTTGCATGGGCGCCTTGGAGGAGGAGTAGTCTCAGACAGAAAGACAAGTTTATTTGCCTAAAGTATTGTCATCATTGAACATTTACCAAATATATAATAATCCATAAATCTTGATTCTGGTTCATTTCCTACTAAACAAAACGCTGGAAATTCACTAATATCAACACAGAATGTATATTTTTCAACAGAATTTAACACATAGTTCTTGCAATACTTACGTGCATTCTGTATATCAACTTTTAATAATTGATAGATGAAATAGGAGGTTTACTGGCAAGGATACGTGCAGTATGTAGTAAGTAAGATAAAATAGTAGTGATGAATTCAATACAGCGATTAGACTATGTTTTTTTAAAACCAAAAGTAGGTAACTGAGCATTTAGAAACTTCATTCAAGGTATTTTATAAGATTTTTTGATATTATGTACCTACCTATGATAAGTTATTACCTATACATAATTTCATTGGTAACTATAAAAATATATCGACTTCGACTTGTCTCTCTGCACCCCCTACTCATCATTTCTCGACTCATCCCAAGCAGAGATGTTCGGGACTCGATAGGTACGTCCGTATTTGCTTTAGTACTCAGTTTAACATTATACTATGTTACTTATAGTTATATTATTATATGTATTTTATGTACTAAGTTTAGTATAGTTATGTACTCTGTTTAGTCGCGGTAAAGGTATTGCTTGCAGTATTTTGTCTTCAGAGAAACAGCTGAAAAGCAATTATGCTATAGGTTCATATATATGTTTTTTGTTGGTAGGTTAAGTTGGTAGTAATGTTAGCAGTGCTGGTGCTGCTAACAAAAAAATTCAACCTGTTATCGGTATTAGTCCGGTAATAATGCCACCAATTCATCTCATGAATTGGTAACAGGTCTTTTTTGTATCTTCTTTAGTCCTTGTAGGTATACTATAAAGTTTCTGTAACGATGGACGAATTTCCCCCGACACATGGTGACCTAGTGGAGAAATATAGCACTCATAATTCGTGAGCTGATGTTTATTCTTAAGTATTTTTATATAAGCAATAGTAATTAGGTGCAAATTTGTAGGTCCCGGCTGTTTGTCTAGTACGGCAGTCGTTAAGCCATGTCAGAGGCCCTCAGGGTGGCTTGATAAACTCTCGACACCAGAGTTAGCCACTCTCATTCGATAAGAAGAAGAAGTGGAAATAAACATGCTGGAGATCTAGTTTCGTCAAAGTCAACTAATATACAAAGTGTTTCTTACATCTTCAAGCTTCACGAGTACAAACAGCTGAATCGATTTGGTTGAAATTGTATATGGATATGGATTAGAATCCAGATTTAGAATTCTAATACAAGCAGTCTATCACTATGTTCGCTTGAGAGGAGTTTCTTCTCTTGATGAAATGCCTGACTTTACAAAGAAAAATCTCTTTTTTATTTTTATAGGTTACGTGCTACGAGCTGCAGAAATGGACTAACAGACACCCAAACATTAAAAATTATAATATTAGAGGGATAAGTACTTTTACTGTGGTTCAGTACTTAGGTACCTACTATGTTTTAAGTACCTAAGTAAGTACCTATAATGTATACTCATCGTGATGGATTGACTATTTGCAAATAGCCCGCGGTATGATTGAGCCAGTTTTATGTTTTATAGGATAGGAAGTACTTGAAGGAATCGGTTTTAGCGATAAGGCTGCTTGTTGTGGTAATGTTTGTACAAGACTTCGGTTTTATATGTTACAACTTATTCCAAGATACTGTCAAATTTATTTTAAACGAGTACCTAGATGCCCGCGGCTTCGCTTGCGTTAATACGAGATAAAAGTAGCCTTACTCTAGTACTAAGTATGTGTGGCCAAAGACCGTATACTATCACTATTAAATAGCTTTAGCTTTTTTTTATAAAATATATTAAGCTTTGTGTCCACTCTAAGGAGTCTGACATGGTTGCAATTCAACTATTGCAATTTGACGAAGCAATGACGTTTGTTACCTAAAATTTAACACGTTAATCTACGGATATTAGTAGAGTGATTCACATGAGAAAACCTTTTTTACTAAGCTGCAAAACCAATCATAGATGCTACAAAAATGTTGGCGTTTTTCGAGCAAAAACTTTCATATTTTGTGAAACGTACTTTGGAACCAATCTGCAGTTAAACTAAACACGAGTATATGTAATACCTACCACATAATATATAATAAGTACTATTAAATACCAGCATTACCTAAAGAACAGTAAACCCGTGCAATATTTGCTCGCAGAATGCCTTATGAAAACATCAATATTAAGACTAGCTTGCATTATGGCCGGGCCCTCCCTCTGTATGTTTTTGATGGTAGATTTCAAGCCTTTCTTCGGTATTATTAAATGCAAGAACGATGCTGTAACGGCTTTGATTATATAGGGTGTTTTCTTGGATATAATGTTTAAAGTTTTCAATATTATGTAATGAAACTAAATATTGTGACGTAAAACCTCTTTGCAGGTTAAGTGAGGTGTAAGATTTTTTGTATTGTGGTGCAACCTCTTTGCGTGTTATAGATGTAGGAACTCTTTTGTTTTGTTGTTGGTTTTAAAAGAAAAAAGTGACAGTTAGTTTTTTTGGCGGGAATAATGGAGTGAAACGGAGTTGAAAAACGTGGTGGAAAATTAATTGCGGTGTTTCTTTCCTATCCCTGAACCTGCTTTCGTAACAATATCTACAAAAACAAAATACAAAGTAAAAATATCATAAAATACAAAGTAGGAATAATAGTCAGAGCTGGTCTTCCGCTGAGACCGACCAATGGTGAACCGACACTGAGGGCAATGGGCAATTTTATGTTTTTAATTATTGTTTGTTTTGAATTAAATCAGATTATGTAAAAAATAAACTATTGGTTGTTTACACCAAATTTAAGGAAAGTTTATTTGTAGAGAGAAATATTTGTTTGTCTACGGATGTGCTACGTCGTACAAAAGACATCAACGCGTACGCCCCTACGAAATACTTGGATTTGTACAAACTATAACTTTCTAAGTAATTAAAAAAATATTAATTAAAATATATCTAGATTTAATTGACTATAAGTATTTCGTTTTAATTTGACTTTTAATAATTGTGGTGGTTTCCTACATAAATAATTATCCCACCAAACAATTTCTGTAAAAAACTAGCCAAGTCTCGATGGAGCTGCTTGTTCATCTCTAAAAAGTAATTAAATCTAGACAAGGTCGTGCCTAGTCTAAGGTTCGTTACATACTCGAATGTATGTAAAAACAATTATGACAAGAAATCATAGTGTTACATGATGATAATAATTATTTATTTGTTTTGTAATATTGATGATTTTAATAAATATTTCTTTCTTTCTTTCTTTCTTTCTTACTGCAATTTATTTGTTATTATTGTTATTATCAGAAAAGTATATTTTCTCGGAATTTGAAGAATTCCGGTAAGCTAACGAAACATCTCGGGCCACGGCCAAGTGAGTTTCGTGTTGTTGATCCTACTCTTGACTAGTGTCATCTTGAAGGAATTTTCTTACAATGCGACAAGTGTTCAAAATCGCGGCCTTTTGCATTGTAATATATAGAGTTTTGGATATATTTAGTAATTGGATAGAGTGATGTAAGTATTTTGGTATCACACCTGTGCTAGAGAGAACCAGCGGCACTTATTGTTATTATTGTTAATGTTGTGTGACTTGGCCGTTGACTTGTACCCACTAACGTATAAAGAATGTTAAACGGCCAGTCATATAACATTAACTATAATATAAATAAATATAATAATAAAGAAATCGCAGTAAAGAATCTTAGACTTGGCACGACTGATGGATAATGTTGACAAGACGACCGTTGAACATTCTGGAAAATAATATTAAGGTAAAAGTGTTCATAAATCTTATCAGAATTAATATGAACACTTTTACTATCGGTTTCCTAAAAAAAATACAAACTTTCCGTTTTCCGGAGTTAGGAAAAATACGTAGGTACCCACATGAATGTAACTCTAAGTAGTTTTAATTTAAAATTTGGTAGTTTTAAGCAATTAAATCAAAAAATTTGTGCCAATCAACCTGTATAAGACACTGTGAATGGATAATCCCGTGCAATAAGTGGTCTTGCATCGCTCAATCAGCGAGTGACGTCAGGCGGCGTGACGCGCCCCGCCCGCCGACAGATGGCGCTGTTAGATGTACTGCGTGCGGGCTTCAAGTACTCACGGTTGTTGTTGTTTGACATGTGAGAAACTTCTCCTCTCTTCTCTTACATGTGAGAAACTCAAAGAGAAAGAGTGACATAAAATTTACTTGGAAAAACTTTTCTACTGTTTTTTTCTCTTCTTTAATCTTTCAAAGGACAGACATCCTTATTAAAGAGTTAAAACTCATAAAACATTCTTTTATAAGGCCCGTTGCTTGCAAAATAATTCTAAAACACAATTTAGTAAGAGACTATAGGTAATAAATAAAAGCATTATGCACTCCTATGGTATAATTAGGTCTGATGCTCTGATGACATGTTAAACTTAGGTCCAGCCTATTTGACATACATAGTTTGGAAGTAAAAAAAAGGTCCAGCCTATTTGACACACATATTTGGGTATTAAAAAAAAGGTCCAGCCTATTTGACACACATATTTGGGTATTAAATAAAAGGTACCAGCCTATTTGACATACATACCTACTTAGCTTGGAAGTAAAAAAAAGGTAAAGCCTATTTGACATATCTGGTGATTTGAAAACTTGAAACTAAAATTGGCTTCTCTTATACAAACATAGGTATACTTCCTTCTCAAAAGAATTACTAAAACAGTTTAAACGGTCTTATTACAAAACGTGGTTTAACTTTTAGTCCAGTACTTTGAAAATATGCAGTCTGTTCTTGTTGTTCAAAATTTTTCTTCTGTCATAATAATCGAATTGTCAAAATTTTAACAATGATAACTTATTTGATAATTTATTTTTAACAAGGATTTTTTATTTTATCCCTCTCTGTACTATTTTATTATTTCCATGATGATAAATCAACATTCTAATTTCTAGTTGACATTTAGATTGTTTGTATTTAGGTAATATTTGAACAACAAGAACCGACTTTTTAGTTTTAAAGTCCTCGACTAACATTTAATAAATGTATTTTGTAATAAGACGGTTTTTAAGTATTTCCTATTTTAGTGCCTGATTTTGATTTTATCTGTTACTTTGCAGCCATGATGGTAATTTATTCAGGCACTCAATACCTAATATCTACCAAAAACCTTTCTTCAAGACTTTTGAAGGAAGTAAACCCATAAAATAAGTAAAGGTTTAGGTAACCCCTGAAAGTTTACAACAAATAAATATAATCAAATACAAATCTACAAAACCAATATGGCTGGTTTACCTGAAGCGAGGTCTTTGTTTTTATATCTATAATTTGAAGTACGTTCTCTCTTGAGACGTATTTCCTAATGACTGAGGGTCGTGACTACCCCGCAGAATTAATTCGTTAGGGGAGTTCTCTTGGGCAGATACATCGTGGTGGGCGCCCAAGTCCTTTCACAGAAAACACATGTCCTCGGATATTGTGGTCCACAAACATGTCAATTTCCTCACGATGTTTTCCTTCACCGTTAAGCGAGTGCAAATCCATACATAACTTGAAAATACAAGTCATTGGTGTAGGGCCGGATGCGACCCAGGGTGCGTCTGGATGAAAAGCAGACACTGGAACCGCTGAGCCACTCTCGCTTAATCAAATTGAAGTAGGTAACTACATACGTTACTCATAATTGAATCTTCCATAAAATGTTATATTTGAGAATATACAACGGAAACTTGCTTTTCTCTCTCAAAGGATCTCGGTAAAGTTTAAAATACTTATTTAGGATGTACCTATCTAAGCATGATTGAAGCAGCGAGGTGTGAAATTATTAGCAATCGTTTTAATTAATCGCATCCATTAGGCAGCAAGGATGTTCGTTGCGCAATCTTTGAGGGGACTACTATGAATATAATAATAAGGACTAAGAATTACCAGATATGTTTAACTTTATTTACAATAATAAAATATAAAAACAAGGGAAGAAAAACTAAACATACTACTTCTAACTACTACAAAAAGGGGGCACTTAGAAAATCTTTAGAAAAGCCTAATGATAATCTAAGTGCTCCAGCCCACTACCAGAGGGCAGCGTGCCCAGCATACTGGCCGCATTACAGAATTACCTAGTTGGTAGTTATCTAAATATATAAAACTCAAAAGTGACTGACTGACTGACTGATATAGTGATCTATCAACGCACAGCCCAAACAACTGGACGGATTGGGCTGAAAATTGGAATGAAGGTAGATGTTATGACGTAAGCATCAGCTAAGAAAGGATTTTTGGAAATGCCACTTTCAAAGGGGTGAAATAGGGGATGCGAGTTCTACTTCTTAATGCGAGTTCGCGGCTTCAGAAGTTATATTGAAGTTATATTGAGAAGTTTCAGAAGTTACATTGAGCTTGATATTTTTTCTGGACTAGTAATGTGTTAGTTTTAAAAATATTGCCCACGTTAACATATAAATAAATAAATAAAATATTTCAGGACATATCACACAGCGCCATCTAGCCCCATACTAAGCTTACGCTTGTATCATGGGTACCAGATAATACGTATATACTTTTTCTTTTTAAATACATAATTATTATACATAGAAACGACCAGACTTTACACAAATAATACATAGAAACGACCAGACTTAACACAAATAATTACAAATTTTAATATTCATAATTACTTGTGCCATGCGGAAATCGAACCCGCACCCCTAGATTAGAAGGCAGAGCCACTACCAACTAAGCTAACGGAGCAGTCAATATCATCATTGATATGCCGAAAATTAAAATGTGTTCATTCATAATTATACCATAAGTTTTAAATATAATGTTAAAAGTAATCTATTTGTAAGAAAACAAATACTTTTTATAATGAAAAACTGAAATTTTTATTCCTCAGGACAGGGATGCCTCCCATTATTTTATTTACTTTTATAGTTTTTACATTAGAGCTTTTAGAGTAGGTTCCTAAAGCTCTGATTGTTCGGAGATGGCTGCGTGGATCTGTTGGAAAAATCGTGCTTACAGACTAAGGTGACTGTATCATCTGAATTTAAAGGAGTTTGGCTTTAAACGTAAAAAACCTTTTTTTTTGAGTGTAGCAGTTACAGAGTGGTGGCCTAGAACTGGCTGGCGAGGAGTGGGTCGTCCGGTCGCGCGATGGGTCGACGACATCGTCAAAGTCGAGGGTCTAACCTGGATGAGGTCTGCACAAGATCGACGTAGATGGCACATACAAAGGGAGGCCTATACCCAGCAGTGGGATCCCAAGGGCTGTGGATGATGATGATGATGGTTTTAATCTCGTTCGTTTTTCTATATCGAAATATTATAATAGTATTTAGGGTAAAACTGAATGCTATATCATTAGTTATGTCAATGGCTAATAGTTGGTTGTGAAAGCAATTTTTTTTAAGACGGACATGTAAATTTTCTAAATAAGTATAAGGTTAACGATGTGTGGTTAAAAGTGTAGCATACTTTTGTCTGTTTACCTACTACTGCCTGGTTTTAAGTTAGGTATATATTTTTAGTTAGATACTTAGTAGAAAAGTGTAGATCACTCGAAGAAGAAAATAATATATGTCAAACCTTTTCAGCCTCAAAATCTGGTTCCCCTACCACCGTAGGCGAAGCGTGGGTGCGTTCCTATGTGCTGCACATTAAATTTGATCGCCGCAACCTGCGCCTGCGCACAAATAGATTTATAATATTCCGCAACCAATCATTAAATAATAAAATTATCCAGGCTTTTGTAAAGGTTACTGTTGAAGGGAATCCGCTGAAAGTATCGGATTGTAAGGTCAAGCGATTCGTGTACGAACCTTCGCTGAGGATTACAAACCTCTTTTCAAGTTCTTAGTAACGTTGAGTTAAAACCTCTTCTTGGTTTATTTAATATAAGTCGTATGTAAATAAGTTTATGTAAATTAATTGTTCATACAACCATTGTCATTCTGTTTGTTCGGTTCGGAGCCATAATAAACTTGTGCGATCGATGGATAAGTAAAGAGTTTCCTGTCACCCATCACAAACTCCATCAAAATGACAGACCACAAAAATTACAAAAAAAAGAAGAGCCAAGAGCTAAACAGAGTTCCATATTCAAATCATGACGCGCGACGATTAGCATCCAAGATGGCCGACGCGAGATTTTCGGCCAGTGATACAAATTTCAATTTCCTGTTTTCTTTATCGCGGCAGGTGATCTAAGTTTGACAAATAAGTTCATTTTGACGAGTCGGTCGGTGATGGAGTGGCTGATTTATCATTCTGAGTGATCGTGCCCAGTAGCTGCTTTGGGGGCCTGATAAAATAAGGTACACTTTTAATTTGTGATAAGGTTAGAGGAAAAAGTTTCTTACTCCAGTTTTGTTATGATGATCAATAATGGTATAACTTTGAAATCAAAGAAATCTCGATTGTTGATTGAATGAATGCCTGTTATGATGTTACCTTCAAGTTTCACTTCACACTATTCGGGCATGAAAACTGGATCAAAATTATTTTACCCGCAAATACTTTTAAAAGCATGTAGCTTTCCATCTAAAACTACGTACCTACTATAAAAATCTCTTACTCTATTATCTATTTTTCTTATTCTGGAAGAGATCACTTTGAGTAATAAGGTCACCAATTAGAACACCAATGTTAAGTTTTGTGTGTTTCGTTGTGTTTCATTCTTGTATGTTGGTGTTTTTAATAAAGTGTTTTCTATCTAACTATCTAGCTTATATACAAAGATGTATCAAAACTGGATCATCTATTTGAGATTCACATTTGCATAAACGTTTTGTATATAAAGAAAAGTAGCTCGCCAACTACCAGGAGCGCATACGCGTGGTAGAGATCGCCGCGGCTGTCACCGTGGAAATGGCCGCGCATAAATCTGACAACGACATTCTTTGCAAGCGATACCGCCGCCGACTCCTGTGTGCCTGGTACGTCTGCGATATCTTGAGCAATAAATGCTCATTATTATTTTATTTTGACTCCTCTTTCGTGAAATGTTTGGCTTTCTTCTTTTTACACTTTGACGTGAAGAAATAAAGAAAGTTTTTAGGAGACTGGCCAGCTGTTGTATCAGAGTTTTCAAACCGCCTGTGGGACCTTTGACATCGTTTATGATTACGTTACTATGCTAAACCGCGGGAACCTACAATTAAACGTGTCATATGACCGACGGGAGTGCCCTAATGTAATACAAATTACATATATAGAAGTAGTATTTACTTTTATATGTATCTATGTATTTAACTTTAAGATGCATCGTAGCTGTTAATTAATTTATTAACATTAAATTAAGACTGACTTTAACATTCTTATTCATCAAATTAAATTATTAATATTAATAAACTGAATACCAGACTTCTTTCTTTTAAAAGCACCGTCTGCAGTAATCTACAAGTTACGCCCCTAACACCTTAAACTTTTAAAAGCTTATCATTACACTAAAGCTCTGTTTTACAGCTGTCCTTAGTTACCCACAAAAGTCGTAATGTTGTACAAAGTAGATAAAATCATATCTACAAATTTGATTCTTATTTGTTAGTAGCTAAGGTAGAGATTGGTTTGAAATGGGCGAAGATAAGCATTCAAACAGTTTACAAATTAAGGACTCCTAATGGGGTATTTAAAAAAATTTTTAATTGCAAGCGGATAGACTAGTATGGATATGCAGAAATAAATTTGCATAAATACTAACTTGTTACATTATTGTTTATATGTATATAGCCAGTTTAAGACTACTACTCTAGGTTCTCTGGGCCTTATTACAAAACGTGGTTTAAATATTAGTCTAGATCTAGTCTACATGCTAATACGATGGAATACAAAATTTGTTATACGTGCCTAAGTACCCTCTTTTTTTTTTGTTTTTGTATGTTTTTTTTTCCGTCTAGACAGTCATGCATATTAACACTACATCATCTTAAGGGACAAGGGAAACCTAGAAGATTCGATTCGAGAAGAAAAAGATAAATACCCTCTTTTTTAATTTTTTATGAGTTTTGTTTTTGGCCTTCTAGCCAGTCATTCTTTTTACCACTACATCACCTGAAACGTCAAGGGGTTCATTGACACGAGAGAGAGTCATAGGGTGACCTTTTCGCTAAAAGCAATATCTTCCAAGAAACTTGCTAATCCATATAACTCTATCTCCAATGAGTGTGTCGTGTGTGTGGTGCAGTACGTAGATCTGATCTGGCTTATTTGTTGCCCGCCAGGACACAGATCTACCAGGTTAGATCTGCAATTAATGAAAGCGTATCGGATTGGGTATCCAGATGTTGGTAGTTAAAATAATAGAATATATAAGTACAGTAAAATTATAAATTATTCATTTCTCTCCATCCAAACCATCCATCTAAGCGTTTGCTTAGTGTGGAGCTAGATGGCGATGTGTGCAATGTCCCGGAATATTTTTTTTTTTTTTTATTTATACATCCAATGGTTGCCTGGAAGAGATCGCTTTTATCGATAAGGCCGCCACTTGTGGCACTAGTTTAAGTTATCTCTTTCTTTGTATTTATTTCGTGTGTAACAATATAGAATTTTTAATCTCTGTAGATTGACACAGTTTTTTTTAATTTATTTATCTACAAAGAGTGCCTCTTGTTTTACTTGTTTAATTAATCCGTTTACAGAAGATTACACTGTTATGACCGTAAAAAGTAATCTGTACTAAACCTACGTTTGTTTCTGTATAAATTGTGACAACTAATTATTATTAATGGACAGAAAGAAATAAGATTTCCACACTTTTTAATACATGAAAATGCATTTTTTTTATTTTTGCATTTTGCAAGGCTAGCTTATCTGAAGTAGACCAGCCTACTTAGTTCTTATTAAGACTTACCTATACTACTCTTACCTATCTATTGCTTCCTTGGTCTTTGTAAAAGAGTGGGAAACTCGAGAAGTCAAGAATTTTAAAACTAAGATCTCAACGTGCTCAACTGTTTTATAATCTGAATCTGAAGCAATCAAAACGTTTACAAACTTTCTAAAAGTTCTATTCTTTAGACATTAGATAAACTCAAGATAAAAACAAACAAATAAACATCCATTCACATATGCATAGTGAAATAAAACAAAAGGAATGAAATCAGCAGCTAATTCCGCTTGAAAGATACGCGGCAAACATGATACGGGCTTTAAGGCAAAATCGTATTTATGTAGGCATCTGTGCGATGATATTATAATGTTAAAGACCCCTAATTACATTGGAAAAGTCCGATACACATAATATGTATGACATAATACATGAATACGTAGTATATTAAATAAATTATATTATGACAATTCAGTCTAGATATATGTTAAAACGAACAAATATCTTTATTACGATGTTTGTTGTGGTTTTCTTGCTTCTAACAGTTTCCTCAGGGATTTACAATTCAACCTTTAGGTTGATTGGAGGTTCAAAGAACGAAAGAAGCGTTCAGAAGTGTCCATGTGAAATTATTTTTTTAAATTAAAATATAGATTACTTTCATTAAGACACGAAACAAGACGAAAAATAGAATACAATAAAATAGAAAGATAGAAATCAATAGATACACGTTTCGTGTCACAATCCGGCCCCAACTCAGCATGTGCTAAATGCAAGCATCCAGCGCTGGTCTTCCGTTGGGACCGACAGGAGATCACGCATCTATGACTGACAACATCGACAGTTGGTAAACATTGGAAATCGCACGAAATATACCTCCGCTAGTCGAGCTTCGGGAGCTTCACTAAACCACAGCTTCGTTTATGGACCGTCTAGTGTTTAATATTGTCTATGCATCCGCATAGCATACGCAAAGCGATAAATCTAGCATAGCTAGAATAGCCAAGTTTAGCTATTATTGCTTAGTATCTTTATAAAATAGCTGAAATAGCCGTGGCTAAAGGTCGCCGGCGTGCAATTAACGATAGGACTAATTAAGCTTAATTATTTATCGGTTGGAACGGCAATTCGTGCGGCTGTGTCGGTAAAACAGGGTTCGATTCCAGATTAGGGATTTGTTTTGTTGTCTCTTTCCGTCGCTTTGTTTTTGGTTGATAAATGTCTTATAATCAAGTACTTGAACACTTGAAGTATATATACATAATACATGTTACTAGCTCTTGCCCACGGCTTCGCACGCGTTATTATACACACATATAAACCTTCCTCATGAATCACTCTATTTAGTTTAAAAACTGCATCTAAATCAGTTGTGTAGTTTTAAAGATACATATACATACATAGAAGCTACATTGCTTTATACTATGTAGTGATCTACTTTATTGTACACTCCATGTTATATTTTCTATGATTTGCTCTCCATCTTACGGTTGCCTGGAAGATATCACTTTTGCCTTACCTTTATAGTGTTTGAACTGCTCTAGGGGCCTCTGGTATATGTATCTAGCTTAAATAATTCTTACTAGTATTGTGTGTCAAAATGATGACTAAAACTGTTTGATTAATAGGAATATCCTAAGAAACTACGCATAGGCATCTATAAAAGTAAGATGATTTATGTCACCTACTACAATATGTACTTGTACCTAATTATGTATTTGTTTCATACTCTAAGACCATACATAGTGATTAATATACCACAATACCTACATATGACTATATAATATATTGTCATATCTATTGTAGTTATGGTCTTATAAGGATATAGTTACTATAAGTACTGTACGTATTTTATTTAAGTCATATATTTTTTTTTATTCTCATTTTTAAGGGACTTTTGTTATTACAAAAAAGTGTTTTAAGTCATATCATCTCAAGCATTTAACTAGCTGTGACGTCATTGCAACCATTTTAGGTTAAAAATGACGCCACAGTTAGATCTGTATAAAAACAGAATATATGCGTACAATAACCTAACTATTTTATCTATTTTATAGTCTTATAGGGGTACAAATTATTATTAGTAGTTCACCTATTTTATAATAATGTCATATTGTGTCATCTTAAAACTTCGACTAAAATAGCTAGAAATTAAATAATAAATAAATAAATATTCCGGGACATTGCACACATCGCCATCTAGCCCCACACTAAGCAAACGCTTGTGTCGTGGGAACTAGACTACTTAATACTTTTTTTTTTGTAAATACATACTTATTATACATACAAACGACCAATTATGTGACGGTATGATTTATGTGACATACTTACTAACTCAAAGTAGTGCATAACACATAATTATTTTCGAATATGTGAATTAACTTATTAAGTATAGTAATAGATATAGAATACTTAACTTTATGACTATCTACCTCCTCCTTGCATCGTAGTCCTCATTACGAGGGTCCTGAATCCCCCATTGGATATGAGCTTTTTTGGGTTTTCTTTTATCTGCACCTGTCATTATCGACGTGACTATTCTATATTCTGTGATACTACGTCAACGTTCCTAGGCCAACAAAGTGCCATTTTATGCATTTTTAATCGAAAAGGAGGCTAACATTTCTAATATTGTTAGAATCGGATACAATTTGCTGACGAGTTGATACATAGAAAAATATTTTTCTAGTTAATTTATTAAGTGCTAAACCTGCACTATGGTTGTTGTTCGAATCCTGCCGGTCGTGATTATTTTCGCTCATTTTCCAATAAAAGTTTAATTTAAAACAACCATAGTGCAGGTGTAGCACTTAATAAATTAACTCATAATTAAAACGCGAAAGGCCCATTTCTCGTCATATCAGGTGTCCATAGTACATCGATATGAGTGCTTGTTAGACATATTCTGACAGCACAAGTGGCGCCATCAGCCGCTCAGTCTGAAGTGTATGGAAATGAGTGTGGATTTTCGCGCCTGGCAGTTAGTAGACCGTAGCCTAGTTGGTTAAGGCGTTCCGGACGGTGATCGGAAATACGCAGGTTCAAATCCTGCCGGTCGTGATTATTTTCGCTCATTTTCCAATAAAAGTTTGACATATGTATTACTAAAATGTAGTATATCTCAGTCTGTGTCAATAAGGGTAACCCCCCAAAAAAACGGAAAACATAACCTAAAACCAAAAACATCACAAATTCATCGCCGATCTCAAACATGAAGCCCACGAAAGTCGCAACAATAAATAACCTCAAAGCATTTCCCCATACATCATACCGTCCAATAAACTACTTTTCCATGCAAATTTATTCAGGGCCCGGTAAACTCGGTAGTGGGCAGAGCTTCTTTTGCTTCTGTACACTATTTAGAACCTTTCTGAAGTTGCAGACGAGACACAATGATACTGAATCAAGTGATTTTTGATGTGGTAGGATTTCCTTACTTATTAAAGCTCAACTCGCAGCCAAGAAGCTGGGTATCCTCTCGAAGGTGCGACGATACTTCACTCCGGAATAGCTGCTGACCTTGTATCAAGCGCAAGTTCGGTCGTGTATGGAGTATTGTTCGCACCTTTGGGATGGATCTGCCAAGTACCAGCTTGAGGCGTTAGAGTTAATTGAGAAGCGGGCGTCTCACTCTGTAGCTCAAAATTACAAAGCCTTGAGCACCGCCGTAGTGGCCGTAGTCTTTCGGTTGTTTACAGGTTGCATTTCGGAGAGTGTGCGGAGGAATTGCATAATTTAATTCCTGCAGCCCCATTTCACCATCGTACGAGTAGGGGCTCGGCAAGGAGGCACCGTTATACAGTTGAGGTTCCGAAAACTCGCACCAAGCGTTTTGCTTCGACTTTCATCTTGCGAACAGCCAAACTGTGGAACTCCTTGCCCGAATCTCTATTCCCCTTGAACTATAATTTGTCGGTCTTCAAGTCGAGAGTAAGCCGGTTTCTTCTAGGCAAGCGCGCTAGATCGTAGATTATAACGTTGCTTAACATTAGGCAAGTTGTAGTCAAGCGTAAGCCTATATCATGTAAAAAAAAATGGTTTTTTGAGAAAATACACCTAAAGAAGTTTACACTAAAATCACTATAATTTAAGTATTCGATAGCCATTGAACATTATTTTTTAAGTTTATGATCCATTGACTAAAATGTCATAGGTGTAAAATTAATTGCTAATTTATCAGGTTTCCTAAACATGGATCTGTATTTGGATTTGTATTTGTTTAAACGAAGCTTTGGTGTTATTCGTTTTACAAGACCGCACAATTTCTTTTTTTTGCTCATAAGGGGGTATGCAAAATTTTGTCTCCTTTAAACATGGGCAGTGAATGCGTGACTCGTCTGTATGATCCAATGAGCGGGTCCTGTTGCTCCCGCCGCCTATTTACGTGGACGTATCGGCCGAGGACAGCGCGTGCGCGGTACTAAATAACACTGTCGCTAGCCTTTACACTCGCCGCCTGGATGGAGGTGTGCAGAAGTGAGACGGATTAGGTAACATGTGTGTTTTTTAAAGAAAAAACTAAGTTAAATTATAAAGCAGTGATTTTAAGTAACTTCACTGTCTGTCTTCTTCTTCTTCTTATCGAATGAGAGTGGCCAACTCTGGTGTCGAGAGTTTTCAAACCGCCCTCTAAGGGCCTCTGACATAATCTTCTCTCATACTGTCTGTCATAATCAGTATGAATGGTGCCCATGGAAGTAATACCAAAGAGGCCTAAAATTCCTTGAAGGTGCCATACTCTATTTAAAAAAAATGAATCTCATTACACCTGTTTTTGATACCACAAACAAGTATACAAGATATACAATACTTAGATAGAAAAATCGCAAAAAATATTGTGTACTAACCACGTCTTCTTCTTATCGTATGAGAGTGGCCAACTCTGGTGTTGACAGTTTATCTAGTAATAACTAACTGTACTAACCACTAAGTAATCGCAAGAAAATTTGTCAATCATATCCCGATTAAAAGCATCACACTTATAAGTTGCGTTAATATAACTTGCTTCCTTCCCGCATATCTCCATCCATGCGCCCGCGCAGCGTTCCAGTCGTATTTCGGCGCGCGTATCATCAGATACGCCGCTATCCACCATCAGATACTGTATCAGATACTGCCCAGCCAGACACAGATACGCATTCATCTTGTACATGTATTGCCTAAATTGCTGTCTTTTAGATAAATGTTAATATTAATACTACCATTTATCACTAAATAATAATTTTAGTCTTTAGGGCGGCATGATAAACTCTCGACACTAGAGTTGGCCACTCTCATTCGATAAGAAGAAGAAGAAGCACTAATTCACTAATAAATAAAAATAAATAAAATAAAAAAGCTTTTATTTTACTTAACCTTATTTTAAACAGAGTTTCTACATTTGGTTAGTTATTTCAATGTTTATGTTAGGTACATTTATATCAATTAGAATTTAGGGTTATTTGTATCTTTCACGGTGAAGTACCGCCCTTGGCGGTAAAAGTCTCCTCCAATTTTCCATCTTGCAGTAATGGTCCGATCCGAGTGTTCCATGATAATGATATTTCAGACGTTTTGATTGTGCCTATAAAACTTGAATGATTTTACTTTATTACAATACAATAACTTTATTTAATACAATACACTAATATTTAGCTAAAATACAGCCGTTTAGATATTATTATAAGATGTGGTATTTAGTTATATTCTAGCAAAGTAAGCTTTTTTATAGACTAAAAAGAATAAGCTTTATTAGACTTAAAGGAGGCTAACAATTCGGCATGTAAGTGTGTAAATAAATATTGACAGATTTCGATAAAAGGCCAGTCAGATATTGATACGCATTTATCTTGTACAAGTATTGCTTAAACTGCTGTCTTTTAGCTAAATGCAAGTAAACACTGATAAGATATATATGAATAAATATTTCAGCACATATCACACAGCGCCATCTAGCCCCATACTAAGAAAACACTTGTGTCATTGGTAATGGATTTGATATGTAGCATTAGTTATTTGTATAGCAAACTGAGCTACCGAAAACATTTTAACCGACTTCTCCAAAAAGAAGGTTATCCATTCTATCTATTCGAGTTGTGATATTTTCAAACGTACTTATACAAATTTGATTGTGCTTATTGCAAAAGCAGAAAATGCTATTCTAATGTAAGTATATTACTATACTCGTACAGTGATATGTCTGAAGACTGTAAGTTATGTAAATTGTTGCATCCATGCAGCTACTTGAGATTGGCACGGATTTATTGCGTGAATGCGTTTCCGGCGGAAGTAAATACCTTGCAGGCAGACTGACTAGATTATACTAGATATATTTTATTTTATTCTATATTATCAACGTTTCACACCTCCTCAATGTTCCTTACTAATGAGGGTCGTGACTCCCCCGCAAATCAATTTGTTAGTACACATTATTTGGGCAAAAACATAGCAATGGACGCCTAGTTGGCACTATGCGCTTTGTTGGGCGGAGTTGGGTATCCGCGCGATATTTTCCTTCACCGCTAAGCGAGCATACTTCCACTTGTAGATTAAAAGCATTGCGTCCACTTGTAGCTTTAAAAGCAAGTTATTGGTAGGCTCGATCAGCTGATATTGTTGTGGGGTGTATCAAAATTAATATGTATGTACGCTTTCTCGTCTTACGACATTTAGTTTCCCTATGTACTTACCTCACTATCCCATTATTTATAAATCTGGTAGTTCGTGCGTGTGTGTGTGACCCTGGAATTAAATATAGGCTAGTTTCAGGTGGCAGAGCCCAGCGCTGCTAGTCATATATGTACTTTGTACACATTAGCGTCACCACAGCTTGAGATGGCGCTGACAAATATCTCTCTTGAGTCGTATTTTCCTCATGACTGAGGGTCGTGACTCCCCCGCAGAATTAATTCATCCTAATGAATTAATCCCGCCACGATATATCTGCCCAAGAGAGATACAACGTGGTGGGCGCCCAGGTCCTTCCACGGAAGACACATGTCCTCGGATATTGTGGTCCTCAAAAATGTCGGTTTCCTCACGATGTTTTCTCCCTTCGCCGTTAAGTGAGTACAAATCCACACATAACCTGAAAATACAAGTCATTGGTGTAGGGCCGGATTCGAACCAGAGTGCGTCTGGATGAAAAGCAGACATTGGAACCGCTGAGCCACATTCGCTGCCAAATAGGTATATAGATTACCTACCTAACCTGTATACCTATGGCTTCTTAACTCTTTAACCATCTTGTCAATTACACTCCCCCAGTGTTTAAATAGTGCGGCCTCTATAAAACAGGCCGATGGATTGTAGTATCACAATGGGCAGCCGCGCCGTCTCGAGCAGGCTTTGAGGTCGCCGCTACATACGCTACTTTACTTTAGTTATACTTAAGAGTAGGTAACAAAAGCCTTATTTTAATACACCCGGGCGGTCTGAAAATTCTGACACCAGAGACTCTCACACGAGCTAATTAAAATACTTTTTATAATAGCCTAATGGAATACAAACATTTTTCAAGCCAGGACTGCAAGTCAGTACTACAAAGTTGATAAACTAACGTTTCTGCCTTCGTGTAGACAAACAAAGCCAGGTCAGATAGAAAACTAGCTTACTGTCTTCGCTTTCATCATAAAAAAGTATTTAAAAATGGAAATTAAAAAAAACATGGCAATTTATTACTTTACAGCGCTAATACTTATACCAGTGTTTACACAATTTTTTGTTTACGTTTGTAGTCAAGCGCAAGTCATTTAACAGACATTTGGTACATGTTTTGCCAAAATAGTGTTACATTATCGAACACTTTTAATTAATTATATTATTGGTATATTTTACAACATTATAAAAATCCAGCTTAATTTAAAAGCCAAATTAATCCAAAACCAAAATAATACCAACCTTATCCTCGTAATTCAGTCAACCTCAGCTCACAACAAATCTCTATCGTGCTGTAATCGTTCTATCTACAGCTTGATACCTCTCTGATCGGATCCATCAGATCAGATCCCTCTGATTGGTCGGATTGATTGACGGAGCCAATCACAGCACAATTAATTAATCGGAACACAGTAGGCGATCCGTTACGACAATGAATGTAAACAGTTAGAGGGAGAGTTTTGGCTTTAAATGTAGATTTGGCGTTACAAAGTAGATTCAAGAATTTTATTTGACTGGAAATTATATATTATTTTCTGTAATATTTTGTTCTACATTGTTAGACAAATTAATTATTCTAGTTTATCAAATAATACCTTCAATAATTTTATATGAGCATTGTAACCTCTGAGTGGTGGTTTTCAAATCATACAAAGAGCTTCAAATTATTTTTTTCTTCTTGGAAAGGACAGTAATATTATGCTAAAATTAAACAAGGTTTAGGGCAGTTTCAAAGGTGAGCGAGTGTGGCTCAGCGGTTCCAGTGTCTGCATCTGTATTTTCAAATGTAGATTTGCACTCGCTTAGTGGCGAAGGAAAACATCGTGAGGACACCGACATGTTTGAGGATCACAATATCCGAGGACATGTGTCTTCCGTGGAAGGACCTGGGCGCCCACCATACCACGATGTATCGCTGCCCAAGAGAACTCCCCTAACGAATTTAATCTGCGGAGGAGTCACGATCCTCAGCCTTGAGGAAATACGACTCAAAGAAGAGAAGAGCAGTTTATCACCTTTAGCACTAAATCAACCAAGAACTCAAATTTTCATAGACAGCTAATCCACCTAAAGCTTTGTCTTCTACAATGTATGAACTTACATTAAAGTACATAACCAATCTATAATACGTGTATAAAACTGAAAATAGTGGCCATCTAAAGGTATTATAAATTATAAATCACCCGGCCTGGCCAGTGGCTCTCATTTACCTACCCGCGCGGCGTATCGCGCAGATATCGGAGATACCGCGGCACGATAAATAAAATATTGACGCGTACACTTACTGAGAAAGAGTTTAGCAGGGAAAAACAATAATAAAATTACTGTTTTAAGTAGAATAATCTTCTTTATTGGTCTATAAGTACTGTATAGGATGTTTCTTTCGTATCTCTCTTTTCTTCTTAGTCCTATCCCTCACTGCTGAGGATCGTGACTCCTTCTGATTTTGTGTACTAAATGTCGCCATTTGTTGCGTTCTGATGCCTAGTGCTGTTCTTTCGTATAGTTTAGTAATAATTATCTCGTATATTAAATTTCACTCGGCCTAGCCAATGACACTCGTTTACCTAACCGCGCGGCGTATCGCGCAGATATCGGGGATACCGCGGCACGATAAATAAAATATTGACGCGTACACTTACTGAGAAAGAGTTTAGCAGGGAAAAACAATAATAAAATTACTGTTTTAAAGTAGAATAATCTTCTTTATTGGTCTATAAGTACTGTATAGGATGTTTCTTTCGTATAGTTTAGTAATAATTATCTCGTATATTAAATTTCACCCGGCCTAGCCAGTGGCTCTCATTTGCCTACCCGCGCGGCGTATCGCGCAGATATCGGAGATACCGCGGCACAATAAATAAAATATTGACGCGTACACTTACTGAGAAAGAGTTTAGCAGGGAAAAACAATAATAAAATTACTGTTTTAATGTAGAATAATCTTCTTTATTGGTCTATAAGTACTGTATAGGATGTTTCTTTCGTATAGTTTAGTAATATACTTAATATCGCCCGGTTTAACCAGTGGCTTTCATTTACCTACCCGCGCGGCGTATCGCGCAGATATCGGGGATACCGCGGCACGATAAATAAAATATTGACGCGTACACTTACTGAGAAAGAGTTTATTAAAATGAAGAAGGAAATATTTGTAAATTATTCGAAGATATTTCAACATTGAGTTAACAATATACGCGAATAGCAAAGTTATGGTACAATGGCTGGGGCGGCCGAGACCGAATGACGAAGACGGCAAATCGGGAATTGTGGTCTACGAGTACCTACAAGCTATAGGATGTATCCAGTTTGCATAAGAGGAATTAATTATATTAAATACCATTCTTATAAGAGAATACAACTATAGTCATACTCACTGTTTAACAGTGCCAGTTTTTTAAAACGATAATGTACCCTAGAATTTGACTTTTATAAACTACTAGCTGTGCCAGCGACTTCGTCCGCATGGAATAGTTATTACCATAAAAACGGTTCTAGTGAGTTAATCTTAAAAGGTAGACATATACTGTTGCAGACATTTTGTTAGATCATTTTAAGAGAAATAATTCTTTCATACATATTTTTTTGATATCTTGAACCGTTTTCGCAGCACACTCAACGGGAGCCCTCAAAGATGAATAATTTCCCCCGTTTTTTTCACATTTTCCATTGTTTCTTCGCTCATATTAGTTGCAGCGTGATGTTTTATAGCCTAAAGCCTTCCTCGATAATTGGTCTATCCAACACAAAAATAATTTTTTTCAACAACAATTTAATTTAACAAGTCGCACCAGTAGTTCTTGAGATTAGCGCGTTCAAACAAACAAACAAACAAACTCTTCAGCTTTATAATATTAGTATAGATGTGTAAATATTTTTATACACACAGCAAGTAACACCGCACCGAAATTAAGTAAAACTTCTAGCAAAGCGAAGTGGGCGCCTGCGATACAAACACACCTTCATAAGTAAGACAACTGGAACTGTAATCTATGTAAGTATATATTAGTTTTCAGGGTGTTATGTAATACTTTCACTGAATAAATAATTTTGTATTGTAACCGACGTAACTATATACCTATGTACTTAGTATAGCAATGCCTTACATTAGTTTTAAAATAGATGTTTTTTTTCCAAATTTGAATTTATAATCCTCAAGATTATAGGAGTTAGAGGAAAATTTTATAAATCGATTTTATGTAAGACGCTTGGTAGCAATTATCTTCTCGCCAGTACAATACAGTATCCAGTTTAAATTAGCGTCCCACAGGAATCCACCATTAACATTGGAGGGATGCGAACATTACGCACAAGGTTAGCTGGAAGCATTGCAATTAGTAAGCTACTGATGATAGAGGAGATATAATAAAAAAATGTGTTAGAAAATTTGCATTATCATTTTTTTTTAAGAAAGCGAGTGTGCCTCGGCTGTTTCAGTGTCTGCTTTGCATCCAGACGTACCATGGTTCGAATCCGGCCCTACACCAATGACTTGTATTTTCAAGTTATGTGTACAGAACAAAGAAGATATTAGAAAAAAAGTTTGAGTATACTTTAAATCAATTATAAAACACGTTTAAGTAGTTTTTATAATTTTTGTCTGATCATCTGTTTCTCTGTTTATCTGTGTCTCTGTTTATCTGTGTCTCTGTTTATCTGTGTCTCTGTTTATTTAAACGCTCATAACGCATAATCGGCTGAACGGATTATCATGATTTTGGTATGTAGGTAGTATGAGGTCTTAGAAGTGTCATAGGCTACTTTTTATCTCAAAATAATGCGAGCATAGCCGCGGGCGTCCACTAGTAATGGAATATACTTCAACCAATTAAAACAAGGGGTAGCTTTATGTAACATTAAAGTAAAGTGTTCATAATCAGTATCAAAATTTAACCCAAGACATTTTATAGCCATACCAGTCATAAATTTACATCGTCACTTCCGAAAATTATCTCTATGCAAATCAAAAACATGACGATCAAGAATAACGATCTCGTAGCACGTGCCTAAAAATAGGATTCTATTTATTTTCAAATAAAAATCATGTCTTCGACAAACTTAGTTCATTCAGCCAATAAATCAATAAAAACTTTTTGGTCAATAGCAATAAGGTTTTAATTCTAAACTGATAGAATGAAAGGAGTCTATTGAAATGAGGTTCAAAGATCGTGATGAGTATGTGAATATAACTTGTGAGCTAAGGGTGGTCTGTCGATGCGTTTTTTTATGAATTTTTAATTTATTTATGAAGTGTAGAAGACACGTCGATTTATGAATATTAAGTGAGTGTGTCTGGTTGACGAGACGCCTTCCTTTTTAGACATTTTTATATTTATCTTGATGGATATGAAAATAAGACTGTTTGAAAAGATAAAAGTTGTTGTATTTGTACCAATATTTTGAAGCATGAAAGACCTAGGTATATAAAAATGTTAACCTAAGACATAAAGTTGTACCAACATATTGTTATATTATATTGTGCGCAACACATGAAAACTATTAGTGTCATGCAGAGCAAAAGTAAAGAGTGGTATTTACTTCTCGACGCTTCCGTGAGTCAAATGACCGTTAAATTGTAGGTCCTGGATGCTTGTCATAGTTGTATTATGTATTCTGTGTCATAGTATGATACTCGTTAAGCCGTGTCAGAGGCCATTTAGAGCGGTTTAAAAATACTAACTTACTTACTTTTTTTAACTAAAGAGCACAATCATCATCATTATATTAGCCCGTGTCCACCTACTGCTGCGTATAGGCCTCCTCTCTAGCGCATTACACTACAGTACTATCTCCAGTCTAATCCAGGAAAAGTACATACTTACAGGCTTTTCTTGGCGTAATTTATTCCCCAACTCAAGGAAAGCTCTTACCATCAGGTCCAAACAAGCTTGTCTCCAATAACCAACATTCTATGCAAATGAGGAAACAGAACATGTCTCAGCAGGATGCATGAGTCAGCAGAATTGTGGGCATTTGAATATATTGAAGTTTTTTATACTAGCTGGTGTAATATTGAGATTTGGAAATATAAAAATACTAGTTGCTGGCTGCAGCTGGTATTTGTTATTAAAACAAATGTAATGTTTGACAATGGTATTAGCTGTTTATATATTACTAGTGGGTGCACGCGGCTTCGCTCGCATTAAGAAGTAACACTTGCATCCCTTATTTCACCCCTTTAAAAGTGGCATTTCCAAAAATTCTTTCTTCGCGGATGCCTACGTCATAACATCTACCTTCATTCCAAATTTCAGCCCAATCCGTCCAGTGGTTTGTGCTGTGCGTTGATAGATCTATGCGCCACTATATCAGTCAATCAGTTAGTCAGTCAGTCACCTTTGAGTTTTATTTATATAGATGGATTGATTATTCAATTTAATTATTATCAATTTTAATGTTTTTATTAGTTGTAATACAAACGAATTGTACCTAATTAATATTGTTATGTGACATATAATTCTGACAAATTATGAATAAAAATGTTTATCTGTTTATATAGAATAGAATAGAATACAACTTTAATGTACACCATAAAGACACAAAAAATACAAAACAGAAATAAACATACTTAAATTAAAATGTTGCACATTGGGCGGCCTTATCGCCTTAGGCGATTTCTTCCAGGCAACCTTTTGGATGGACATAACTTACAATTGTAAACAGGCGGTGTACAACATACATATATCTTATTTATATTATTAAATTAATTGAAAGATACAATACACACTCAATCATATAGGTTATTAATAATACACATACTCAATACAACTTATACACATTATACAAACACTACATTACACAATACTTATATATGCTATAATGACGTTAAATAATGTTGATAATCATATTTTGGAAAATATTCAGTGACTTAGCCTGCATGGGCAGGGGCAACGCGTTCCACAGAAGGCTGGCTTGGATGGTAAAAGAATGGGAGTAAAGGAGGTTAGAGTGTTCTGAAGTAGAAGGAATTTCGAGCATAAGGATTCGGGACGTGCGCAAGGAGCTGGAGTGTGAAGCGGTGACAAATCGGAAACGTTCTTTCAAGTAAATGGGAGTCGAGGGAATAAAAAGGAATATATAGTGTACCGGTTTCTTCTAGGTAAGTACGCAAGATCGTTTATTACAATGTTGCTTAACATCAGGCAAGTTGTAGTCAATCGTGAGTCTATCTCATGTAAAAAAGTTAATCTAAAGTCTCACAAAAACAGCAAATATTTAATCATACTTCACACCACGTGCGCTATCACCACATGTCCTTTTTACCTAGTTTTAGCAACCAAAACACATTTAACGATCTATTGTCGAAATGGACTCTACGCAAGATAACTTTGCGTATAAATGGTGGCAGCACCTATGCAATAAATAAAAAAAGAAAATTTTCGAAAAGAAAAATCAACTCTGAATTAAATCTTACGTAAAGCTTAAAGAATGTTTATGTAACTATACGAACAAGTCAAAAAAGCAAATTAGCAATTATTCTCGTTGTCCTTTCCTTCTACTACAGGCATTTTAGATTAAGTATTTTAGTTTTAGAAGTAGTTTATGTTTTTATTCTATTGTTAGTATTTAGTTATTTTAATTAGTTTTTAACAAAATGTAAGATTTTTTTGAATAAATAACTTTATCTTAATGTAAAGTAAATAAAAGTTCTCGTTGTGATTATTTGGCTTACATTCAAATATGTTTCTAATACATTGAGTTTCAAGATTATGCCCTAATTTTTAGTTCCTCTTCTATCCGTTCATCAAATATCCATTGTTGTCGATAAGTAATTTCAAAACATACGATACAAAATAGAAGAGATTTCGAGCTGATAAGATCGGTGGCAATTGTAAACTCGTTAATTCATTGATGGAAATTTTACCGTGGAAAATTGGGTCAAACTAAGAGTACCTGTACCTATATTGCTTATCAATTAGTTAGTACCATATAGGTTTGTTTATTTTCCATGTATCAGGTTATTTACTGTTGTAGTAAAACCACATAATGTTATCATAGTATTAGCATATTATCTCTCTGAAGTCGTATTTCCTCATGACTGAGGGTCGTGACTCCCCCGCAGAATGAATTCGCTAGGGGAATTCTCTTGAGATATATTGTGGTGATCGCCCAGCGCCCAGATCCTTCCACACATGTCCTCGGATAGTGTGGCCCTCAAACATGTCGATTTCCTCACGATGTTTTCCTTCACCGTTAAGCGTGCAAATCTACACATAACTTGAAAATACAAGTATTGGTGTAGGGTTTGGAATAGCAGACACTGGAACCGCTAAGCCACACTGTTTCGTATGTATCCTACGATAATATCAAGCAAATACTATGATAATGCATTTGTAAAATAATTCCATAAATGATATAAGCTGGAACTATTTTCGCCGCTATTTATAGATATCACGTTTAAGTTATATTGTACTCGTAATTCTCTGCTCGAGTCATATTCTTCATAACAGAGTCGTGGCTCCCTGCAGAAGTAATACACAAGTGAAATACTTATTTATTACGATTAAAGAATATTCATCTTCTTATCGTATGAGAGTGGCCGACTCTGGTGTCGAGAGTAAAGCCTTGATTAACTTCATTGTCTTGACATTCATAATAGTAATTAATGTAAACTATTATTGGAAAATGAGCGAAAATAATCACGACCGGCAGGATTCGAACCTGCAAAATTTCTGATCACCGTCCAGAACGATTTAATCAACTAGGCTACGCAGGTTCGAATCCTCGTCGTGATTATTTTCGCTCATTTTCCAATGAAATTTTATATTAATTACTATTATGAAGTTAAACAACCATAGCGCGGGATTAGCACTTGACAAAATAACTTATAGAAATTGTTTTGTTGATTAGTCAGCTTTCCTATTTTTAACGGTCTTTAAATACTAAACCAATAAAACGTAGACTACTTACTATACTCGAGCCAAATCGGCCGCAATCCCACCCGCAAGCCAACTGCTACAATAAATGTATCGGCTATCTTCAAAGGCGCATCTCTTTGCGCCCGCGCAGGCAGCCGACAATTCTAGGGCTCCTCTCTGCATGTAAGATATACTATAGTATTGTATACTAACTTTAAGCCAAACCTCTCAAATTATCAATCAATCAATCAATCAAGAATTCTTTATTGTACACCAATAGCAAAAGAACACAAGTATGAATAAAATATGTAAACCATAGTATTGGGACAGAGGGCGGCCTTATCACTTAGAGTGATCTCTTCCAGGCAACCTAGTTTGAAAAACAACGATAGGAAAATAATAAAGCTGGCGTACCTACTAAAACTAATACAACTTAATTATTTAACTCTTTATCAACTAAAACAATATATAGACATAACACAGAAACATCTATATGACAAAAAGAAATTGAATTTCGAAATGCATACCCTCAAATTTTTTTACTAATGCTATAAGATAATCAAATAAAAAATTTCATCTTTCTAACATAACTGCAACCTGTGCGACCGAGCTTCAAAGTTAAAGACAACACAAGACGAGACGACAAGATGACGTATATAACATATGAGCACTCTTAGAAACAAATACCTAAAACATAAATACCTAACTAACGCCAGATGCTAAGTAATTTCATAAGTCATTTAAAAAACCCGCTTCGTTATTTTTGTTATTTTATCCTCTTTTACTCATTCATATGACGAAAACTATATGACCTTTGTACATTAACAATCATACTTGTTAGCTAAGAGCCTAAAAACACTTGAACATACACATCCTTGTTTTGTGTTTCTATCACTTTGAGTCGTATTTCCTGAAGATAGTGACTCCCCTGTAGAATTAATTCGTTAGAGGAGTTCTCTTGGGCAGATACATCGTGGTGAGCGCCCAGATCCTTCCACGGTCCTTGGTTTTTCTTAGGTTACATAGATTATTGCTTATTTTCTGGCTACCTACCAAATGTAAAATCTGTCTCTAAGCGCAAAATGGTGTGATTTGGCAGCTTCGTTTAAGAGCCACTTCCACTCCATATTCATACTCCACTTTGGACCTACAAGTTTCCATTGTGCAGGTTTATCCTTTATCCACTTGGCGTATGGTGACAGACAGGTGGATAAAATGGTGGAAAAACTATTAGTCCTCGTGCCGTGCTTGCCCTGCTGGTGTTCAAATGTATAATAAATTTACTTATTTTTTCATTATTAACAACACTAACAACTATTTAAATTTTTTCAATCTCTATTTCTAATGACACGTTTTTGTCTTTTCAATGATTGACTTTGGTAATCAATCGTATGCCAATTTTGGTAAGTATTACTATTATCTATGTAACATGTACACAAATAATGTTGCTACTGGGAAGGACTAGGTACCAAGATACAGGCTAACACCTAGTTTGGTATCAAGAGCCGCCACTTCATATATGTAAAATTTTCTACATCAATAAATAATTTTGAATTTGAATTTTGAATTTTTTAATCTGGATTAGACAGGATGGAGACCTAACTGAGTGGCGCGCTGGAGAGGAGGCCTATACTCAGCGGTGGCTGAATGATGATGATATTAATGCTAATACCTCTACTAGCTGAGTTACGGGCTATAACTGCAAGTGAATTAAGCTTATCTTATGTCGTATAGTATCGCTTCCAAAGCAGTGCAGCTTTACAATCTGGTCAGTTTGATTATTTTATTAGACAACCAGTGGCTAAGCTAAGTCTTTCAGGCACCAATTTTATTACTCCATCTTTGAATATTATGATAACGGGAATCGAGTGCAGATATGGTTAGATAATAAATATTTAAAGCCCGGTTGCATTGCAGGAAGAATTAGTAAAGTAACGATAATGGTTATGTTATTAGTACAAGAGGAACTTAGTTATAAAAATGTTAGCACAATATTCTTTGTGCTCGACGATTGCATTATAAAAATAAACAGCTAACTGCGAATTCTGACGTTGATTGTAATTTTAAATAATTGATTGTAGTACAAATTTTTGGTGATTCTATTTTGTAAGTCTTTTGTGATGATGATTGTGTCTGCTGTATTGAGACTTCAAAATATGGAACTTGATTTCAAAATCAAAATATTTAACTACGTCGTTAGGTTTGGAACCTCTCGACTTTTAAACTACGCCACTCACATACAAACTTACTTTTTACCTATTAACCCATTTTTAGTCTTCAATAAACAAAACACCACTGCGAATTCTGTGATAACTCAATTGATTTCGATAATCTTGAAGTTTTTTAAACATGTTGTTTTTGTGTATCGTCAATACATCAATATCGGTGCGCGCGCGCAGCGGGCGTGGCCAGGCGGGCTTCGCTCGTAATTACAGGCGAGGGAACCCGCGGGCCGATATATGTGTACCCCTGGCCCGTGAGCAAATTATTTAGCAAGTTTTTTTTGCTTTGTTTTTTTTGTCGTACTCATGATTTTGCGGTTTCGACAAATGCGTGAAGTATTAGAATAATTTGTCATTTGTTTTGGCAAATTATTATTACACGAAACATCTGCCCAAGTGAACTCCCCTAACGAATTAATTCTGCGGGGGAGTTAAGACCCTCAGTCATGAGGAAATACGACTCATAGAGAGGTTATTATTAGAGTTATTCAACTGGATGCATGCCTACCTATCCCATAAACATAGGTCTAATAAGATAAGAAGGTACAGAATTTAAGCGATTAACAGCACACAGCAACACAGCAACCTACAAGGAAGTTAAAAGTGTGAATACGAAAAGATGAATACAATTTTATTCACAAAATGAATAATAATTTTATTTTGCGTGCGTTGATTTAATCTCGCCAAATGAGCAGTTTTGTGGGTTGATTATGCAGATAAGCTTGCTTTATTAGTTCGATTTTTATTAATGATGTATCTTGCATTTGGTATGGGACTTACAGATAAAATGCTTATTCATTTACAAATGTATTGTTGCATTAAATAATTGTCTTCAGACTTATTTTTTTTTTTGTATTTTTGTTATCTTGGACAGAATCCAAGGCTTTCTACATGGTGTTTTTACATTGACATAGCTAGATCCATACACGCAACTAGGCGATACGTTCTGTACTGCACGAGTGTGCCAAAATGACTTATGTAAGGTTTCTGTATTGTTTTATAAGATGTCTGAGATTCTAATCATACTGGGTTTTATTACAAAACGTGGTTTTACTAATCGCCCAGAACTTTACCCATGATAAATCAGCATTCCAATTCGAAGTTGACATTTTTGTTTATTTTTTAAGTGATGTTTGAACAACAAGATCCGACTTTTAATTTTTCAATGTTCTAGCTAGACTAATATTCGAATCACATTTTCCAATAAGACGGACTAAGTTTATAATATTTGTCACAAATACTTCGATCAAATATGTACATATTTTACTATCATCATCATAATAATCAGCCAGTGTTCATTCACTGCTGAGTATAGGCCTCCTCTCCAACGCGCAAAAATATTTAAGTTGAATAACAATAGGTACTATTATGATGGGCTCATATAACTATTCCTATTTATCCAATTTCATAAATTAAATGTCATTTTACTAACACAGTTTTATTAACTATGATCCTAACATTTATAATATTAAATTGTTCATGCAAATGTACAACTTTATAAAATATAGTGTTTTTTTTACTTTTGGACATAATTATAAGCCAACTAACTACAGGCGAGTCACTAATTTATTTAAATAAAATAACTATTACGTTTTGAATATAAATTTTATTGCTTCTTATAAATTTTCTTAAAATTAGGAAGAACTTAGTTTCGCGGTGCGAGAATCCGATTAAAAAATAAAAATTGCAAAATTAACTTAACTTAACTTTTAGTAATATAATTCTATGAGATATTTTTATTCATGATGTTACAATTTATACAAATAAACGATTATAATATAAATTCTAAAAAAAATGAAAACTAAGCTAATTCTGAATAATATCTACACTCTTATGGAAGAACTAACAAATGGAATAATTCAAAATATTTTTTAAAATTTATCTAATACACGAGATATACAAAAATAGTTACAAATAAATAATCTTTTACATAGGAATCGTATTTGCTACCTCAATGGTATACGGTTTTGGACGAAATCGTATAAAAATAGTCATTGTATTGTATATTTAGAAAATATTTTGTAGCACCAATTTCGATAAAATTCACAATCAAGTATTGCCATGGAACGGATGTCGTCAAAAATATGATACAACAAAGCTATTTGACAATCGATTGTATATCAAAATATTCTGTATTGAAATCAGCAGACGAAATAGCTTAGTTGCATTTTACTTTCTTAATTTAGATCGACCGTTTGTCATAATATTTGTTTACTATTTGTAATTAGGTATCATTCACAATTTTATACAATAAATTGTGTTAAATTCAGAACAATTTCAATAGGAACCTTACTGGCAGAATCGAGAAATAACAACTTTTTAGCACACCTTTAAAATTATTCGTAACATTATCTAATACCTACAAAAACATATTCCGTCTTATTACAAAACGCGGTTTAAGTATTAGTCCAGGACTTAAAAAATAAAAAGTCGGTTCTTGTTGTTCAAACATCAAGAAACAAACAAATGTCAACTTCAAATTGGGACGTTGATTCAGCATTGGATACATTTTGACAGTTTGATTATTATGACAGTAGACAGACAAATTTCGAACAGCAAAAACTGACTTCATATTTTCAAAGTTCTGGACTAATAGTTAAACCACGTTTTGTATTAAGGCCTATTTTATTTGGGTGTCCGGGAACAACCAGAAATTGAGTTATACAAATTAACTACATTTATCAATAAAATTTTAAACCACCTATATTGGTCTTTGTTCATCCATACACACAGTTTCACCACTATTTTAGAACACAAAAAATAAATAAACTGGGACTATTCTTAAGAATTTTTATTCTTATATTTAACGTAAAATAAAAATCCGACCATTATGAATATACTATGAACGTTTCATAAACTAAGTTACACATTTTCAGTAGTAAATATAAACTTATGAGGTGAAACTGGTCTACATTATCACAATAATTCACGCTACTATCGGACAAAGCTCTCTTGGCGCACGATTTCATAATTTAATCAATCGCCTGCCAAAAATCTTGTCCCGCTACAATCATAAAGTCATCCAATCATTGAAAAGTTGAAGAAACTCTTTGGGCTACATCGAAGGAAGAGTCTTTCCTACCCCATATCAGTCCGTAGTCAATTGCTGTAGCAAGTCTGCCTGACCCCAGCCAGGATGACACTGAACTCATCATCAGGTCGGACGTCTGCCACTGGAGTAGCTGGAGCGTAGTTGGCTGGAGGTGTTCCAGCGATCACTGAAGCGTATGGAGAAGGATACATCCTCTCTGAGCAGTATTCTGGCCCTGAAGGCTGTTCTCCGCAATACGGAGGCCTGTACCCTTGCTGCTGCTCGTACCGGTACTGCTGCTGAGCCTGGTGCTGCTCCATAGCACCTTCCTGAGCGTAGTCCAGATACTTATCAAACTCCCGAGCGTCTACATCTGATTCAGGCGACCCGGTCCGTATCTCTGGCCGTTGATTCATATAACCCTGCTCTGACTCCTGGTTTTGATTCGGAGGCTCTTCGGAAAAGTACGAGCCACCTGTGTCGTATTCGGTCTTCGGCTGATCTGGGTAGTGAGACACGTAGTTGTCCTCTGTTTTATACATCTGCTCGTACTGTTCGTATGTGGAGTGGTACTGGATGGTATACTCAGACGGAGCAGAGCCGCTGAGAGAAGACGTTACCCGCGGAGTGGACGTGCCAAGCGTCTGCTGGTCCTGAGACGTAGCTACTGGAGGGAAAAACGTTCCAGTGACGAGAGGTGCAGGGTCAGTGAGAGTCCTCTGAGCGCACATGACGTACATTCCATTAGCCATGCCCATGGCTGCGACTGGAGCTGGGGAGTAAGATCCAGGTGTCCGGTATGTCTTGTATGGAGAGTAAGATTCCGATAAGGAAGAGTTGATCGCTCGTCGCCTTTCCTCGTAAAAGTTCTCCTTCTCGTTTTCGACTGGAGACGCGTCTGGTGTGGGTAGAGGGGCTTCTGCCGGAGCGCTCCTCCTGCCTTGAGGTTCAGGGGATCTTGCAGGCGAAGATTCTGGAGTTTGAACGTGTCCATTGAACTGGTTTCCTTGGTAGTCTGACGCGAGCGGCGACGTCCGGTAGGGAGAGAACCCAGCTCCGGGGTTGTGAGTGAATCGGTCTGGTGAGTCTGTATTAGCTGCGTAGGGAGATCCTAGAGCAGCGGATGCTGTGGGAGGAGCGCTGGCAGGAGTTTGGGGCTGGTTGGGGCGGGCCTTGTTCTGCTTCCGTCTCCGAGGCCGGTACTTGTAGTTGGGGTGTTCCGTCATGTGGATGACTCGCAGCCTCTCCGCTTCTTCCACGTACGGCCGCCGGTCCTGTGGCGTAAGGGATCGCCACTTTTTACCTGCAACATAGAAAAATTAAAGTTACTATCTTTGATCATACTTTTTGCACACGTTGTAGGTTCTATTTTATGATGTCCTTTTGATTATTATTATGAATGTTGAAAGGATAAGACACTTTCTTTGTTTTGTTGTCGAGATCTCGAGAATGCTAAGTGTTCATCAAATGCTTGTTCTAATCTTGTAGCGTCACTTTAACAGCTAAAACCGAACGGACTTGGAAGATAGATCATCTTTACATGTTTTTAAATTAATAAGAGCAGAGAAATTCAACTTATTTCCTACCACACACATTCCCAGTAGCAATTTATCAACCTCTGATAAATGAAACGTAATACCATGTTTATGAATATTACTTAAAGAATATCTTGATAACGGCCCAAGAATAATATTTGAGGCAAGTTAAATAAATAAAATAGTCGCTTCTGTCACAGACTCTGGCTAAATAATCACGATAGTGTTTTATCAAATAACTATAAAACACGTAGTTTGAGCGCCTCATAAATAACTTCGTACCATTTTCAAGTAACAACCATTAAAAGTTCAAAGGAAAACAATCTTTATGTATTAAAGTCGAAGCAACATTTTTGTGTGAAGACTCAGGTGTAAGGTTTGTAAGAGAAATTATCGAGAAGACCTGAACAATCTTTAAGGATATTTATCAACGCGACACTACTAGCTACCGGCTAACCAACAACTTCACTTTTAGTGAAGTGAAATATCGATACGGCGTTAAATTTATCGATAAAATAGAATGTTTAAAAGCCCTTCAGGGTGAGAATGAATAGTGCCTATGATTTGTATCGATAAATCTTGTTATGCAATTATTAGTCATGATTTGCATATTCAGTTGCGTAGGTACAAGAATTATGAGTTACCAGTCATGGTAGGTTTGAAAATAACTTATTTATTGAGAAGATACGTTGAATATTCTGAAGAGTCTAGAAAGTTTTGTTTCGCGACGATGCTGAGAATTATTATGCAAAAGGAAACAAAATACTTCAAAAATAGAGTTGATACTATAAGCTAGTTTTACAAATTTATCTTCATAAAATGTACACAAAAAATAAACTGTATGTAAGTAAATATCGTCACAAAACGTCAATGAATATCATAGTATTTCTTATTCTCAGTATCATTTTGGTATCGCACATTACCCGTTTGACTGATGTCAAATGTCATCTTGACAAATGACGGGAAGAGGCTTCCTGTAGTGCCGTCTACGACCATTAGTGAGGGCCTAGATTATCGACTTATTTATGTATCGATAAATTGTAAGTAATGATTTATTGAACCAACTTGATGATTAAAGGAAAAGTATGTAGGCATGGGCTGGTGTGATACTTTACAATCAGTTAATGAAATTAACAATAAGTATATTTTATGTTATATGAATTGAAGTTTTATTATTATATAAGATGGCTATGTTTAGGTTGCCTGGAAGAAATCGCTATTAGCGATAAGGCCGCCAGTTGTGGCACTATTTTTTATGTCGTTTGTGTTTTTGTTTGTCTTTATTTTATTTTCAATGTGTGTTACAATAAAGAGTTTTATCTATCTATCTATCTATCTATGTTTAATTAAATTTGAGTAAATAAAAGATAAATCACTTTAATAGCTCGACGTTAAATTGTAGGTATATAAAATTAGCGATGAATTATCAAAATAAAAATGTAATTAAATATGCATATGACTTAGACGTAATAATGTTTTTTGTGTGACATCTTAAGTAATTATCTTTGTTTTAATTTTGAACTGGTTTATAAAAAGTTGTTATTTTTGTGAATAAAAACAAAACAAGCAAAAGCAGAAGAGTTTCGATGGAGCCAACAATAAATTTGGTTGTTATTTTACGGCTGTCTTAATATTTAATGTAAATTAAATAACACTGAGATTAAAACTCACATATAAAATATGGTATAAAGATATTTCTCTCTGTGAGTCGTATTTCCTCATGACTGAGGGTCGTGTTTCTCCCGCAGAATTAATTCGTTAGGGGAGTTCTCTTGAGATACATCGTGGTGGGCGCCCAGGTCCTTCCACGGAAGACACATGTCCTCGGATATTGTGGTCCTCAAACATGTCGGTTTCCTCACGATGTTTTCCTTCACCGCTAAGCGAGTGCAAATCCACACATAACTTGAAAATACAAGTCATTAGTTGTAACTTCTATGAACACATTTAACCAACAAGATAGCTTATGTATAAATGTGCTACAATATTTATAATGATAAATTAATACATTGAAATGGAAGCTTGTTGAATTGAATAGATACAATTTTATTTCACGAACAACAATGGTCGCGTTTACGGTCAAGTACCCCGGCTAGTGGTGTTTTTTGTTCAAATTAGTCATTTGTCGAGATAACATCGACATTTGACTACCGGATGCCATCGCGCTGTCACCTCACTACACGGCTCAAGGTAATGTCAACCACAAAAGTGATTTGATTTTTTTTTCTATCTCTATAAGTCAAAATTTTGCGCGGCGTGTCGTAGGTATAAGTTAAAAAATAAACTTTTGCTTTTATAATTATGGTATGAGAAAATCTTTTTGGGCATCACAATTTTAGTACTTAATAAATTCATATCATAAGTATTTAATGAAGAATTTGTCTGTGTCTCTATAAAAAAAAAACTTTTTATAAAAAATAAAATAAAATTCATTTATTTCGGGTTACTGAGACCCATATCGGAAAATCACATTACATTACATTCAATTCAAATCAACATAAAATAGAATTAATTATTAAAATAAGTTTATGTAAAAAAAGTTTCTATTTATAAATAGCCTAGCTATAATTAATTGCAGCCATGTTATTGTAGATTCACACTATTGCTTACCTGATTGAATAAAAAATTTAGATCTATAGCCGTAATGTATCTATCTCTCACCAAATTTAAAATATATTACGTTCAACTTCTATCGGACGAGAAGACATTTTTTTTAAAATCGGACTTAACAATAATCTCTACAATATTTGAATATTGTAACACTTTTGCTAGCGATATTACCTGCCCAAGTACATTTTGCTTGAAAATATTTAACTTTAATTTTGTAATAAAGCTTTTAGAGCGATACTGGACGCTTCGCAGGCTTTCAAGATACAAGTATTGTCAATTAATGAATAACTTAGACAGTTTTGTGTAAAAGTCTTATATAAGTATGTGTTTTTTTTGTAAAATTGAACACAAAAGCGTTGTAAGTAAATAGTCATAAACTGTCAAAAATTGTATCATATTCTTCTTCTTATCGAATGAGAGTGGCCAACTCTGGTGTCGAGAGTTAATCAAGCCGCCCTAAGGGCCTCTGACATGGCTTAACGACTGTGTCATATTATAATTGTTATATTATAAAAAAACATACATGCCTCTTATATTTTGGGAAGCAACCCTACCACTAATCACAGTATTTATATTTACAAATAAGTAGTTTTTTTCGGTGCAAAGAGCTTACAGTTATTTTTTACACCATGATTTTTATATGAAGTACAATGACAGAAACAATTCGAAATTTGTTTTAGACACAATTTATCTTTTTAGATATGTATAATTATGTAAGTATAAACATTTAGCAACTTAGCATTTCTAAGTAAAAACCTGATTCCTCGTCTAGATTTTCAAAGAAACACTAGACCACCTAGATGGCAATTGGACGCGTGCTGTTATCAAATACCCTGTGTTGTTAGCTGATACCTAGGCGCTTACATTACCTAGAAAGATATAGGTGTTATAGGTAATACCACGTAATATTAAGGTAGGTATGGATATGACCTAGGAACATAGACATATGATCCGTATAGGATATAATAAAATATACATATGTATGAAAGAAAAATAAATAGAAGAACCCCCCCCTTGAACTATAATTTGTCGGTCTTCAAGTCGAGAGTAAACCGGTTTCTTCTAGGCAAGCGCGCTACATCGTTGACTATAACGTTGCTTACCATCAGGCAAGTTGTAGTCAAGCGTAAGCCTATATCACGTAAAAAAAAAAAATATGAAAAATATTTGATAAATTTGATGTGGTACTGATAATATTATTATGACAAAAGTTTGTGAGTGTGAGAATGAAGGAGTGTGTCTGTTTTCTTTACGGACTAACGGCTGAACAGATTCGGCTGAATTTTGGTATAGAGATAGATTAGCTTCCGAATTAACATGATTGAATAGGCTGTTTTCCAAACCATGCTGTACTCTAGTGTAAAAAAACGAATGCACAAAACAAAAACAATATTTACAAACAAAAAAAAATACCAGTCTATTGACCCCAAGCCTAATTAAAAAAACCAGCCTACTTACTTAATAGTTTAATCGAGTGATTATCATTAATCGATCTAATTAATGATAGGGACGGACCACCGAGTCATAACACGGATGATCGATGGAGCCATTAATGACGACATCTTACGGTTAAGAATTTGGGGAAACAGGGCTTCTGGGTAGAAATAGTTTTTTAGCTAATTGATGTTTGTATTATATTTTTTTAAATATAGATAAATTCATAATCCACTCAAAATAACTTTATTGCAAACCCAAAGAAACATAACAAATGGTACAAATATTTGTACAAGTGGGTGTCATAATCATGCTTATGCGGCTTTTTAAGTACAAACTTAAAATAGGCGTTTGTGGATATTTTTGCCAGGCAAAGAAATTACTTAACTAGATAATAGTGATGTGAAACATCGTTTTAATTTATGGGTCAAACTTTAATTTTTTTTTTATTTACAGTAACAAAATATAAAAACAAGGGAAGTAAAACTAAACATACTACTTCTAACTACTACAAAAAGGGGCACTTAGAAAATCTTTAGAAAAGCCTAAAGATAATCTAAGTGCTCCAGCCCACTACCAGAGGGCAGCGTGCCCAGCATACTGGCCGCATTACCACGCTGGATGGCAATGCTGATACGTTGAGCCAGAAAAAGGCCAGCATTTTGGTCATGCGTCGCGTCAACCAAGCGCTCCGAGAGGTTTTGGAAAATAGTATGGGCTCCCGGACCCCACGGCCCCAAAGTCTCGACTCCAAAAGGCTCAAATATGTAACCTCGGCCGAGGTTAGCTTTTAATTAGTTAGATTTTAATTCAGACGGATGTTTTGTTGTATGTTGTTTAATTTGTTGCAATTTTATCTAAAGTTGGACTGGTAATGCTTATATTATTCACTAATTGTTAGATAAAATTTAATCTGTAAATATGTTGTTTTTGTGTATCATTATTGTTTATCTATACTAATATTATAAAGCTGAAGAGTTTGTTTGTTCGTATGTTTGTTTGTTTGTTTGAACGCGCTAATCTCAGGAACTACTGGTCCGAATTGAAAAATACTAATATGAAATATTCTAAAATAATTTTGTGTTGAATAGACCATTTATTGAGGAAGGCTTTAGGCTATATAACATCACGCTGCAACTAAAAGGAGCGAAGAAACAATGGAAAATGTGTAAAAAACGGGGAAAATTATTCACCTTTGATAGTTTCCGTTGCGTGCGCTGCGAAAACGGTTCAAGTCGTAGGTTACAGCTATAATTTATAAAGCCAAATAATATGATGCCCAAAATAACTATTCCACGCGGACGAAGTCGCGACCACAGCTTAGTGTGTAACTAATACTGTATTCTCTTTCTAACTCATATTTTTGTAATTATTAATCACATTTAGATCGAGCTGTGTACACATATTTTGGTAATTGTTCTGGATCAAAACCTTTAAATGTATATTAATTATTATTATTCATTTAAGAACACATTCTGTTTTGTGTGCCATTATAAAATAAATAAATGCGTAAACAAACAATTAAATATAAAAATCTACACTTTCTGTGTGTGTCTGTGTCGATTTTAATTTAACATACAGATTATAAATGCAACAAAGAAATGCAATTTAATACAAACAACCACCCTACGAACCGCTTATAGTCTAAGGTTTTTTCAAAAACCTCCCTTTCTCGCCCATTTATCAAACCCTATCAATCAGCCCAAATATCTGGAAAGCCACCCAAAAGTCAAAATATCTTATCATAATAAATGACAAGTCATTAAGCACGGCCAGGATTTTACGATACTCTTGAGATGATGTTGAATTGAAGATCTTTAAACCGTCAGGTGGTGGAAAAAAATTGGAATAAATAGTTGTGAATGACACGCATCCATCAAGATTTTGTTGTGATAATAGTGCTTCTTTTGTAGCAACAAGAGAGAAAACTATTTTTTTTATCATAAATACGAGAGATTAAACTAATTTTAAAAACGGAGGATTCTCTGTTGATTTAAAAAAAAAATAAGAAAAAAAGTTTTATTTGGTATTTTAGGAAGGCAAATAAGTTTCAGGTTTTAAGACTACACACTTAAAAAGCACTCGGTTTACAATTATTTCTAGATCATGATTTAAAGCAATTTCTATGCAAATTAACAAAAAAATACGAACTTAGGATTGTTTAAACGATAATAGAAGTAAGTTAAACGGACATTTAATTAAATAATTGTTAAATGAACATGGTTCGTAGATTCGTACCTTCCGTGGCAATTGTCAAAAGACATAAATATATTACCAATACACGACTAATTTGGCAAAGCTCTCATTTACTTGGTTAACAAAGTAATATTACAAAAACTAAGGCACGAGAATAGAGCCTTCAAATGCGTAATTTAATTTACGATTCGTAACCAAGGATGCCAGATATTTCAACCGATGATCTGACTCGATTATCAAGCGTATCATCCGATCTAATCATTCGATCTTAATCGATACCTTGTAATTACAACTTTTTGTTGACATTTCATCCATTTTGTATCATGGATGGAGCCTGTTTTGTTCATTAGGGACAATTAATTTGCTTTATGGGGCTTGTTATGATAAATCGAGATATTTGATTTATTTGCAAAATAAAATATTTGTAAAAGGTTGTATGTTTTGCTTTAAAAGATTTCTACAATGCAGCAATGTAGGTATTTTCTCGTGAGAGCTTTGAGAGAATTTAGGATTTCAATGATAACTAAGTTACAATTACTTTTTTGTAGTAGTTAGAAGTAGTATGTTTAGTTATTCTTCCCTTGTTTTTATATTTTATTATTGTAAATAAAAATATTACTTTTTTAAACGCTACATTTGACAAATCCTTTAGATAAGTATATAAGGCTCGCAATTGTCAAAATATTTGAAAAGCATGTCTTTATGTCATTGGCGTATTATTTTTCCATCAGCTTTTTACTTTGAATCAAATTCCAAATCATCAAGATAAAGTGCAAGCTAAAGAACTGTTTTAATTGAATCTAATTAATTAAACTTTATAATCAAGGATTCGAATGTTAGTTAGCAAGACCAAAATAACTCGAATGCCGTTGGCAGTACAAATTACAAAGTAATCGATGTCTTTACATAATTCATTAAACCAATCCGTGCTATCGCTTAATCAAGGGCCAAAAAACTTTTCCGAATTGGATTGAAGCAGTAGTGTCGGAGAGGCTCACTAGATGGCAGCATCGATTTTTTGCCGCGACGGATGTCGAAGCGCACGAGTTGCATTCTAAATTCGTATACGCCATCCCTTTCTATCTGGAACGGGGCACATATCGCCGTCTCGTTTTAGCAAAATATTTTTTTTTGCATTTCGATTCCGAGTGCGTGGTCAATTTCGTTTTTTTATAAGCGGCCTGTCTCATAGTTTTGCGGACGGTGGCGGTTGTCGTTTTGTTTTAAAATCGAGTTATTTTACGATTTTGGCTCGCTCCGCTGCTTGCCGCATTTGTGTTTGCCGCCGTGCGACGGAAAATAAAACATACCTACATATTGAATACGGTTCAGATAGGAGATAAGGTTTTTAATATTTGTTATTGGCATAAGTATATATATATGTATAAAGAAAGAAAGAAAATATATTTATTGAGACACACACAAAACTTTAACCTATTTACTTACTAAACTTACATGCAAAAAATGTGATGTCCCAATATATAGGTATATCCCCCCCAATATAGTCCCCGTATATATTATCAACATGGGCTAAACTTACCTGCTGAACAATTTTATTCAAAACTTATAAAACATAAAGTAAGTAACAAAAGATAAGGTGAAATAAAACTATTTCACCAGATTGTGTGAAGAAAGAACTCTTAAGTAGTCTGGGAAGAAAATTAAACAATGTTTTCATATCAGGACATAAGTAAAAAGTCTACGCTTTCAGTTGTCTCTGCTGAAAGTTTAAGCCTTATATCAAGAAATAAACAATTCTAAAATTATACTCGTATTTACCAATCGGTTGCTAGTTAGTAGTTGTAAATAAAAAATAAATAAAAAGTACATGTACGTACACTAAACTACAAAATATGTCTACTTACCTACAATATAATTTTCGACATACTCTCTATGAGTCGTATTTCCTCATGACTAAGGGTCGTGACTCCCCCGCAGAATTAATTCGTTAGGAGAGTTTTCTTGGACAGATACATCGTTCTTTCGACATATATAAGTTATTGATATGAGATATCAAATATTTAATGTGGGCATAATAATGTGTGATTTTTTATAAATCATCAAATCTGTAGTTGAACAAAGGCTTTTTTAGTTTTATTTATTTTATAATACTACTAAACAATAAAAAAAAACTTAATACTCAACTTGGAATATTCAAAAAGCTTTTAAAATTTTTACTGTTATTTATGCAAAATATTCTCTTTATAGTTTTTGCGACAGCGCAAAAGCTGTGTTATGTCAAAGGAATGTAAAAACAGTAGTGTCTAGATATTTCAATGTATTGACAGCGGCATTTTGTCTTTGTTTTTAGGGTCCCTTATTTTATGGCTAAGCGAAGCCCTGTTGCAGTACCTACCTAGTGTCAAGATTTTATTATAGTTTTTTTACACGAAATAGTCTTACGTTTGACTATAGCCTGCCCGAAGTTAAGCACCACTATAGTCTAAGATGTAGCACGCTTGCTTAGAAGAAACCTATTTACTCTAGATTTAATAAATTAGTATAATAAATAAAATGAATAGTTTAAATAATAGAGATTTACAGTTAGCATTAGACAAATGGCTAAATTCTCTTGACTATGACAACACTGAAAAACTCTTAATTGTTTTAAAATGAAATACATGACCAGTCACTTCTACCCGATATTTAAAAAATAAATAAATAAACAACACACCTATTCAGACCAATTGTCGCAAATAAGAACAATGCACACTGCAATGATTACATACTCGTTCAAGCACATACACATAAACACTCAAACATTCTTACTCATTACTATTTATACATATAAAATACAAATATATAAAATAAAATATATATATATATATATACACACACACACACACACACACTCACACACACACTACACTCACACAATATACAGAATTAAGATTTATCTTTTTAAATATTTCTCTTTTTATTTCTTAATTTCAATTTTTATTAGCTTTGTTTCTGTAAGATTTCCAACCTATTAAAAAAATGTTTCCCTGAAGGAATCAGCTGCTACAACACGAGAGACTACTTTCTCTCAGCGTAGCAGCTGCTCGACATATCTTTTGTTTTCCAAAATGCCCTATTTTAAATTACATTATTAATAAGTATTATTATAAGAATTTGTGTGTCCAATAAACATTTTTATTATTATTATTATTTGAAGACCCCTGGCTGGGAAGGACGTTATATCCGACTTTAAATAATAATTTTTCCGTATATATGGTAGAGTTGTATAAAAATTGATAATGTATAAAAGTCTGTTTAATTTTTGTTTAAAATTGGTAGGCAAGCATGAAAGCCTGTAAGATCCATGGATGTTAATTATATAGTACCAACCTGTTATGAAATTGTACCTATATAGTGATATTATAGCGAGTGTGGCTTAGCGGTTCCAGTGTCTGCTTTTCATCCAGACGCACCCTGGTTCGAATCCAGCCCTACACTAATGACTTGTATTTTCAAGTTATGTATGGATTTGCACTCGCTTAACTGAGAAGGAAAACATCGTGAGGAAACCGACATGTTTGAGGACCACAATATCCGAGGACATGTGTCTCTGCCGTGGAAGGACCTGGGCGCCCACCACGATGTATCTGCCCAAGAAATCTCCCCTAACGCATTAATTCTTTGGGGGAGTCATGACCCTCAGTCATGAGGAACACGACACAAGAGAGAATGATATTCCTATGTCTAATTAAGAAATCAATCAAACAAGGTATCACTGCACTGTGCTAATCACTAACAGATCTTTTACCTGCCAGTCTAAATAGATAAACGACCTGAAACCGTCATGCCATGGTTGACAAATTCACACTCCATATCAAATAGTTTTAGTTTTAAGCCAAAGTGCAAGTTAGCACTAGGAAAATATTAGAATATCTAGTACTGGGTACATTCAGTTCCGCGCGGGAAGTAGTGTTTTGTTCGTTGATCTGTCTGTTTGTTTGTGTATTTCACTTTTATTTTGACTCAGAAAGTACATAAAAGATTTACAGAATATTACAGAAAACCCTACAGAACCCAACACATTATAGCCACACGCTTCTCCGTATATTCTATCGTTTTTTCTCCATACGAACGGTTCCGTCGTTTCTCGGAATCAAGCGAAGGCTGCCGAAAACCATAAAGCCTGCTTTATTCGCGACTCAACTTTATTCGGAGACGGGCGGAATGGGCTGCGCTTTTGGTGTGTAGTATAAGGTGGGGGAAGGAGCGTTTGTTGATATTCTTGGGGTTTGACTTAGTTGAAAACTGTGGCGTTAGAGTTGGCCACTCTCATACGAAAACTTACTCTCTAACTCTCAACACGTAAATGTATTTTTTTTCTTGGCTTGTATATTACTTAAGTTAGTTATGTATCTCCCTGTTATGAAAATAACTTGATAAATAAATTTACACATTGGAAGTAGAAGTACTCTTTCCATTATGAAATTATGTATAATTTATTATTTTTTATTTTTTATTTTAAAAGCTTGATATAACCAACAATATGCACCACAATGAAACTAGACTATTTTTGTGTTGAATGGAATTTTATAATTTATACTTAGTTAATTTTGATAAAACTCTAACTTCAGAACATTAAAATAGCAGCTTGAACCATTAATTTTATAAAAAGCTACTCACTCAAATCGCTATCTCCCCCGCTCCCACCTTACACCGTACCAACAACTACACTGAGCAATAAAACGCGCAATGTCCAATAAAAGCCTAGCCTTAGGCATGTCTTTGTAGAAAACCTAAAACACGCCCTCTATGGGGGCCATTTGTAATCTATTTATGTCCGACTACCCGCTAAATGCTGCGATCGCGAGAAAAGTATTTACACCTGCCTGGTTGGAAATTTATCTTGAAAGGAGGTAGTTTGTGATTTTATTTTATGGTATAGGTACTTTAGTTACATCTTCAAAGCTACATAAATCCTAGAATTCAAATCTCAGATTTCAAGAGATTTTCTCTGCTGTTATTCCTCTAAGCTGCTACGTTACTTTATTAGCTATAGAATTTGGCACATTACGTTTGATACGAAATTTTTTATATGTAATTTGCTGAAATATTGTGTTGCTATAGGAAAAAACCTACCAATTTTGAGACCCTAAGTGAGTATGCTACAAAGAAAAATTGTTTAAAATTTTACATGAATTATTATGAATGGAAGCTAGTTTTCACTTCCGATCGAAGTTATTTCACTTTATTAATTCACGCTGTGGACTGAATAAAGTATAGATGCTTTTTTTTAAAGCTGGTGGATAGAATTTACCACCATACAATTAAAATCATCATCAATCATTACACTTTAGTTTGTTTTACATAAAAAAAGCATTGTCGCATATCAGTCGTATTAAATTTCAATCTTTAAATTACAACTCAAAAATTCACGATTCATAAACTTCTCGGTACAAGAATCGTTCCGCAATCACGAGTTCAAGAAAATGTCACCGATTATATTTATTTTCTCCTAATTTGACTGCACTTCTGCAGTTGTAACCATTTATTATAGTGTCATCTTTTTCTGTCTCTACTGAATGATATCTTGTTATCTCTTTCAGATGTCGTAAAAAGCAGGTTAAAAGAAGCGCGTGCGCTGGTTGTTTTTTTGTTGGTAAAACGAAGAAAAAGCATAAAATCGGTGATAGTTAAATTGTAGTCTATTTGATTTCCGCTGTGTTTAATGGAGCATTAATGGGGGCTTAGTAAAAAGGTTTTTCTGTTAACAAATTGTTACAGGATTGAGTAAAGAGGGTTTTTTGGAAATCATACGCTATGTTTACTAAAAAGAGATTTTTCTTGTAAGTTTTTCAGTGTCTGTAGTATTTTTTTTTGAACTAAAACAGGTGTGCAGTTGACCATAGTTTGTCTAATGATAAGCAATAACTATGTAGTATTCTTTACTGTACCTGTAAAAAAAAGTAATGTTCCCGGACAGCAAAATTGAATTTATTAATATGAGTTTGAAAGCAAGAGCTAGAACAATATCCTCCAATTCTTTTAAGAGTTACAATGCCATCAATAAGCATAAAGACTTACCGTCTTATTCATAAAACTTATGTAGGCTTTGAAATACATTTTAAACGTGTTATAAATAATTTTCCAAAAAGTATGATTCATAAACGTTCAATAGCGCTAAAATACGCTTTAAGCCTATTTTAGCGACTCCTTAAGATAAAGAAGGTCAAACCCTACTTTAAAATACGTGTATTAGGCTTAATGAACGTTTTAACTAAATAGCGTTATAAACCTGTTTTATACAATATTTATGAATAAGACGGTTAAACTATCACCTACTTATCATATCACCTAATTTTTAACCGACTTCGAAAAAAGGTGGTTATCAAGTCTTCTGAAAGTTTCTTTTAGTTCGTTTCTTTCAAACCAACATTGAAAAGTTGGCCAATGATCGAAAATAGGATTTTTATTTACATCAACTTCATATACACTCAAAAGTATACAACATGCAAGTGTTTAGCAGGGGCTTAAGAAAGGGAAGGACCTGGGCGCCCACAACGATGTATATGCCCAAGAGAGAATTCCTTAATGAATTAATTCTGCGCGGAAGTTACGACCCTCATTCATGAGGAAATACGACTCATAGGAAAAACCGCTTTTCTTTTCATCAATAACTACAACAGCTCAAAAACCATCCTCTTTGAATTGAAGGTTAAATAAGTTAAAGGTGCACGTGCTCATTACCGCGCGCTATATTCGCAGCGCGTGAGCCGCGCACGTCGCCAGCACGCGCGCGCTACGCACGCCGCGGGTACGTTGTCGCACGACACGGTGTGATGTTGTTTTAACGCTGTAACTACCCGTCTGATTTGTGTTGTAAACTAATATGACACGAGTTTTTGATTATCTATATATATAAAAGAAAGTGGTGTTAGATACACTGTATAGATGAACGGATTTTGCTGAAAATTGGTGGGCAGGTAGCATATAACCAGGAGACGGACATATGTAGGATAATTTTTATCCCGTTTTTTTTTAAATTAACTTCTATTATTACTATTAATTATTAACGGAAGACCAGCGCTGACTGTTCGCAGCAGCATGCTGAGTTAAGGCCGGCTTGTGACAGGAAATTGTGTATGTGCAAAATGTGTTTGTCTTAATTTCCTGAATGTTCGTACGTAATTTTTTGTCGCAAATAAATAAATTTCATTTCATTTCCATTTCAAAATTTAATTGAATGATATCCAAAAACTGCTTATATATTGCCTCTAAGGCAGAACAGAGTTCGCCGGGTCAGCTAGTGAAAGTTAAAATAAAGTTGTGTTTGGTATTAAACTAAGTTTTCTAATCTGTGTATATTGAGCTATTTTCATAACTCAAAGTAAACAAGCAGTAAAAAAAACGACTAAACAATATTTATTATTATTAAAAGGTCATTTCAACACTTGATTAATTTGAATTGGATTATTGAGAATATTATCATTCTCTGTATATTTTGTTTGTGCATAGCATCACAATTATATTGAGCTTTGGTTAAGCTAGCTGGCACCATATCTAAACAACAAAGTTTATTTAATGAATTTTGTACTGCGAAACCACTCATTTTGTAATTTTGCCAATTTTTTTTCTATTGAACTCGCGAAATTTACCAACAAAAATTCAATCAGAACCTTTTTTTATGCCAGTAAAATAAAATCGTTGCTAAATCCGTGTGTCAGTGGAAACAAGCTCGTGATAATTTGTACCAGTTACAGTTTGACACTTGGATTGTTTAACTTGACCATTCGATGTTAGTAAACGTTACTTATGATTTATTATACTTTCGATACGAAAGATATTTTCTTTAGTTTGGTTAAATAATAATAAGACAGACAGATGTTAGAGTTGCTAGTACGTATTATAAAAACTGTAATAATTGGAAGGTGAAATGATGAAAATGTTATTTTGAAACTTCATGTTATTGATAATATATAAACGATGAATGTACCCAAGAGAACTCCACTAACAAATTAATTCTGCGGGGGAGTCACTACTCTCAGTCATGAGGAAATACGGCTCAAGAGAGAGTTATTCTTAAATGCAATACTTACCTATATAACTGTGTAATATTTCAATAGTTTGCTTTTCTACAATTTCTTCTTCTTATCGATTACCAACTCTGGTGTCGAGGGTTTATTAAGCCGCCCTAAGGGCCATCTATAACTGTAATCTACAACTAATAGCAGAAAAATGACGGTTGGTTTTTTTTTGTTACAAGGAATGGGTTTGCCTTGTCCGTTATTCGCCTGATGGTAAGCAATCATTACGGTCTAAGATGGAGCGTGCTTACCCAGTAAGAACCGATTCACTCTCGCTTTGAAGATCGCAAGGTTATAATCCTGCTGATTAATTGAGTTCACAATATAACCATATTCAATATTGTTTGATTTCTATTCTATCCGTCTTATTACACAACGTGGTTTAAATATTAGTCTAGGACTTAGGAAAAAAAAGTTGGTTCTTGTTGTTCAAATATTACATACAAACAATCAAAACGCCAACTTTAAATTGGGACGTTGAGTTATCATTGGTAAAATTTTCATAGTTTGATAATTATGACTTTCGAACAACAAAAAAGGACTAGGTATTTTCAAAGTTCTGGACTATTATAACGTTTTGTAATAAGACCCTATATGATTGTTCCAATAAGCATTTTTTACCTATTTATTTACTTAAAAAGCTCTATTAAATCTTAAAGCTACTGTCAAAACTCCAAGTGACATTTTATTAGTTCAAATCGCCCATTTATTATTATCGTTAACGTTTGAAAACGTGTACGGAATTTAAGTTCAGTTAAGTTTGGTTCAGCGAAATGCGGCCTTTTGCAGGATGTCAGTAACGTGAATAGAGTTCAAGATTTTATTAAAAATGTTAGAAATACTGAGAAATGGATTCCTTCCGTCTATGGCATATCTAATATTTTTGCGATTCTTGTAGAAGTGTGTTTTCATCTTCGATCTTTGTTGCTTTCCTTAATGGTCTATTGATCAAATACAGTCCAGTGTAGAAAAAAAAACAAATTAAAAAACATTGTAATTGAAGGTACTAAACTAAATCTCTACAAAATCACCAGAATATATAATGACTTTAGAAATAGTAGTTTTGAGTACGAGAATTTTATGGTTTACAACAAAACTCAAGATTTAGAGTTTCATTGTAACATTATATTAATTAGCTAATAAGCTTTTTGGAAATTTTAATTGATAAAGTTCAGAAACAATATTATTATTTGTTAGTTAGGTACTTTGCTTCAGTTTTCTAGCATAAGACGAGAGCGCGTTGAAGTCTTTTATATGACGAACTGAATTTTGTCAATTTTATAAAGTTTTTACTTCGCTTAAGAGTTCAAAATAAAACTATGAAAACTGACTTTTAAATGCTAATATGCTAATGCACAATTAGAAGTAAGCTATTAATGAATAAACCTATTTTATAAGATAAGTTAAGATATTATGTCTTTAACGCACACCAAAGAAATTACATAATGAAAGAAATTTATAAACTAATTTAATGCACATTGGGCGGCCTTATCGCCTTAGGCGATTTCTTCCAGGCAACCTTTGGATGGACAGGAATTAGAATTTTAAATAGGCGGTGTAATAAATAAGTTAAGTTTATAAATGTAGTAATTAATCTGGATTTTGGGCCTTGGTAGTGATTGTAAAGAAAAAGGATCCTGACAAGAATGTGTAAGTAAGTTTGTTGTCCTATCTTTATAAATAAAAAGTCAACATTACGCGAATTTTATTGCCTAATTTTAAATTCAGACATTTTATTTATACACAATTCGCGCGCAAAATTGCTTATATTTTATATAAAAATAAGTCGGGTTTTCCTTCCTGACGCTATAACTCCGAAACGCACGAACCGATTTCCACAGTTTTGCATTCGTTGGAAAGGTCTTAGGCTCCGTGAGTTTTATAGCAAAGAAAATTCAGGAAAAATTTCAACAAAAAAGCGGGAAAAATTTGGCCGCGCGAAGCCGGGCAGAGCCGCTAGTATTTTATAAAACAAATATGTGGACAATTCGCTTGTGATGTATAAATCTTCTAAGATCGTGACCAACTATTTTACTGCCATCTATAGGGCGTTTTCTAAACTATTGAGATGTTTCAATATGAATTATATATGAGGATATATTATACAGGTGCGTTTATTATGAATGTGTACAAATTTTAGATGCAGGCACTTGGAGTGTCCGAATATAAATAATACATCGAAATAAAATAAGTTGGCGGATTTTATATGTGAGTGAAGTTTATTTAATAGAATATTGGAGATTTTTTTATAGACTTGGACATCAACAATAAAAAATAATAAGAATTTGAGATGTCAAATTAATAGACGAAAATAATTCTTATTTGATATTAAATCAACATAAATTCCCACACATATCTTGACAAAACTTCTATTAACAACCACTAAAATTCTATACATTTACAAATTTTACGATTTTAACAATCAAACATATTTCTATTCCTCTAAAAAACTTAAGAAAATAGCAACTCAAACTTTACGTTCGCCATTTCCAATAATCTACTAGAAACTGTTCAGCTTCTCAGGAATCTTCAAGGAAAGCATAAACAGCTTTGAAAGCTTGACTGCGAAAGCTTGAGAGCTTTAGTAAGTGCATGTGCATTGTAAAATCAATGGCGGCGCATATAGGCTGCGTCGGCTACCGTTGCTTGGCTTTTGAAAACGCCGCGGTACATAGATGTGGTGAATCTGGAACGGGCTTATGTGTCTTCCTGAAGGTACTTTAACTCATTTTTTCATCTGAGACGGATTTGAGTTTAACAAAAGTTTGCTTATATGAATTTTATTTTAGCAAATATTTTTTTAAAAACTTATATGGATTTGAGTTTGATAAATAGTTTGCCTAGTTGTAAATAATCTCAATTTTGTTTTATCAAACAAAAATTAAGGCATAAAATTTGATAATTAGCGTGTTATATAATTTTATGTACACCCTATGTACATAAGAATCACACTTTTTATGATACCATTAAATACCTACAATACAGGATCCGACTGGATACCTAGTGTAGGTTTTGCAAGTTCTAAAAAACTGTACATAGATTTAAGTATTTCATGAATATATTTTTTATTTTATTATTTTTTATTTATAAACATAAAAAAGAGTGTAATTGTTTGTAGGTTTATTCCTCTTTAAGGTCACATAAGATGTATTATCGTGATTATACCAGAACAATGCTGTCAAAGCCTGGGCATTCACAAGTCACATTTTTGATAGGCAAGGATGTTTTCTCTTTTTTTTTAAATATTTATTTTAGTTAGATAGATAAAACTCTTTATTGTAACACACATTGAAAAAAAGACCAACAGAAACACAAAAGACTTAATAAAATAGTGTCACAACTGGCGGCCTTATCGCTAATAGCGATTTCTTCTAGGCAACCGTAGGATGGATAGAAGTCGAAAGAAAAATAAAAAAATTATTTTATATTTGTTACGTGTTCCATATATAAGTGAAGTTTTCTGATTTGTAACACATTGTTTTTTATCCTAAGTATATAGGCTTATCCAATTACATGTATAATAGGTACTTAATATCATATTAAATTGTAAACATGTTATTCTGGTTTTTACATGAATTACGTAAGTACCAATCCTAAGAATTGAGAATGAATTTAGGATACCTAGAAATGTTTATAGTTATAAATAACAGGTTAATTGTTGATTAATATTTATTGATAGGTACAAATTTAACGAATACCTATTGACGGATTAACAATAGGAAATTTAATACCGCATATAGTTTAATTTATTTATCAATTATGTTTATTTAATATTGGTGGATATTTTTGTTGCTTATACAATACATTAGGTACATACGTATATTAAAAGGAAACATGTGTATTTTAAAATACAATTTTGGCTTTGACTGTGTTTTTTTTTATTATACCATTACATAATAATAACAATACTTATATACTGGAATAAACAAAATAAATATTTATTTTCTATTTTCATAAGCCAATGTATATTTTGATAATCTGTTTGTTCCGCTTTCACAACGGTGCGAGAGGTCACCTTGATTTTTGATACGGTGATAGCATATTTGAGTGTAATAGACAAACAAAATTGCGTAAATAGGATTGGATTAGATAGCTGTTTTATTTTATTTGCCTGTAAGAGATCACTAAAGGTGATATGGCCGCCCTCTTGTACATACATCCATAGTTTAAGTCCCTTTATTGTGTTCAATAATATTTTGGTGTGCAATAAAAATGTAATATTTATTTCATTTACTTACCTATGTACTTAAGCCAACACGTACATTAAGTCTACTAACTACTACAATAATGCTAAAGCATTTGGGTAAAACATATTATACATTTTGTTACTTTTAAATTTACAACAATCACAACGAAATTTACTGTATATATTAGACTAGTGGGTGCTCGCGGCTTCGCTCGCATAAAGAAGTAAAACTTGCATCCCCTATTTCACCCCTTTACAAGTGGCATTTCCAAAAATCTTTTCTTAGCGGATGTCTACGTCATAACATCTACCTGCATGTCAAATTTCAGCCCGATCTGTCCATTGGGTATTGGGGCTGTGCGTTGATAGATCACTATAGTAGCCAGTCAATCAGTCAGTCACCTTTGAGTTTTATATATATACATAGATTTATTGTATTGTATATTAAATTATTTATTATAATATCCCGTGTCACATCTAACCTATATACTCTACATCTGTGTAGTCGCGCGTGTCATACGGCGTGTCGCGTCGGCGCATGCGCGCTCGAGGCAGGAATATCTATGTGCACCTACTTGGTGGCCACCGACTGAAGATTCAAAATTAGAATTAATTTGAAAACTCTTTGGATGATCCAACGGCTCAGAATTTGTTGAAAACTTTTTAGACTTGATTGGTTCCCTCTATTTAAATATTCGAATGATGCTTCTAATTTGAAATACGTTAAAAATCTTCTTGGAGTCATTTCGTGGCATCTATTAAAACATTCGATCGACTTTTCAGAATAAGAATATCTGTTAAATTTTTTTGCAGTTACTCGATGTCATTGAGTAAAATCTGGGACAAAATTTTCCAAATTAGAATTTTATCAACAATTTTTTGGAATTTGAAAAATTGGTTGATAAATTCGTCGCATATTATGTGTGATCATATAGTTATCATAACACCACGAAAGCACTGTAAAGCATCATAGTGAAAACTGTAGTAGGCAACTTACTTTACAGCTGCGCACATAAATAAATGAATTTCCTATCATTTTATATTGTACAGTTGACAGCTGTCAAGTATGCATCAGTATAAAACGTCAAGTGATGTCAAAACGTCTCGAAGGTCAGTGGCGGACGTCACAGCATTTCCCACTGTCCAGATGTTCCCATACATATTATTTTATAAATGACATCTAGGCTGATAGACGACTAATCGCATTTCACTAATATTATTCAACTACCCACAATCACAACAAACGCTTGTACAAACTTTCGAATTTTTAAAAGCGAAACTTTGTGCCTGTTTGCATTTTTGTTGCTTCTTTGTTCGACTTGCCTGTTAGCTTAGTTGGTAGTGGCTCTACCTTCTATTCTAGGGGTTGCGGGTTCGATTCCCGGGAGACATAAGTATTTAAGCATTAAAAAAAACATTACTTGTGTTGAGTCTGGTCGTTTGTATGTATAATAAGTATATATTTACAAAAGAAAAGTATATAAGTATTATATCCGTTATCTAGTACCCACGACACAAGCGTTTGCTTAGTATGAGGCTAGATGGCGCTGTGTGCAATGTCCCGAAATATATATTTATTTATTTTTCACACTGTCAGGCTGCACCGTATAAAATGAAATTAGGTGTGGATAAGACTCCGGATAAACGTAAAGGTAACCTTTTATGTCGGATTGACGCAGTAACACCATGGGAAATAACTAGTTATCTCGTATCATCAAACCAAAAATAACGATAATCCGTCTCTTAGTTGCATTGTGAAAGTCGAACGAAGAGACCAAAAAACCAACATTGTATAATTATCACTTAACACTTTTGCTTTTTTGTTATTTCAATTTAAAGTAGGTACATGTGTACACTTTTGAAAAGATCGAAAAGACTTGTGACACTAGAATAAGATTAAATTAGTTTGATTTTCTTTTATTTTCTCTGTTCAGATATAGGTTTTATTTTTAAGTATTATTTATTTGTACGCCACCGACCAAACTGATCTCTTTCGCCGCTTTCTTGCTAAGGTTGCCTGGAAGAGATCACTCAAGGTGATAAGGCCGCCCACTTGTATATTTATTTATAGTTTAAGTCCTTTCAATATTTTGGTAATTTATTTTGGTCTGCGATAAAGAGATATTGTATTGTATTGTAACAAGAAGCCTTTGTGAACCCAGACCCTTTTGTGCCTAAAATCATATATTGGGCATAAATGTATGGAAAATACGTAATTAGATGTCTCTCGCTTTATCGTCTTCACTCATAATGTCAACGACCCCGAAAATTCCACAATTCCATACAAAATTACAGGCCAGCAATCGTTCGTCGCCCAAATGACACACCCGTAACGTCCAAATGACATAATTGTCAAAATAGTCACTGCGATGACAGCCGCACGTGACAACCCACGAGAAAGAGACGGACAGAGGAAAGCGGTGAAGTTAGAAAGTGACAAAACACAACCCACCGTGTCAATTATAGGCGGGGAAACAGAATTAGAGAGGAGAATAAAAATGCCGGTTTCAAATTTGGAACCGCTTCGTTTCATATCGACAAATCGATCGATTTCCTCCATGATTGCGTGTGGTCGAATTTCTAAGAATAATTGAATATCATTATTAAAATACAAATTCTATGCCATTATTATGATTGCGAGGCGTCGAATGAATGAATCATTCATAGCTCCGGCGAAAATATTGACAATATTTCTTAAATAAAGACCGTTTTATAAAGTGTTGTTATTAAATACGGCCGGCGATTTTATGCGTGCGACATTAGAGGTATAATAAAAAGAGGTCGTATATTTATAAAAGGAGGCCGTATTTTGCGTGTGAGGTTTCGCCTTTTCGACGCCTGTCGAGCATAAAGTCCGCGATCGTTCCTTCCTAATTATACGTATACAGCCGGGACTCGAAGTGGGTGTTCGAAATATGAAATTACGAGTTGGCGCGAACGTGCGACAATGATATTTTCTTAATAATGAATCGTGGCGCTGATTGCATATTATTATGCCAACATTCGACACCGCTATTTCAATATTATTAATTCGAAAAAGGAAACATTACATGATGTAAAGCTGTGATGTGTTCCAATTTTAATTTCGACATTACGTCATCCGTTATTAAACTTTTTTTTAGAATAGGTATCCATATTGAATATACGTGACTTGTATATTCAAACTCTTTCGACTCAAAACGGATACTATTTTATTGAACTCTAGACGTTTTATTTTAAACAGTCTGTTCAGTTTATTTTATTTAATAATCTCAGGGAACTCGGAGGAGTGAACCAAACTCTACTTAACACAATATTTTATTTATTAATCTCTAATTCGTGCTGGCATAATATTTATCATGCCGCCATCGCTTGCAAACAGCTCATTATAAAGCGATAAATATAATTATCTCGCTTTCACGACTTAAATGTGTGACATCGGATTAAACCTTTTTTGTACCCCATAAATATAATCCAGTTAACTTTTTATTTGACAAAATGACGAACTGGCTGGTTGGCAGCTTTATTTTTCTTCTTTTTGTGGATGGTCAGTATCGTGGAAAAAATGTGTGCTGTTTTCAGCCAGTTATTTGAAAGTAAAAAGAGGTTTGTCGCTTTTTAGTGACGTATGAAGGATTTATGATTTATTTTTTATTTGATATGAATTGTTAGGTACCGACTTTGTGCAAGGTTTTTTTACTTTTTGTTCTTATTTTTACATATTACATACATATTTACAAAAAAAAATATATATTATGTAGGTATTATATCCGTTACCTAGTACCCATGATACAAGCGTAAGCTTAGTATGGGGCTTGATGGCGCTGTGTGATATGTCCTAAGATATTTATATTTATTATTTATTTTATAAAAAAATTACAGACTGTAGTAATTATGTCTTATATGAAAATAAGAAACTGTAATAAAAGAACATGATTAAAAAAACTATAACGGTGATGATTAATATAAATCAACGTAAGCAAATATCACGAGACATTAATTACAATCTTATTAAATCAGTGCTGACCCATCTATAATCGATTCAGCGAAGGATCGATTAAATCAATTATAATATAATCGATAAAAACACACGGAAGCGCAACACTAGTCATTAAGTCGATGAAAAACTGACTATTATGATGATTTAATCGATTCAACTTGTAGAAGGGGGTATGGGAAAATAGTTTGCAGGTCAACTTTCTTTATCAAGAAATGTCTTGAATTAAGTAGGTGAAAATTACAGAAGAAAAAGAAAGATTGCTTATTGCCTTTTAAGTCTGCTTCTACTGGTATGTACTGTGTTTAGAAATTTTCACATGGTCAGTGATTCTGTGGCATTTCTTTCTTTTTTTTCGTACGAGTAGGGGTTCGGCAAGGAGGCACCGCTATACAGTTGAGGTTCCAAAGACTCGCACCAAGCGTTTTGCTTCGACTTTCATCATGCGAACAGCCAAACTGTGGAACTCCTTGCCCGAATCTCTATTCCCCTTGAACTATAATTTGTCGGTCTTCAAGTCGAGAGTAAACCGGTTTCTTCTAGGCAAGCGCGCTAGATCGTAGATTATGACGTTGCTTAATATCAGGCAAGTTGTAGTCAAGCGTAAGCCTATATCAAGTAAAAAAAATATGATTTGGTTTTGAATGTTTTATGAAGTGACGAGTTACTAGCGGCCCTCTGTGGTGTTACTGCGTTATTTTGGATAAAAAAATAGCATGTGTGTAAATTTTTGGTTTAATTTACCACTAAGTATACCAAATGTCATACAAATCCGTTCATCCTTTTGAGTATAAAAAAGGAAAAGTTTAACTCACAAACTTTTTGCCTTTATATTATTTACGTGATAAAAATTGTGTTAATGAACTTATGTTATGAAACAGTTTTTTTTTCACGAATTTCCATAATTTGTAGAACAAATCTTGTTATTAGGTACATACGTAGTTTTACGATATTGAACATGTGCGTACCTATTTCAGGTAAACCTGTATATTAATGTAATATTAAGATTTTAGGTATACACTTTAGACAACAAAAAATAAGGAAAATACTTTATTAAATGCTGATCACATTATAATACATTTAAAAAAAACGAAAAGTAGGTAAATTTTGTGATTAGGTAATTTTCGACAACCTCTTATTAAGGTATAATGTTTGCTATATTTTAATTGTAATTTAAAAGCGATTATTTTGTATAAAAAAAAACAGTATGTATCCTGAAGAAACTCCGTGGTTCTAGGTACAATATATACTCTCTCTTGAGTCGTGTTTCCTCATGACTGAGGGTCGTGTCTCCCCCGCAGAATTAATTCGTTAGGTGAGTTCTCTTGTGCAGATACATCGTGGTGGGCGCCCAGGTCCCTCCACGGAAGACACATATGTCCTCGGACAATATATCTGTGCCGAAATAAAATTGGTCCTCAAATGAGAAAATAATCGAACAAAGGACCAAACTACGTAATCAAGCTTTATTAATTAATCTATACATATAATAAAGCTGTAACAGGTCGGTGTCTGTACATTGAAGATAATTGAAAAAAAAAGTAGAGGGGTCTTTATTGATGCAATAAAACACAAAAATCAAGTTTCAAAAAAAATAAACCGTTTGTCTGTTTGTCTGTCAGTATGTTTGTTCGTTATAGACTTGAAAACGGCCCAACCGAATTGTCTACGGGTTTCACTAACATTTAGGTGCATTTTTAACTTAACATTTAGTGTTTATTTTATTTCAATCGGTTTATAAATAAAAAAAGTTGTCATCGATATCCGCTGCCTACAGCCATTTTAAAGATTGGTATTTGTAAACATATGAACTAGATGGCGCTGTTTTACCTCAAAATAATGCGAGCGAAGCGGGCGTCCACTAGTCATGAATCAATTTATTCATCATAACAACCAACAATTAATAAATTCATATTAATAAAGTAGCAACGAATTTCATAATTTTCATTTAAAAGCACTCTGACCTTACGAATTTAAATAAAATAAATAAATCCATGCAAATAAAGGAGTAAATAATAAAACATTTCCGTTCGCCTTGACCGCTTTGGATTATATTCATTTTCATATAAAAGATCCTGAGGTTTTTGACCGAATAATTAGAATATATTTTTACCGAGGCCTAGGTTCACGGTAATTTATGTTTTTGTAGCTTTTGCCCGCGGTTTTGCACGCGTTATTACACGTATAAACTTTCTTCTTGAATCATTCTGTCTATTTACAAAAATGCTTCAAAATCCGTTGTGTACATTTAATGATCTTAGCAAACATACAGACATAGTAAACATACAATCATTCATACATACGAGTACAGACAGACAGACATAGAGACAGACGCGGGAAGCGATTGCTTTATACTATTGTAGTGATACTGATTTATTATATTTTATACGTTAGACTAAAACCCGTCTGATGTTAAGCATTGCTGTTGCCTAGGGTATAACACGCTTATCTAGAAGGTACCTTTTAAGTTAAGCGGTAACACTAGACTTCAATGGTGTAATTTAAAAATATTTTTTCTTAGTTGAAATATGAGCTGACTGTTTTTATATACATGAATGTCCATTGTCGGTATTTTTTTTAAATGATCGTTTTAAATATTATAGTAGGGTGCAAGCTGTGATAGTACTGTAGTAGTTCTTCTTTGTATGAGAGTGGACAACTCTTATGTCGAGAGTTTTCAAAGCGCCCTAAGGGCCTTTGACATGGCTTAACGACTGCCGCGCTATGACTACCTGCCAGGACCTACAATTTAACGAGTCACCCGACCCACGGCAGAGCTCAAAATGGAATGTCACCTTTTGGTCACCCATGCAAGAACTAACAAGTAGTTAAACCACGTTAGTGGTTTAAAACTCTTGACACCAGAGTACGCCACTCACACAAAAGTTACCTTATTCAGTAGGTACATGTTTTTTATTATTCGTTTAATATTCGCCTCTGTTTAATATCCACATCATATCACGTACTGCAAATAAAACACAGCGTTAAAACTTTAACTTTACTTATTCGAGTGACTGGCTACTTGCGCCGGGGAAGTTATAAAACAGGTAGATTGAAAGGGTTTGAGATAATGTTGATTATTTTGCTAAGCGTACTTGTAAAAAAATATTGTTACTAAAAATGTTTTTCTATTCATGATTACGGCTCTAAGTAGATCCATTTTGTTAAGTTACAAGCTCTAAGGTTTTACCTAGAAAATAATCATTTTTCGTATAACGTTGCGGCTTGTGCAAACGCGCGATGATTCTCGTTCCTTTTCTAAGTACAGCCATTTAGTTAACTTCTTAGCTTTACGGCTCTACCTACGAGTAGAAGATAATTATATTTCGTACACCATAAGGAGCGCGCGGCGATTCTATAAATTTAAATAATCACTTAAATTCTCTAAGATGACATCATCAGCTAATCCTAACCTCCAAACACTTCCTAGAAAAGATTATTTTTCTTATACCGCCAGGTAAAAAAGAGCGGGCAATAAATACTTTAATTATTTTCTAAGTAAAGCCATTTTATCAACTTCTAAGTTCTACGCCTCTACCTAGAAAATAATTATATTTCGTACAAAACGCGCGCGGCGAGATTTTTTAAATCTTCGATTTTTTTTGCTATTCTAAGGAGAGTCTATCTGCCAATTCTAACATCCATGGCTCTACCTAGAAAATAATTATTTTTAATATATTAAAAAACGTTGATAAGAAATCACATTTTCAATCAGCCGAGCAGAGAGTCAATCAGCTCATTTTTAACTCCACGCCTCTACCTATAAAATAATGATATTTCGTATAACGTTGCGCAAACTCGCGATGATTTTACATCATTTTCTTAGTTGAGCCATTTAGTTAACTTCTAAGCTCCACGCCTCTACCTAGAAAATTATTATATTTCGTACAAAACGCGCGCGGTGAGATTTTTTAAATCTTCGATTCTTTTCTATTCTAAGGAGAGTCTATCAGGCAATTCTAACATCCACAGCTCTACCTAGAACATATTTTTTCGTATATTAAAAAACGTGGATAAGCAATCACATTTTCGTATTTAATTCACGACATCGTTTCTAAGGAGAGTCAATCAGCTCATTTTTAACTCCACGCCTCTACCTTGAAAATAATTATTTTTCATACATTAAAAAACTTGGATAAGCAATCACATTTTCGTACATATTTAATTCCCAATAACGTTTCTAAGGAGAGTCAATCAGCTCATTTTTAACTCTTTGCCTCTACCTAGAAAAGAATGATATTTGGTACAGAGCGCGCGCGGCGACCCGCGACCTCACTTCCTGCTAGGTGCTATGACCCCGAGAAATGGGCTCCGGTAACTTAGACTTTATAACGTTAATAATAACACGCTGGATGTGGTTTATTTTATATTTAACTAGTGGGTGCTCGCAGCTTCGCTCGCATTAGAAGAAACTTGCATCCCCTATTTCACCTCTTTAAAAGAGGCATTTCCAAAAATCCTTTCTTAGCGGATGCCTACGTCATAACATCTACCTTCATTTAAAATTTCAGCCTAATCCGCCTAGTGGTTTGGGCTGTGCGTTGATAGATCACTATATCAGTCAGTCAGTCACCTTGAGTTTTATATATTTGTAAAACAAATAAAAATTAATTATTCTTTATTCAACTACACTAGGTAACAAATAAGTTAAGGCATTGATGATTTTTTTATAAGTTAGGTTTTTTAAGTAGAAAATATTGTTTTGTCTTTTTACGTAGATGCCTAATTGTTCTTCTGAGTTCTTAACTTACATCAGCAGCGTACTCCATCGAGAGTTTCGAAACCACCCCGAAGGACTCTGTATGACACCTTAAAAAGTGTCTTTTCTATCAGGTGTACATATTAACCACTTCCATAGAGTTCTGGTTCCAAGTTTTTATACGAGTTTTTTTCTTAATTCATGAGCTGCACAGGAAATTGATCGGTGTATTTTTGAACGACAATCGACGTTCATTTAACGCTCGAAAGAGTTCCATTTTTACATTTTTGTATTGCATTAAAATTTGTGTATGCTACCTTTATCGTATGGATACAGTTTTTAAGTTCATGTATTTTTAATTTTTAGAAAACGTTGAAGTGATTTCCTAAGATCTATTGCTAACACATAAAAAAATAGTAAACTAAATTAAAAAATTAGTAAACTAAAAAATATTGTTAATTTAATTTTTTTAATGATACTCACGCAAACATAGATGTATGGAACTACTTGAAAACTTATGAAATAATGAGATAATATGTAATTCGTACAGTAGTTTGCTGTCGAGAGTTGTATAACCACCCTATGAGCTTCTATATATAGTGGCCCTTAGCTTGTTTTAAGAAATTAATCAATAAATAATATTCGACAATTTAATTGTAAAATTACTTAAAGTATCTCTCTTTAAAAATCTCAGCTCACCTTTCCCCCCAGATTGAACCCGCACTCTCCATCCCGGAAGGTCGCCGTCACGGGCCCGTGCCGTAATAGCCTCTGATTACTCACTAATTGCACGCTTGATGACAATAAGGAATCGACTTGGAAGTAATTAGATAAAAATGTCCCATGGGATCAGGAATTCTAGTAAGTTTTAGTAAACAGATAAACAATTTATTTGTAACCAAAAGCTTACACGTCAATTAGAAATTACAATTGTACATAACTTATATTATTATATATAAAATTACATAGTCATAGTCATATCATTTATTTGCAAATTGTAAAGATATAAACACTTAACAATGACCCATGAATAGTATTTGTATAAGTATTGCATTTAAAAAAAAATACCATCTCTCGACACTAGAGTTGGCCACTCTTATACAATTTTTTTATAGTTAAAATTAACCGTAATTATTCCAGTAAATATTATAATAATATATATTAATTAAGTGTTGCTTATGTGAATGTTGCTTTAGATAATCTGGTGGTCAAATATAAAAAAAGACTTCAGTACAAGAGCCGACTATATATAATATAATAATATGGTGTCTGAATCCATTTTGAGCACATTAATCCGTTCATTTGAACTAAGACTAAGTTTGTATGACTTTAGAGTTGATTTTAGTATTTTCGAATCACAGTTTTGCAATGTCTGTCGGACTCATGAAAGTGCCGAAATAAGAACCCCACATCTCGGAAATTCCGGACCGAGTATAGTTGCTTACCATATAATCTGGTAAAATAACTAAACAGTGATGTACAAAGTACCCATTATATAGATCAAATAAAGATCTCCAATAAAAAGCAACGGGTTCAAAGTTACTTGACCCCTTGACTTGAGCAATTAATGCGAAAACACATAAATATGAAACTCAATCACGGCAACAGTTACTCCGTCATGGGAACATAGCTTCATACATATTGCACTACTTCACCATAACACGCTTTACGGGGCCCATTATACAATTATACATCGCATTACTATTATATGTATAATGTTATACATTTATGCATAGATTGGAAGTTTTTAGCAATCTGTGGTTGTGGAGGGAATTTTTCCCTCTTTTCTATTTGGTTCGGTACTCAGTTTGTGTTTCTTTTCAATGTAAAATATGTATGTACAAGTATATCCTTAAAAATAAAAATATTTAATAGAATGTTATTTAAAAAACTTATATGTATATGAAGCAAGTATTAAGGAGCTTTGGAAATAATATATTTTTATATGAACATAATTTGATACTGAGTACAAAACGAAGTGTTTTTTTTACAAAATCCATGTCCATTATAATCGTTAATTTATTTGCTACAGGTCCATCATAATAAAAATGAAACTAGATATTTTTTTGTACGGAATAACTATAAGCTTTTCTTTTTAACATGTTATTTTTATAATTATATTATCTCCCATCTACTTTAAACTCTGATTTATATTATTCTTTATTTCATAATATAATTTAAAAACTGATTCATTTTAATCTAAAGTTTGTTTAATGTGTGGTCTGGCTCAGACGTGAAAATAGTTAGTGTTTGAAATAATATTTGACTCATTTACATAGCAATATACGAGTAATTGTTAGGCCATTTTTGAGACTCAAAACCTTATACGAATTTGACAAACTTAAGTGGTAATTATAGTAGTTTATGCAACTGTCATATAAAGAATGACAATACACGTACGCGTGAATTTAATTTAATAAATTAAAAGTTAATATGTTACAACATTAGTGAAGATAAAGTAGTGTATGCAACTGCATACACAGGTATTAAAACACGAGTGTGAGTTTATGAAACGAGCGCAGCGAGTTTCATAATAGTAACGATCACACTCGTTACTACGATAACACTCGTTACTATTATGAAACTCGCTGCGCTCGTTTCATAAACTCACACTCGTGTTTTAATACCCGTGTATGCAGTTGCATACACTACTTTATCTTCACTAATGTTGTAACATATTAACTTTTAATTTATTAAATTAAATTCACGCGTACGTGTATTGTCACAGTGATTTTGCCGCCATTAAAATCTAACCAATGAGAGCGCAGCTGCGCGCCAATCAGGTTGGTCGCGTTTTATTGATTAAAACGCGACCAACCTCATTTTGGCCCTACAATCAGGTTGGTCGCGTTTTATCGATGTTATAATGAGCTATTACGATATCGATGTGGATATTATACCATCATGCGAAATTGCTTAAATTGAGTGTTTTGTTGTCTGCGCTATAACAGTAGTAATTATAAGTCAAGTATTGGAAACATAAGTACAATGTTACAACATTAGTGTAGATAAATTTGTTAAAAACACACATACCTACATCATAATTTACAAGCGTTAAAAACTCAACATTCATAGCTGCAAGATTATCATATCAAAACATTTTACACCCTACATTATTAACACCATTCACTGATTCTCTAGCGACTAATTTTATGAACTTACATCCTTTTTTTCAAATCCTACTATCATTTGATTTTCAACTCTATTTTCATTACATTTAGAGTCAGAATAGACTAAAGAGTTGTTAATAAGCACGATCGTTATGGTTTTAATTGATGCGATCTTAGCTCAAATTAGCCACAGCAATTTGATCTGTATTTCAAAAGCAATTAATACGATATTTCCAAAGCTAAAATCAAATCAATGAGCAGGCATATTGCCCTCATGATTAAAAGGCGTATAAACGGTTTAATACTTCACGGCATGATATGGTTTGTTGTTTGTTTTGTAAATAATAATGTTTATTAATAAGACGGTCTATGAGTTTGTCATTATGTTTTTTTTGTGCTGTGTAAACTAGCGTCTTGATCGGGTGGTGGTTAGAAAAATATGTTGAGAAGGAAATATGATTTTAAGTTATTTTATGAAGATTTGTAATCAGGCAATCAAAAACAAAAAAAAAAATATTTTAAAGAAATCAAAAGACCGACTTCATGTCGACTTTCTTTAAAAAGTTAATAAGTAATTTATTTTCATTTTTGCGACTTCAATATTTAGAATTAGGAGTAAAGAATCTATCAATTTATTAAACTTACAATCCTATTAGTAGTCTTATTGAATTCCGTAATATTTGTTATCGGTGTCTTTGATGAAGCAAACCTCTGCGCTATAGATACATATATATATATATTTGCGGATGAAATATAAAGGAAAGAACACTAACTTAAAATTGAAAATCAACGTTTACGTTACATTAAAATATTTAAAAGAAAATAGTGAACAACCAATTAACTCAAGCAAAATCTTACCATTTCTAAAAAAGAAAAATCCGAACATCGCCAATTAAGGCGAAACTCTACATTACAGAAATAAAAAATTACAGTAATAACACTAAATTAAATTAGCGACACGTTTAATTAAGATATTCGTGAAAGTCAAGAGTCACAATTGTGTGAAAATCCCACGGAGTGTGTGTCACCCACTTGCCTTCTAGATCACGGTCGGTTTACAAATAGATGGGATGATACACATTGTAAAGTTGGTTAAAATTTATTAATCTAGTGCAAAAACGAGACATATTCATACGCAATCTAAATATATCAAATATTCCGGGACATTGCACACAGCGCCATCTTTAAATATAAAACTCAAAGGTGACTGACTGATTGACTGACTGATATAGTGATCTATCAACGCACAGCCCAAACCACTGGACGGATTGGGCTGAAATTTGGAATGAAGGTAGATGTTATGACGTAGGCATCCCCTAAGAAAGGATTTTTGGTTATGCCGCTTTTAAAGGGGTGAAATAGGGGATGCAAGTTTAACTTCTTAATGCGAGCGAAGCCGCGAGCACCCACTAGTCTATCTATAAAACTCAAAGGTAACTGGCATAGTGATCTATCAACGCACAGCCCTAACCACTGGACGGGTCGGACTGAAATTTGGCATGCAGGTACTAAATTTTATGACGTAGGCATCCGCTAAGAAAGGATTTTTGGAAATACCAAATTTAAAGGGGTGAAATAGGGGATGCAAGTTTTACTTCTTAATGCGAGCGAAGCCGCGAGCACCCACTAGTCACTTATAAAGAAGCGAATGATTGTTGCGGTTAATACCTGATTTGAGTACGGAAGAACAGGTTTATTCTTGTATGTAGAGCAGAGTAGTACCTATATGAAAACGGCTTGTACACAATTTAAGCTTGATGAAGTTAGTATGTTCAATATACTCAGAGTTAAGTGCAAATTACGGCTTTTAATAGTGCAGCAGTAAGAGCTATGCGTAAAGCTCGTGGGATTGTATAAACACTTAAACTTGTCACTCTTATTGACTTATTTGAGATAATATACGCTAGCTAGCTATACGCTTTTCTTAGTATTATTTTGGAAGATCAATGTTGTCTGGATGTTTTTAAAGAGTATCATCATTATGCTTAATAGATTCACTGCATTGCCTCCTCCGTTAAGTACAAAAAAAAAATCAAAATTATGCTTTTCAGACGTACCTAGCCTTGAGAGTCAAAATTTACACAACTAACACATTCGGTAGATACTTTTCACCACCACACACTTATAATTACAGTTTTACATACAAATCTCGAACCAATTTGTAACTGCCATTAAAATTCAAAGAGGAAGCTGTAATTTACGACTAACATTTCGACCCTCACTTCTTCAAGGCATAACCTACTTTATCTGAAGGGATTAAGGTGGTTTTCAGATCTAAGTTTGTGTGATATGTAAGATAGTTTACTCCATCTTCTGTTATAGAATATTTACCCTTATTTTGATATAGATAAGGTTGATATTTCTATGTGTATGTCTGGGCGATGGTGCGTAGAGTCACGGGTGGTTGCGCAGCCAAGTGGAGCAAAGGTGAAAGAACATGCATGGGCCTTGGTGAAACTTGACGGTGGAAAATAGCGTAGAAAATGTGGATTGCTGTGTGATGGGTTTTGTGATGTGGATTGCTTTTACCTAGTTTTTTTTTGAGTAATAGGTAAGTATGTAACCGGTTTCTTCTAGGCAAGCGCGCTAGACCGTAGATTACAACGTTGCTTAACATCAGGCAAGTTGTAGTCAAGCGTGAGCCTATATCATGTAAAAAAATGGTTTTCACTTGGCCATAGTTTGCCTGATGGTAAGCAAAGGCTATGGCCTAAGATGGTGCGTGTATCTAAATGTATGTATCTAAAGATATGTAAACGACCATATAAACAAGTGATGTCGAATAATATAGAGTTGTTGTGCTATTCGTCGTATTACAATTTTCTGTTCTATTAACAAAATGAAATTGTAAAATAAATGGTCATTTATTTCAGAACTTTAGTCCATACACATTTCACATTTCAAAATACCTATATATCATAATCATAGCAGAACAAAATTAACTTGAAAAACAACACTTAAAACCAAAATAAAATGGCATTCAGTGAAATTGATAAAATAAAATTAAAATTATTACATAGCAGGCAAGTCAAACAATAATCAATATTTAATTAAACCAAATACCGAGTTTCTACATCCTAATAGATTAATCTTTTACAAATGACTGCTCAGAATAGATGTTTAGAAGATAATTTCACAAACGTCAGAGTTAGATATGATTCAAACCAAATGCGCTTTCCATGTGTCAATCCAAACATTTCCTCAAAAATACTGCATGTGCGAATCAAAATACTAAATTTTTTGTAATTTTTGTTAACATATGTATATCGAATACAATTAGAGAATTCAAATACAGACATTCAAATACAAGACATGCAATCTAAATATATAAAACTCAAAGGTGACTGACTAACTGACTGATATAGTGATCTAGCAACGCACAGCCCAAACCACTGGACGGAATGGACTGAAATTTGGCATGCATGTAGATGTTATTTATCGGCTGCCTACGTCAGGCAGCCGATAAGAATGAAGAAGGATTTTTGGAAATACCACTTTTAAAGGAGTAAAATAGGGATGCAAGTTTTTTTCTTTTTAATGCGAGCAAGCACCCACTTGAAGTAGATAAAGTATGCACTTTTACATAACTTAGTAATTATAAATATTAATTTAATACCATTCACAAGATACTTCATAAACCAAAACTAAATACGTAGACATGAAATATGAGGCCTAACAACCATCTGAAATACAAAACGCTGTGAGCACTCACGAGCGTAGCAACGTTACAACTTGACTAATATCTACTCAGAGACACGCCTACAACACTTGGAGTTACTGGCTTTTACATAGTAATGTACCTACAGCTATATATATCTTAGCTAAGTATAGTTAATTAATATTATACATAAGTAATATTAAATAAATTGTAATAATTTGTTGGTTGACGCGACGCGTGATCAAAATGCTGGCCTTTTTCTGGCTCAACGTATCAGCATTGCCATCCAGCGTGGTAATGTGGCCAGTATGCTGGGCACGCTGCCCTCTGGCAGTGGGCTGGAGCACTTAGACTATCTTTAGGCTTTTTAAAGATTTTCTAAGTGCCCCTTTTTATGTTATAGTTAGAAGTAGTATGTTTAGTTTTTCTTCCCTTGTTTTTATGTTTTATTATTGTAAATAAAGTTTGCAGTAATATAACAATACTCATAGTAATGGTAAGTAGATATTAAGTGGCATCTTTTTCTTATATTGATTGAGTCCCAGTTCAATCTCAGATCAATGAATAATTTCAAGTCGGGTGTTGTATTTATACTCCTTATACGTTGATGGAAAACATCGTGACATAACCAACGTGTTGGACTACCAAGACAAAATCTGAGGACTTGATTTGCACTCGTTTAACAGTGAAGGAAAACATCGTGAGAAAACCGACATGTTTGGGAACCACAATATCCGAGGACATGTGTCTTCCGTGGAAGGACCTGGGCAAGAGGGAATTCTCTTGCACAGATACATCGTGGTGGGCCACGATGTATCTGTGCAAGAGAATTCCCTATACGAATTAATTCTGCGAGGGAGTCACGACCCTCAGTCATTAGGAAATACGACTTAAGAGAACGAAAACTAAGAACCTTTTCCATTTTGCCAGTAAGTAAAAAATAAGTCAAAAAAACAAGCCAATTGCCCTGGATATAGATTGGGTAACGCTTAGCATAGGTCGTCACCCGACCTATTTACACCTACTCATACATATATATACAATATACATATAAATTAATATAATTAAGCTGACTCATTGCGTTGGAAAGTTTTAGATTTACTTTGCACTGGTTTTTTATAGACTATGTTTGTGTGTTGCTAACTGTATTTTTTATTTATAGACGACTTGACTTAGTTTTGTTGTTAGTGACGACGAGAATATCTTGCCGAAGGAAAACTACAACTACTTGAAGACACAAGGTGTTACTTTTGCTAGTCAAATAATTATTTGAGCAGAATAATATCATCCTTAAAGCGAAATAAATAATGATTAAAAATATTAACTAAAGTAAGTTTGCCTGAGATGGTAAGCAATAGCTATGGTCTAAGATAAATCGTGGTTACCCAACAAGAACCGGTTCACTCTTGCTTTGAAGATGGCTGGATTATGGAAAATATTTATGATAAAGCAACGGTATTTAAAGAACTACGACATAATACACTTTTTGTATGGAAACCTCGATTGATTATAGTATTAATCAAAGTAAAAAATTGCATCGAATCGACTATATTCTATTTTACTAAACAGGCTTAAAAACTTCTCAATTACTCAATTTTCAAAGGCATGAGTTTTCCAACCACCCTAAAGGCCTCTAACACGTCTTAACAACTGCCGTACATACATAACAAGCAGTTAAAAATAGAACACTAAAAACCAATCGACCAATCTACGACCCACAAATCTGCATTATGACAACCAAAGAATTCTCATTATACAATTTACTTAACAATAGTAACTTTTTGCTATAATTCCATTTGCCTAGTCATATAATGAATACAAGGGTATATAATGTTGGACAATAAAAACCTAGTATATAACATTAGGTGTAATTATTTGACAAAGGACCGTATTGCACAAAACTTAGGGTTGAGGTGTGGTGGGAGATAAAGCGGGTAGCGATTTTGAAATGGTCTTTTTAAGACTAGTACTTTTTCGTGGATAAGAAATGAGGGTATTAATTCAGCGCGTGTGTTTGTGATATAGCTAGAAATCCTTCTATTTTGAGTATAATATAGTCTAATAAAATGTCTAAACGCGTGTCGATATTTATGAATTTATGTTTGACAGCGAATTTTTCAAAAACTATGAGAGATATCGATTTGGTTCTATATGCATTCAATTCACTATCTTTAAACTTAAAAACAGTAAACACATTATCAATATCTGTCAAGCAGTTTTTGAAATATGACCATCTACGCATATCCAGACGTGGCATGCTTACATAGATTACATATATGTATGGTCACTGAGAGAAGTCATTAAAATTTTACAAATCGCTACTTGTTTTACTATCAAAAACCTTTGACCTCGCCTATCGCTCACACTCTGACCGTACCCTATAAAAAGCTTGATACTCACGCTCACAATACGCCCTTCGCCATGCATAATGTTGCAATGTGCTTTTTTACGCAACCCGCGCGGGCGCAACGCTCGTGCGAAAACATTTCTTACAAACACATTCTACCAAATGGACACCTTACTGTTTCCATTGCCTGGAAACATGAAGCACCCGCAGCAAAATCGATTACCAATGTTAAGGAATTGTTGACGCGGTTAGTCCTGGGATGAGTAAACTAAAAATTATATTATATTTGGGTGCTTCCGTAGGTCAAATTACACATTAAACTTTTTAAAAGCCCGGAGCTTATCAAATTACGGCTGTCGTTAAGCTATATCAAAGACCTTAAGGATGGTTTAAAAACTCTCGATACCAGCGTTGGCCTCATACGAATAATAGGCGCCAGGAAGATATCTCTATGCGATAAGGCCGCATAACAAATATAGGCTAAGTAAATTGCCAATGTTTAAATTTCATACAAACTGAATACTGATATGTAGGTATAGAAATAGGGTACGGCCACAAATATCGCTTCAAATGATATTATCATATGAACCTGATGCTGGTGATGAGATGATTGTCCAGAGTTAAAAGAAAGATCTCGCTCCGTCTTAGAGTTAGGTGTATCTGAATTACATGGTCTACGATTTCTTATTAGCGCAGGTTTCATTGTCAGGTTGTGGCGATTTATGAATGTGTGAGCTGAGGCTTAGATTGGACGCCATGTTGAAATTAATCCTTGAAAGGAATTTGAACCATTCAACCCTGGTATAAAAGAGGGGTGTTATAAGTTCGACGTGACTTTTCAATCCCAATATAAATCGATCTGTTATTGTTTGACGTGATTAGATTTTATTTTTATTTTGTAGTAGTTAGAAATAGTATATAAAGTTTTAATCCTCTTGTTTTTATTAAATTTCTTTTTTTAGTGACGTGATGAAACTGTGTAGAGCTGCGTTCTCTATTGATGACGTTGTCATTAGATAAGCCAGCAGTGCTATGAGAAAGGCTGTATATGATGATGATAATATGTACATTGTATGTCTATGTAAAATCTCTCTTTGAGGCGTATTTCCTCATTTTTATTTTATTTGAGAGCTGCTTGTATACCAAGGTATTTTAAGCCATTATGTAATTTATAAAAAAAAAACTTACTGTTAAATAATTAGATTAAAATCATTTTAAACATATCTAAATTTATCGCAAATGTCATGGGAAAAATTGCAACTCAAAATTGCAGCAAAGAGCAATTAAAAACAAATTACCGCTAACAAAAAAAAAAATCTAGTCTATATTTCAACTTAACTACGCGCTAAAATTAACAAGAACAGAGCAAAATCATCTTAATTTTATCACGACCTCGAAGTTTAGAAAGGCAAATGGCTAATTAACTTAAAAAACCTCAGCTGCATATGGCCCATGTATTTGCTATTGTCTTGGGAAAAAATATATCTTTAATACATACATAAAACAGTTTATCAGATTTTCGCACGGTCACACTAACTGTACTATATGTATGTATGTATTTATGTATATGCACAGGTAGTTTGCTTTATGTCGGTAAGTTACCGTGAAGTGATCTTAGTTCAGTAAGTTGTGGTATTCGTTCTTAGTTGGCAAAGTTAAGCAACGGCAACCACGGTCAGTGTTTGGATGGGTGACCGTTGTAACACGACATTTACGTTTGGGCCTCCGTAGGGCGGTTAATACGTAATATGAAATTTAGTATAAGAATATTGAGATATTAATAGATCATATCGTATTAAAATTTTATCAATTTCTGAAAACCAGAACCAGCATATGGTCTCATTGATAACATATTTTTTAAAGAAGTCGGAAAAAATGGATTTTTTTACGGAAAATTTTCAATTGACAACTAAGCCACACCAATCAGAAGCCAATGATGTCTGCCAATCATAATCATAGTTCCGTTTTCAAATGAAATTTGAATTCTCTGTCAAGACGATAAAACTAGGTTTCGTTTTGAAAACTTTGCACTATCAAATTGAATCATTTTCTTTAGTTTTATTTTAGTTTAGTCTATACTCTATAGAATTAGGAGCACCAAAAGGCACCGTCCTGTATATATAGCAAAGTAATTAATCCATTGCGTCGGTCTGTATTGCGCGACCTGCCTTGAACTGACGCTCCCGAAATCAAGCAGACATACCTACTAATTGCAGTTAGTATGTATAGATTAGTGATGTAGTTAAAGACACTAATAAAATTGGTTCTAGTCACAGGTCAGACGATATGAAAATTGTTTATAGATCCTGACTGTTTTATGACAAAGAGTCAAAACCAACAATTTACGAGTAGGTTAAGTCATGTCAAAGGCCTCTGCAGTGGTTTAAAACTTATTGTTTTTTTTTTGTAAATTCTTGACACTAGAGTTAGCTAGTCTCGTACGATAAAATAAAGAATTAAGTATTGTAATAAAATAATGATTGAAGAAGAAAGAAGTTGCTTAGAATTTTGCTTGTAATTTAGTTTTCAAATCGCATTGAAATGTCAATGTAAACGGATTCAAATTCGAGCCCAAATGTAATTAATCACGAGTTTAAAAATAAATATTTTTGAAAACTTCATAATAATAATAAAATGCATAATCAGTCTGTATGTATGTAATTTCAAAAGTTGACGTTTATAAAAATACTCAAAGACACATTGTAAAGTTTCTAGTTTAATAATAATAATAATAATAGTTATAGTAATATGCTAAACTTCTCCACATATTTTGGCATACAAAACCAAGCGATACACAATTAAAATTCCGCCTACGCCTTATGCCTATAAAAATATTATTTCCTTGTATAACTGGAATCAGCTGATTCTGCCAGCGCAGGAAATGACGACAGAATGTAGTTAAATATTCAAAACATGAATACAGCTTTAGCTTTTACCGGTGCTTGGTATAAAAAACGTCTTGTGAAGTGTAAAAGTGTTTTTTATGCGTGTAGACTTTTGTGCTAATATTGAAAAAGTAAGGTATAAGTTTCTGAGTGTTTTTGTATGTGTGATATTATTTTTTATACATTTATGTACATTTTTGAGCTAATATTGAAAACGTAAAGATTTATAAGTGAGTTTGTAATAGTGAATGAATGTAGGTATGTTAATTATTTCAACTTCACAACTACAAAACCGATTTTAAAAAGATTTCTTTTCTTTTCCCAACATTTGTAGTTAATCTTAGTCATGTTCCCAATGTACGGGGTCGGCTTCCGTTTCTCCTGATTTGGTTGAATACCGGTTTTTACATGTACAAGTGATAATGTAGTGTTTTTTTAACATCATGCAGGTTGTATACAACGCATAACCAATATTCGATTGGTAACACCAAACAACTAAAGAACATTAAATTCTTACGTAAACAAAAACGCAAACCCAATAATCAAAATAAAGCACAGACAATTAACCCTTACTGTATATTTTAATTCAATTTTCGGGTCATTAACCATTGCATTGAGTACTGAATAGCTTTACCTTGAAGATCGTATCGTTTAAAAAAAGAATTAATTCAATGTGGCAACACTATTCTGAACCATCGACATAGTACAACAAAGACAGGGTTTGCAAATACATTTTTTTCTTAACCTTAAATAATATATAAACAGATAGACTAATATAATCTCGCAATCTTCAAAGCGAGAGTGAATTGGTTCTTATTGGGTAAGCACGCTCCATCCTAGACCGTAATGATTGCTTACCATCAGGCGAATTATGGAAAAGTACAAGCCCATTCCGTGTAATAAAAAAAAATACTAGCCATTTCAATCAGAGTTTTCAAACCACTCTTAGGGACTTTGACATGGCTTAACGACTTTAGCATTATGATAAATAGCCGGGACCTACAATTTAACATGTCATCCGATCAATGGAATTACCTGAAATGCAATGCCACTTTTCGGTTACCCATCCTGACTGCAGGACTCACCGCGTCGACAATTGCTTAACATTGGTGATCGCATGCGATTGGCTCCACAAATTGATCTACGGAATACGGTAATAATGAACTCAGAAATAATCTCACCATAATATTCCCATAACATTTTTTGCCAATAATCCCAGAAAGACTTTATTACGAATAGATCTGTAGGGAATTTTTTGTTCATTAATTGTGATTGAAATGCACATTTTGTTTAGAAATTGAAAATGTTTCGTGCGCTCACAAAATGGTGTACTTTGGTCGATCTACTCGGTTCTATGTCGACAATTCTTAACGCAATGTTGAGTGGGCGGTTCGTTCGAAATAAGAATAATTTTGATTGGTCTGCTTAATTAATAGGCTTGCTTTCATTATGACTCCTCCTATGTAACAGTTTATGTAATAGTAAATAACTAAAACTTAGGAAATTTACTAAACTCTACTGAAACGAATTTTAGTTTTATAAATGTCTTAAGTTACGAACGTATTTTTTCAAATAGCCTATTTTTTATGGGATGATATATTTTACCAAATCCTATGTAACAGATTACACAATAGACATTTTACTAAGAGTTACTGAAAACTGAACTTAGTTTTACAAATATTTTGAACAACGGGCGCTTGAAATTCCATAATTTCTTTTCAACGATACTAAATGTAAAGAAAAAAATTGTGTCGGAAAAGCCGGAAAAGCTTAACTTGTGCGAAAAAACATTCGTTATGTCATATCATATGTTATGTCTATATATAGTTTAGTAAGTAAATAGGTTAAAGTTTTGTGTGTGTCTCAATAAATATATTTTCTTTCTTTTCTTTCTTTCTTTCAAATATCTGGATCTGGATCTAATTGTCATGCATTATAAAGCATTGTTTTAGAAAAAAATAGTAAGTAAGTTCTTATGTTTGTGTTGAAATCTGCATCAGTTGACAGATTTTAGAGCTACGACGTTTGAAAATTACCAATATTTCCAGAAAATGATTGTACTTCGGAAGATTTATTTTCACGCCACTTATTTATGACAAAAACATAAATAAATACAATATTTACAATACACACAAGCCTAGTGTCAACGCACTACACAACACGCAACATGTCGCAACATGTTTCGACATACCCCACGCTTAATTTTCCCTTTTTTCGTGGGAAAACCTGCGTTGTCTACTGTACAATCGCTTTGCACTGATACCTAGACTCTATGTTTTTGTATATATTAACAGGAATTTAATGGAAGTGGTGGAATTATACGTTAAGTTAGTAATTGCTTAACCTTGTACAATATTATTATGGTGAAAGTTTATGTGTAGATATTTGTCTGTCGTTAATATTTCAATGTCGCAATTAAGGTGAATTTTGAAAAGGTAAAGGTAGGTTAGATCCCAGAAAAATAATTTTTGAAATTGGTTCATAAATAACGCAGTAATCGCGTAACGTACACAAAAAAAAAACTTACAGAAGACTTGATAACCTCTTTTTTTGAAGTCGGTTAAAAAAGGTAATATTTTATCCAGATTACTGTTGGACTTGTACGGCAGTCGTGAAGCCATTTCAGAGGCCCTTAGGGCAGCTTGATAAACTCTCGACATCAAAGTTGGCCACTCTCATTCGATAAGAAGAAGATTCCAGATTTATGCAGATGACAGCGCGGGACGCTGCTTGTTTACATAATTATACAACTTATATGGGTTAATGCCAAAGAGAAAAGAGTATCTTCATTAGCGCTGTCATTTATTTTTTTAACCTAGTTTTTATTCAAGTCAAATGTGGGTTTGCAAGCCCATTGTAGTTCAATAACTAAGCATAGAATGGATATTTCGATAGATTACTTATTGACGCATAAAACAAACATTCTCATAAAACCTAGATTGATTCCTCACTTACAAATAAAACTAACAGTTTACATCTACTAACAACATAACAAGGTCCCCGTTAACAAACAATTAAGGAATTAGCATAACAAGAAGTCTCAGTCAGTAATTAAGGCAATAAGGAAAGATGGAAAATAACCGCTACGTCGTAGCACCGTAGATGGCGTAGCAAGCGAATAACATGAGATAACTTGACAAGTTGCATGCGTGCGTTTCCTTGAGTCGTATTTCCTCATGACTGAGGGTCGTGACTCCCCCGCAGAATTAATTCGTTAGGGGAGTTCTCTTGGGCAGATACATCGTGGTGGGCGTCCAGGTCCTTCCACGGAAGACATGTCCGCGTTTATCGCGTATGTGCGTAAAGTGCGTTCTTTTGTATTTTAAATATTTTTTTTTAAAAGAAAGTCAATGCTATACTTGAGACCCGAAGTAGAGGAATATTTTTATATATTCGGTGGTATAAACTCTTGATTGCTCTATTCATTACATGAAGTAAATAACCTATATAAAGGGGAATAAAAGATGTCAACTAAAAAAAAATTGTTTTAATTTTGAAATTTTGTTGATGATAACCACTTTTTGTAAGTTTCAGAGTAAGACGAGTACTAATCGTATGTCTTCAATTAGACAGATTTTGTAAAGCGGATAACCAATCTAGTTTCCAATGAGCGATTTTCTGAGCAAGTTAATTTTAGTAGTTCTAGCATTGCAAATTGTTTACCTTGTCCTATGTCAGATCTAGCGACAATATAGCAACACCTAATATGCTTTTTGTACAATTTTTTTTTATGGAGATATGTAAAAAAAAGGTTTAAATAATAAATTTATTTATATTTGTACTTTTTTATTGGAGATCTATAATCGCTCATTTCTATAGAAAACTGTCCAGTCAGACGTGAAAGTAAAGTAAATACACTCCGTCTATGACAATTGTTTAGCCTTTTGTATATTAGGTAAAGATCAAATTTCCTTAGATATTACCAACATAATATGCAAATACTACCAACATCCTAACACGACCCAATGCTACCAACCGATGCGTGTCTGAGATGGGGCGGATCTTGCCACAGACTCATTAAAGATTCTAGGTCGGCCGCAATCGTTAATTAGAGAGATAAGTACGGTATTAATTGTGTACGCCATTGGGCTATCGCGCCATCTAGCGGTGATGCTGGGGAACTGCAGGGTTGCCAGGGTTACGATTTTTGTTTTCGAAGTAGTGGAAAAAGCTGGTGTTACAAACGTGGTCTTAATTTTTATTTGGTTCCATTTTCTTGCTTTTTCTGAAGCGTACGATTGTTTTTTTTTTTACTATCTAGTTTTCATAACGCAAGCTTTTTGTTCTTTTTAGGGCTATAGATGGCGCTATGTCGAAAAAGCATTTTATTTTTCTTCAATATGTATTAGACACTTATTAATATTGACGATATTATTCTTATTGGCATACGAAAAACTTTGATTGTATAACTGTTGTTATAAACCTATTCCTAAAAATATATATTATCAATACTCATGTGAACAATGTTTAAGAGCATAAATTTATTTTAGCCCTTACAAAATGAGTAATTGATAATTGAAATACTTCTTGGCTCATACGTTTTACAGTATATTGAATTTGTACCTATTATTAAATTACTTTTTACCAATTAAATCCGGAAGGCGAAACTCTTACCTGAAACAAAGAAAATGAAATAATAAGCAAACATAATTAAATTCATTTGCATAATACATGAATATAAAAGAGAAAAGGTCACAAAATTATGCAGAATGGCAGAGACTTTATGATTGCAGTAAAAAGCTAAATGGGGAAATTTTAGGTACCTACCCACAGTTATGTGAGAAATAATGAAAAAGAAAATTATTTATGTTTTTAGGTACTTTCCATAATTTTCAAGTTTTTCTTGGAATACTAGCTGATGTTAGTATATTAGTGTATACATAGTTTATTGGTATGAAAAGCAGTTCATGACTCTCAATTTGAAGAAATCGCTTGTAGCTATAAGGTTATCAGTTGAGACACTATCTGTTAAGTCTTTTGTGTTTCCATTCTTCTTTTTTCTTAATGTATGTCTTGTTAAAGAGTTATTACTATGTATATATATATATCTCTACTAAGACCAAAAAATAAGTAAGTATTTTAAATTACTTAAAGGTATGTCATTTTCTCCAATAATTGTATTTTCTTTCTTTTGATACTAAAAAAAAAACCAATGGTATTGTAAAAGATGGTACCTATTTAGTTCCATTAACACGTACCAATTTGGAGCAATCACTAAGATACTTTAGGTAATCAAAAGCATTCCGTGTAACAAACCGCCATAAAAAGTAACACCTCAACCAAATAGTTTGCAACCGAAAGAACAAAGCGCTGTAAAGAGTACGTATACATTATCAATGGTAAGGAGGCCGGACGAGCCCAGTTAAGCGGCAAAATTCAAATTTCGAACAAGCGAGAGGAACGAGAGATATCCGTTCCAATTTCGCAAGTTCGCGCCAACCGGGGGCGGTGGGGCTCAACGTTACTAATTACAAATTTAGAAACGGATACGGTGTGGTAACTGTGATTGGCTGATTTGAATAGGGAAACTTTTTGACTGAAACTATGTTATGGGCGGTAAAAAATGTAGGTAGGTAAAGATTATGTATTCGATTCTTAGGTGTAGGTAGCTTAAATATTTAATTCGATACTTATTTTACCGGCAATCGTTATAGGTTGTTTAAATAGTATTAGAGGTATTAGAGAAGGTCCAAAAATGCTTTTTGTATCACCAATCATTAATTAAAAATAAGTGTAAAGCACTCCGATCCTATCAATACTGCTTGTGAACAAAATCATGATAAAGTTGTTTTATATCATGAACGGACAAAAATTAAAAATAGATAATCGAAATCTAAAACTTTTAATCTAATTCAAAATTCAAACAATTTGTCTGATCAGGATGACTTTGGCTGGTTAATTTATTTCTATGTATATTTATCAGTACAGAAAAGGCCCCATAGATATATTTTCTCAGTGATATGCTGCCAGTCGTGATTGTTTTCATTTCGAAGGGTGGGTTTCAAAGGGTGTCTTTGATTGAAATGGCCCTGGCCAGCTCATCACAGGGTCATTAATACCTTCAGTATTCAACTGTTTTTAAAGAAATAAATCAAAAATAGAACATCAAAATCTCAATTCAAAATGATTCCAAATTGAAGCAGCGCGTTCGATCTCGATGGCTGAGGTCGGTTGTCACGGGTGGGAGCGCGCGGTGATTGGGCGCCGCGACCCGTGACGTTACAGTTAGGTGCCGGCCGCCGCCGGAGACGCATGTCTTGGGAGACTGGCCTTTATTGGCGCTTTTTAGAGCTTCCTCGTATGAATAGTAGTCCACTACCAGTACTACACTACTCACGCTACACTAGTATTGCCAGTAGATGGCTGAGATATTTTTTTTTTACGTGGGATAGGGATTCGGTGTAGCATGCTAACCTAAAAGATACCTATTAACTCTAGATTTGAAGACCCCTGGATTGTATTTCGCTGAAAACACAGCTTCTGGTAAAGTGTTCCAAAGCTTTGCCGCCCGTACAATAAACGTAGAGGCAAAGCGCTGTGTGTTTATTGGGACAAAAATGTAGCCAAAATCAGTCTCAAGGGCCTATACTCTCACCAGTCTAAAAATTGTGATGATCCAGTGCTCTGTTGTGGCATGAACGAGGAAAAAAACGCACCAGATACTTATTCTTGATTGGCTGGCTTACATTCGAATTATAATTTTCAACTTTTTTAATCAGGCGTATTAGCTGTTATGAATAATGTAGACTACTTTAGCCACAATCGAAGCTGAGATGTGTGGATTCACATTACTAACTAAGCCATACCTATACGAAGCTCCTACGGGGCGGTTTAAAACATTTAACAGCAAACATCGTCTCTCTTGAGTCATATTTTCTCATGAGGGTCACTCCCTCGCAGAATTAATTCGTTAGGGGAGTTCTCTTGGGCAGATACATCGTAGTGGGCGCCCAGGTCCTTCCACGGAAGACATGTCCTCGGATATTGTGGTCCTTAAACATGTCGGTTTCCTCACGATGTTTTCCTTCACCACTAAGCGAGTGCAAATACACACATAACTTGAAAATACAAGTCATTGGTGTAGGGCCAGATTCGAACCAGGGTGCGTCTGGGTAAAAAGCAGACACTGGAACCGCTCTGCTACACTTGCTTATAACATCGTAAGCAGTGATTTCTTAGCAAGAGTACTCTCCACATCACAGGTCGCTCTAACTGTGAGTCACGGGTCAGAGCGCACATTAAATACAGTGATTCCTCGCTCCCAGCGCGAGGGTCATGCGGAAATCATGTTTGTTTACTTTCTTATGGGCTGTTTTATGGTTAATGTTTGTGTGTGTGTGTGTGTGTGTGTAAAGTCTAGTTTGTAACGTATGTGAATGGACAGGAACTTCTTTTAAAAAAAATATCACCTGTTACCATAAAAAAACACATCTTTTACCAATATAATAACTAATTGACTTAGAGAGGCTTAACCGAACTGTAAGGTGTGCTGAAGAGAAAACCTACAGCAGTAGGTTGATACAGACCGAAATGATGATGATGTTACCAAATAGGGATGAAGATTTAGTCGTTATTTTTACAAGCTTGAATCTATTGCAAAAGTGATATAGTAAAACCAAAAATGCACATCATATCACATTATAACATAGTCCTAATACGACACTTTTCGATGCATAAAAAATAAAATCTCTAATTATTTCAAAGTAACTTAAAAAAGCTTTGAAAATGAGTGTGGATTTTCGCGCCTGGCAGTTAGTAGACCGTAGCCTAGTTGGTTAAGGCGTTCTGGACGGTGATCAGAAATATGTAGGTTCAAATTCTGCCGGTCGTGATTATTTTCGCTCATTTTCCAATAAAAGTTTAAGTTAAACAACCATAGTAAATATAAAAATAGCTTAAAAATGCATATTCATTATAAGAATTGCGTTTAAAAACTGCTGCTAATGCTTCCATCCTTAACTTTCATAGTGGGTCATAGTTTGACACATTGATTATAATCCACGTCCCGGTCTGGGTGAGTTTCCCATAAATTTGTATTATTACTGCGCCCTTGGAGTCGCGCTTCATTTCACACATTATTACACTTCAGCTTGAAATACGAATACACAGGGTGGTTAATTTAATCAAACATTTAAATTATGTTAAATACGATAAAACCTTTTAAGTATAGTTTTAATTGATTTTTAGAGATTTTTGTGTCAAACCAATCACCATTAGACTTGGGCTTTTACTTCAGTTTCCATTTAATAAATTATATTTACATTTTCACAAGTTAAGTAAAAAATAGGCAAAAATAAATGTTGAACCATGTTTTTGGCAGTTTCTAATTTATTAGGTACCTTATTAACACCTTCGCCTCTTTAGAAATCAGGTAAGTACATATATGAATTAAAAGCCATGCTTATTGGGAGCTGTTTTTGTTCGTACTGAACAATTTTCTTGATGTTTTTTTTTTACTTTTATTGTATATTTATTGATGTTACACCCTGTATAATATGGGGCAGTGGTGCGACAGAGGAGCGGCATTGTCGAGCCGTGACCGACCTCCGACCATTCATGAGCTCATGACATACACGTCACCCAGTATGTAGAATTATATCTATACTAATATTATAAAGCTGAAGAGTTTGTTTGTTTGTTTGTTTGTTTGTTTGAACGCGCTAATCTCAGGAACTACTGGTGCGAATTGAAAAAATCTTTTTGTGTTGTATAGACCATTTATCGAGGAAGGCTTTAGGCTATATAACATCACGCTGAAACTAATAGGAGCGAAGAAACAATAGAAAATGTGGCAAAACACGGGGAAAATGATTCATCTTTGAGGGCTTCCGTTGCGTGCGCTGGGAAAACGGTTTAAGATATCAAAAAAAATGTGTATGAAAGAATTATTCCTCTTCAAATGATCTAACAAAATGTCCGCAACTGTATATGTCTATCTTTTAAGGTTAACTTACTAGAACCGTTTTTATGGTAATAACTATTCCACACGGACGAAGTCGCGCGCACCAGCTAGTATTTTATATTTGGGTATGAAGATAACTAAACTTGCGTGTAATAATATTTTTACAGCCAAATTTTTGAAAGCTAGCAGCGCACCGCTGTGCTCTCTTTTGAATCGTATTTCCCCATGACTGAGGATCGTGACTCCCCCGCAGAATTAATTCGTTAGGGAAGTTCTCTTGGGTAAATATATCGTAATGAGTTCATGAATACACTACGAGTAAGTATGTGGAATAATTGTGCTTGAGGAAGAAAATAACTAAATTTATAATGTTTTATAGACCATTCTATTAAAGCTAGCAGCGCACCGCGTTGTTATCCACGTTGATCCGTAATAAAAAGCCTACGTGTTAGTGTCGGGTTTAATCTAGATCCATGTTAAATATCATCCAAATCGGTTTAGCCATTTGAGCGTGAAGTTGTAGAACATATTTTTTGCAATGAATCAACTCTCAGTAATGAGGAGAATAAGACTAGAAGAGGAGGTAGCACAATGTATTTTTAAACACGTAACCAAATTTTGAATGCAACACCATGTGACTTGAATTTTGGATGCACGTAAGTAAGACTGATCAAATATTTATAAAAAGCTTGCAAATGCTTTCACCATTTAAAATAGCTTTGATCTAATGAGCCTCAGTACGGTTCGTTACGCCAAATGTCACAGAGTAGGTAGGTATAGGTAATAGATATTATACTTTACTGACTCCTCAATGAAAATAAAAATTCAGATACGCCAGTGCCAAATAAAGCAAACATGATAATCAAAAACTTAAAACAAATAAATTTTAAGATAAATAAAAATCTAGGCCAGTTTCAAATACATATTATGCTTGCAAAAATAATTAACCCAACACCATAGATGTAAGACTGTTATAATTTGCTCAATGTTTCCTTTGAGATTTGTAGGAATTTATTACAGAGTTTTTAACGAGTTTTGTGAGTTTTCTTTTACGTATTATCTTATAAAGCGTCACTTGCATTGTTTGTTACTTATTAGTTTTTCTTAAATTTCCTTTTCTGACTTTTTTCTAAATCAAGCGTTTTTTTTACGTGGGATAGGCTTACGTTTGACTACAGCCTGCCTGATGTTAAGCAATGCTGCAGCCTAGGGTGTAACACGTTTACCTAGAAGATACCTATTAACTCTAGATTTGGAAACCCCTGGATTGTAGTTCGCGTATAGTATATGTATAACTAAAATAGTCTAGTTAGACGTTACTGATATATGTAGTCTTTGCCACAGATAGAACCTACTTAAGCTCATTGATACGATCCAATCACGACGCGAGTGAATGAACTGAACAACATTTGGTTTTAAACTTGTTTCTCTCGGTAGGGGTGTACGTTTGTCGTGGTCTTTGGACAATTATTAACACCATATTATTAAAAATCTTCTAAATAATTTCTTCTAGGCAAGCGCTCTAGATCGTAGACAATAATAACGTTGCTTAACATCAGGCAAGTTGTAGTCAAGCGTAAGCCTATATCATGTAAAAAAAAAGTAGCGTAAAAGCGATTCATTCAAAACAACATAAGGTAATAAGTGCCCCTATTTGTAGTAGTTAGAAGTAGTATGTTTAGTTTTTCTTCCCTTGTTTTTATATTTTATTATTGTAAATAAAGGTAATAATTAATTAAAATAAATAAAATTCAATAAATATTTCAGGACATATCACACAGCGCCATCTACAGTCATCTGTACAACGGCTAAATGTCATTTAAGCTGTAGGGAACTAGCAGCGACTCGTGGTGTTATCCGCGATGGCCAAGATAAAAAGTGACCTATGTGTTAAACCAGCGTCTAATCTAATTCCATTTATAATAGTATGATACCTAAAAGGCTTTATTTAATTTATATTATATGTAGATCAATAGAAATTGAGATTTTTAATATGGATTAAATTAACAACCGCGCCCGATTTTGGATTATCAATTCAAACAACTCCTACAAAAACTTAAGTCAATAATGTTAATTGATCACTAAAGTGTTTTGTATTGTTCCTCATATTCTAAATTTTCCAGCCCAGATATGAAAAAAATAATATCTATACTAATATTATAAAGCTGAAGAGTTTGTTTGTTTGTTTGTTTGAACGCGCTAATCTCAGGAATTACTGTTGCGAATTGAAAAAATATTTTTGTGTATTTCATCAGACCATTTATCGAGGAAGGCTTTAGGCTATATAACATCACGCTGCAACTAATGGGAGCGAAACAATAATGGAAAATGTGGAAAAAACGGGGAAAATTATTCATCTTTGAGGGCTTCCGTTGCGTGCGCTGCGAAAACGTTTCAAGATATCAAAAAAATATGTATAAAATAATTATTTCTCTTGAAATGATCTAACAAAATGTCCCCAACAGTATATGTCTATCTTAGAAGGTTAACTCACAAGAACCGTTTTATGGTAATAACTATTCCACGCGGACGAAGTCGCGGGCACCAGCTAGTATTATATAAAAGTAGATGGTAAGTCAAAAGGCATGACAAAAGTATACATAATTATATACAAGCAAGTACCTACCTAACAAATAAATTAAATTAGTTTTCCTCATAAAACAAACAAAAACTTATCCGAAAATTATAAGCTTGTTAATTTAATAACCATTGCAGAAAACACATAATTGCATGATTTTAAATTTGTTAATTTAGTAAGTGCTTTTCAGGACCATTATAATTGCAGTTTTAGTAATCGGATAAAAAGTGTGTGAATTTGTTTTAAGGGATTTTACAGCATTATCTAAACTTCAAATCAGAATAAAATATACACGTAGATAATTAAATTTAACTCCTACGTCATTTTCAGTATAAATAGTATGCATAATATTATCGCCATTGTATCAATTTCTCTTGAGTCGTATTTCTTCATGACTAAGGGTCGTGACTTCCCCGCAGAATTAATTTGCTAGGTGAATTTTCTTAGGCTGATACATCGTGGTGGGCGCCCAGGTCCTTTCACGGAAGACACATGTCCTCGGACATTGTGGTCCTCAAACATGTCGGTTTCCTCACGATGTTTTCCTTCACCGCTAAGCGAGTGAAAATCCACACATAACTTGCAAATACAAGTCATCGGTGTAGGGCCGGATTCGAACCAGGGTGCGTCTGGATGAAAAGCAGACACTGGAACCGCTGAGCCACACTCGCTATAATGATTTATATATGATATCTATTTGATAATAGTGACTAACGGTTATAATAGTGCTTTTTCTATAAACTTTAAGAGTATAACATTATATTGTAAAGAAAGTTGTACACAATAGTTAGACTTATAAATTTAAAAATTTCTCATATATAAGGTCAAGTTTGTATTTTATTATAAGTTTTAGTTTGTAAGTTGTTTTTGTGGCTGTAAATAAATAAATATCACCTGCCAACCCTAAATCCCCCACACTTTTGCGACCTACCTTCATTTATCATACCTATCGATAGGTGATCGACTATTCTACACAATTATACAACCACCAACATAACTTACAACCTATTAAACACTTTTACATCCATTTTAAACCTTAAATCAAGGTGATAAGGTCTATGTTTTGAGTGTAAGTGTTTTTGGTAGGCGGTATTAAGTTGGTCAAAAAAGTAACGGTTGATTTCATTCACACTATAGTCTGTGTGACAGACTGTTTCTGATTCTGTTACGATTTAGTTTTTCATGTTGGTTCATTATGGATTGGAAATACTGCTATAAGCACGAGTTTTTTTCTATATTTAGCCGTCAGACAACACATTTGAAACTATACTAGCTTAAACAATTCTGGTTAAAAGCATGCCTGAAATGAAAATGGCAAAACACCTCGCCTCCCAAATACAGAGTATAAAACGACGGATAAAAAACTATATTGATATTATCAAGAAACAAAAATTACTCCACTATTATGCCATGAACTGACTTAACATGTCCACATACATGAGAAACAAACTTGAAACCAATTTCGTTTTTTTTTGCTAAATAAAAATATATCCCACCGGGTAAATTGAGTCCATAATAATTCTCTTCCTTTATAAATATACACTCAACCAATGAATCGCCCACCTATGCGGTGGGTGGACGACATTAGAATAACCTCAGGGAGCACCTGGATTCAATCTGCGCAGGACCGGGACGAGTGGCGTACAAGAAGAGGCCTATGCTCAGCAGTGGGCGATATAAAGCTGATGATGATGATGATGATGAATCAACCAATGCGCCGCTAAGATCATCAAAACCATCTAGTTTGTTAAACAAGACATCTAGTTTATTAAACAAACCAACTTTCTTGCAAACCTCAAGCAGCGCGATACCAATTTGTAGAACATTTGTACCAATTTCCAATGATTATAATATAACAGTGTTGTACATGAATTGAAGCGAGCGTGGGCGACGGATGTACTGTATATTGTATTGTATAGGTGATAGGTACAGTTATAGGTGAAATGGTATATTATGAAGAGTTATTTGTTTTCTTTTTCAATTTTATGTGGGCACTAATATAAAGTAAGCAGTTTATCAGATATATTGATATGGTAAACTCAAAACGGGTCTTTGAAAATACAAAAGTATAGGTTGATATAATTTTTCAATAAGTAGGTGATTTTGTTTTACGATCCTTTCAATAAAACTTTTGCTATAAATAGTATGTTTTTAATATTTATTAACATGTTTTAAATGATTTCTGTGTAAGTTAAACTTATGCGAGACACCTTAGTTTACTATTTTTATGACGACCAAGGAATTTACTAAGACAAAACGTCTATTTAATAACTGTAACCAAGTTCATTCAGTAGAATGGTACAAAAATATGAGTAAATACTTATTTGACATGATTAAAAATCACGTGACCAAAAATCACGTGTAACAATTGACAAGCGGTTCTCTTATTCACTGTACGAAAAAAAGATGGCGGCAAAAAACTGATTAACATATTTCAATCTCGCCATAGCGTAGCGACGCCCAAGCTGTCATGCTGTTACAGTGACTGACAAGACGAGCAACTCATTGGTGTGATGGTAAGTGTCAAAATAACGGGTTAAAGAGTTTAATAGTTTTCCTTGTTCGTTATATTCTTTTGATTTAAAGTGACGATAGTAAAAGGCGTGTTTGCTACATTAACTGCAAGTTTCAGTTTTTGCTGCTAGTTTTTTTTTACTGTAAGATCTTTTAATATCTGTATATCTACGATCAATATTGATTTGAAAAATTCCCTTTATTCTTGAAATTTGTAGTCAAAACATAAACCATGCTGACTCGTCCTCCTGATGATGGAAACCTCAGTTTTCCGAAACTTGTCGAGCTAATTTTCGACGTAAGTGCTAGCCGGTTATTACAACTAAATTTGATTAATTTTATTTAAATAAAAAACCAGAATGTAAATATACATCTATTACCGATCAAAACCAACAGCTTTCCCAAGCACTACCCGAAAGTAAAAACCCCATCAAAATTGAGATGTAAAGTGCAATATTATACGAAAGCTCAACATTTCTTCACTGAAGGCGACGCATACTACATGTGGTTGTATTAAATACATAGTAAATCACATAAAGGTTTTATGCGACTTCGGTTCAGTTTATTGCAGCACTGCTGGGGTAGGGATAGCAGAAAAGTCTTAACATATCTTTGGAGTATAAGATTTTGTTTGTGAAAAATATAAGTATTGTCACTAAAAATGTTTAAACTAACGCTTGAAACGTAAAGTTTATTATGTTTACATATTTCGGGGCTGTAGATTAGTATATTTTATTTTCACATGAGGTAAAAAGCTTTTTAGTCTGGATACAATATAATTTTAAAGTAAAAAATAGACAAACACATTAATGATTGTGCAAATCGAATTTCTAGAAATTTATAGGTGATAATCTTTTATCCCTCTCTGTGATTCGAATTTCCTCATGACTGAGGGTTGTGACTCCCCCGCAGTATTAATTCATTAGGGGAGTTCTCTTGGGCAGTTACATCGTAGTGGGCGCCCAGGCCCGCGGAACACACATGTCCATGATAAACTATAAAAGAAAGTGGTGTTAGTTACACAATTTATAACTCAAGAACGGCTGAACGGATTTAGCTGAAAATTGGTGGGGAGGAAGCTTAGAACCAGGAAACGGGCATAGGATACTTTTTATCCTGTTTTTTTTAATGGAATTGAATAAAATCCAATATCTGCTTATTTATTGCCTCTAAGCGGAACAGAGTTCACCGGATCACCTAGTCTTTTATAATTAAATAAAATTGACATAATTATATATTATACTGAGGACTGTGTTTGCTAACGGTACATACTCGTAAGTTCGCTTATATTCGCTTGTGGTTACGCTTGCACCTTAACGATTTTTCCACCGCCATAGCCTCCCAGTCATGTGATGTACATACGCACACACATGTTTATTATATAAATAAGTACTGATGATTGGAAAATGTATACAAAATAATTTCCATAAAATTAAAACTTATCAAATTCTATTATTTTTTCAATTGTCTTTGGGCAATCAGTGACAAATAGTCGAATTGTTTGATCAGGTCATTTGTTGAATAAAAATACATATTTTAAAAAGTTTTTGTTAGCATATTTCTAGTGTCTGTAAAAAAAGATGGTACAAATCTCTTTTAACTAACTATAACTGGTGGAAAAATAGGTTAAATCAAGAAACTTTGCCTAAAGCTGATCACATAAAAAAATTAAACTTCACTTCAGCGAGTGCCTGTACTTAATGCAAGTTAAAGTTAAGTAAAACAGCAATAAAAGCGGAGCACGATCCAAACTTGTTCCGTTTGCTTTTTGCATTTATTTCAATGGATTCCGACGCAGGAAATGAAGGGGTCATACCTTATACATACGTGTTTGAAAACTCTGTCGTCAACAACCACTTACTTAATACATTCTTTAAGTCAATAGTTAATATTAAGTGGTATCAAGTGAAACACGGAGTTGTGATGTGTCGCGATTTTATATGTGACAAAATTACCTATCCAAATTTAGGGTTTAATAGCTGTAATCTCAGTGATAAATATCTATCTCTAAGTATTTTTTGTCGTCTTCTTTTCATTCAGACGCATCCTGGTTCAAATCCGACTCTAGACCAATGACATGTATTTTAAAGTTATGTGTGGATTTGCACTCGCTTAGTGGTGAAAGAAAACATAGTAAGGAAACCGACATGTCTGAGGATCACAATATCCGAGGACATGTGTCTTCCGTGGAAGGACCTGGGCGCACACCACGATGTATGTGCCCTAGAGAACTCCCCTAACGAATTTGTTCTGCGGGGGAGTCACGATCCTCACTCATAAAGAAATAAGACTCAAAAGAGAGCTTTAAATAGTACGCTTGTCTTTAAAAAGCATTTTTTTGTGTTTGTAATCTTTTACTGTTCTAACATATTATGATTTAAAAAAACCAGTCTCCAAATCCTTTAGTATGTAACATAACCTCAATGACTCAACACTTATGTTCTTATTAATATCTTTAAAGAATTAATATCTTCGATGACGTTTCGTTTTAAAGAATTAAACTTTTTGCCGTCGTTTCGTTATTGCTTTGTTATGTTAATAATTAGGTGAAAAGGTTTAATGATTTAAGTTTTTTGTGTTAGCAGGAACTATTATAATGAAGGTTGACATTTTAACATATTATAATACAGCTATGTTTTTGTTGAAAGTGAACAAGAACAAGAAGCCAGTGATGCGGACTCAGAATCATCGGAAAATCTTGACCTTGAACTAGTACAACGGCAAAAATAAAAAAAAAAACTCATACTTGTTCAGCATGCCACATTTACATATTATGCCCAGACCATGTCAAATGTCAAATTCAAATTCAAATGTTTTTATTAACTAAAGAAATGAAATACATACATGCACATACAAGGTACATAATAATACAAAAATAACCTAATTTTAATTTTACATACTAAGTACATACATGTGCGTTCCTAGCGGACCCCGAACTAGGCAATGCCTGTATCTCGGAGGCCCAGGAAAGAATTACATATTTGAAGTAAACAAGTTGTTGGGTTAGTGGTTTTTGTTAATATTTTTGTGTTTTGACCAGAAATTTTTATCACAAAGATATGTTTCTAAAATCTTCTAAATATATACAACTCAAAGGTGATTGACTGACTGACCGAGTGATCTATCAACACACAGCCCTGAATGGATTGGGCTGAAATTTGGCATGCAGGTCGATGTTGTGACGTAGGTATCCGCTAAGAAAGAATTTATGGAAATGCCACTTTTATAAACTGAAATAAGGGATTCAAATTTGACTTCTTAATGCGAGCGAAGCCATGAGCACCCACCAGAATAATATAATTTACTAAAGTTTTCTTTAAAGTGGCTGAGTCTAGTGTCGACAGTTCAAACCACACCAGAACCTTTTAACAGACTTAAATAGAAAGCGAATCTCAATTTAATTGAAAGTTCTGCTGTTAATATGGATTGTTCATTTAATAATATTGAATTTTCTACATTTAGTTACTAAAATATCTTCAAATAGAGATCATTATTCAGTAAAGTTGCCTAACTTTACAAATCCGTAGACGCACTAGTTTCTCTAATAGCTAGAGTATGAGTCAGTGTTACGATATGGATTGCGTCAAACTTTGTACCAATTTGAAGCTTTGTAAGTCTTATACTGGGCTATTTGTAATACTTGTTAGTTAAATTAAAAATTATAATGTCAATCGGGCCTTAAGTTGTTGTTGGTTGTTAAATGGGGCTTGTATCAAATGTTTAAATGAATGTTAATTTGAAGCTTTTAAGTCTTATACTAGGCTATTTGTAATTCTTGCTAGTTTAATTTTTGAAATATTGTTAGTGTTTAAGTTTTTCAGCCAAAGTTGACAGAGGAGGTTATGTTCCAGTGATTTTATTTGTTTGCCAAATTCATACTAAAATAGTCGATTCGACTAAAGTTACAATTTTGAGATTATTACTTCATGTGATATGGTTGTGCATAATTAATTGTGCATAATTAATTAACCTAAATATGAAAAAATAATAATTAAAAAAATGGGACAATCTAAAGTCAACATAACAGGGTCCAAATATGTAAGTTAAGTGGCATTTTTTTTATTTACCATTTCTAATTTTGTGATATGGTTGTGCATAATTAATTGTGCATAATTAATTAATCTAAATATGAAAAAATTATAATTAAAAAAATGGGACAATCTAAAGTCAACATAACAGGGTCCAAATATGTAAGTTAAGTGGCATTTTTTTTATTTACCATTTCTAATTTTAGATTGTCAATTATTATTAAGTATTAATTGATTATTATTCATCATTTACTTTTACCCTGTACATTTTATTCAGATGATGTAAGTAGGTTAATCATTATTTTAGTTTGTTACTAGAAGATGTTTATCAAGCATATCTGACATTTGGACTGCAATTAAAGTTCAAATAAAATATAGGTATCATGTCAAAAAAAATATGCATGAAATATGTATGTATTTACAAAAGAAAAGTATGTAAGTATTATATCCGTTATCTAGTACCCACGACACAAGCGTTTGCTTAGTGTGGGGCTAGATGGCGCTGTGTGCAATGTCCCGAAATATTTATTTATTTTATTTAATATGAAGAAATTGACTCTCACTAACTTTATAAAGGCTAATTATTGTGTGTACATAAGTATGTGTTTCGGATAAAATTTGATATAGATATGTGTTTCATCCTGGATAAACACATAATTATACTACTTATTCCGGATAAACACGAGTAAAACTACGGGACATCGCTAATTATACAATAATGACCGATTCGATCATCTTAGATAAATAATGTATAGCCATTTTCTTAGTCGGTTTGTAAAGCATTTTTTTTTTGGTATTCCTACACATATTCTAAATTGGTACAAGATGCATATAGTATTGGAATATTCGAAATATCAAAAGAACCACATTCACATTGTTTTTTCTGAAAGAAAACAAATGAAATGCGACCTAAATTAAGGACACAAAGCTTTGACATTTTACTTGAGAACTGGCACAAAACAAAGTTATGGCCAAAGAAGAAAAAAAAGCTTTGACATTCTACTTCTTTCAATGAGCACACAAATTTCATAGCTCCTATTACAAATGATGTACTAGTGCAGTTACTTGGTTATCTGGACGTCAGGCTCGGCGTGGTGTTACACAGAACTGGCTAGTGATTGATAGCGGGGGCAAATCCACTCTAGGATGGGATGTATAGAACAATCGATAGAAAAATGCGAGCTATAAAACAAATTGATACTATTGATGACTTTTTGAATGTTCTTAATTAGAAAATACTCTTTTTTGAATTTAGAAATGAAATAATTTGGAATTGAAAACAAATGAAGACAGAAGTTGGACACGATAGGAAATTCATAAATGGAAACAAATGAAATACGGCCGCCATTTTGGGCAAAAACTACAATATTAGAACTCTCAAGTCCATAGCTCTATTACAAATGATGTACTACTGCAGTTATTTGGTTATCTGGACGTCAGGCTCGGCGTGGTGTTACACAGAACTGGCTAGTGATTGATAGCGGGGGGAACTCGATAGGTACACTAGGATGGGATGTATGGAATATTCAATAAAATGGCGGGTTTTGTCGATAGTTTTGCGTGTTCTAAATTTAAAAAAAAATGTCTCCGAAAAAATGAAATCAGAAATTGGTGAAGGAATTATATAGTTATGAAAACAAATGAAAAATGGCCGAGATATTCAGCATTGAGCATGATGATATTAGTTGAAATTATTATTTCGGTCTTATATAAATAAGATTGATCGATTTAGTACAGATAAACCAAAAATTTGTAAAAAACAATATTGAAAAGAAAAGAGGCATAGATTTAAGAAAGATTTTCTTTAATCTAAGAGAAGATTCCAATTTGGCTCTTTCGCTTGGCTTCTTACAAAAGACATCAACGCGTGCTCTAAATTTTCTATGTATGTTTGAATTTTTCAACAACACGAGTAATATCGTAATACGATATTACTATATACATACTATGTATTTTAAATGAAAAAAAAAACTAATCAATTTTGGTAGTACTTTAAGTATGTATTTACAAAAGAAAAGTATATAAGTATTATATCCATTATCTAGTACCCACGACACAAGCGTTTGCTTAGTGTGGGGCTAGATGGCGCTGTGTGCAATGTCCCGGAATAAACTTTAAAAAACCAAAATATGTTTATTTAAAACTTTACTTAAGTTAAAGGTAAATGTATCCCATAATGTTTCACTTCCCTTATGTTATATTTTTTCAGTTTATTTTCTGTTTTATATAGTTATCGATAGCGTGACATCACTAGCCGGTAGCATACTGAGACAATTAGTCGGTATCGATGCACTGAGCCGGGGGCAGCGCTAACTCAACATTTGTCATAGACAACGCGTCGCAGGAAATAAAAACCATAGAGATATTTGTACTATTAAATTTGTTTTGTGTTAATAGTTTACAATTAAGTAAATATAGCCTGAAAGTCTACCGCTTGTAGTGTTAGGTATAAAATATCAAATGACTAACTGATGTTGATGTCATGTTAATAGTTGTCAAAAACACGGATATAAGGCAATAAAAAAATATCGTAACATGTTTTTTTAAAGTATTTTTTTTATAATTTTTAAAGATAAGTAACAAGCAAGGTTTCGTAAATAATTTATTTTTTTATAAAACTGCAATATACATTTTTATCTTTTACAGTTAGATTCAATTTGAATTGGCGTGGGACTCTTCTAATTAAGAAATTACACTCATAAGTCAGTGGCCTTTGACTTAGCGCGGATTTACAGTTATATCCGGTACTTGTAACAAAATAATGTATTTACCTATCATTGAAAGAGGAGGTGCAAATTACAAGATATAAAAGAAATATCTTGTTGTATACTTTTATCGTTGCTTTACTGAAGCCTCCTTTCCCTAATTAAATAATAATTATATACCTCGTTATTGAGGGTTTCCATTCCCCTGGTCGATTTTATTGGCCATATACATAACAACCAAGTCATTTCACGTTCAGCCGGTCATCAGACATAGCAACAGTGTAATATCCTTTCCACTAAGAAAATATTAATTATTACTATTTTATAAAATTCTAATATTTATGTAAAAACTACCGTCTCCACTCCCCTATTCTCTCCCAAGAAGTGTTATCGCTCCAGCTAGTCCCATCTCTCATTTTCGGACCGCACGGGTCGAGGCTCGCTCGATAAGCGCGGATTAACTAAAAACTATTTATCATAAACTCTTTTTGCTTTGTTGCCTCACTACCGTAGAGGTTGCTAGCTTGGTTGTTAGAGGAATAACCTCCTTACTCTGATTTTATAGGACGTATGGAGATAACATGTGTCATTATTCTCATTTGATTATATTTTAAGTAGGTAGTTATATAATTAAACACATTTATGACAAGCGCCAAATAGCATTATCATTTGTTACAAACTTTTATAGCTTTGGCCACCACTACAGAGGTTGTTTGTTAAAAAAATAGTTAAGTAAATTAAAAATATTTTTTGGATTTTTCACAAACATTTATACGTAGTTTCAATGAAAAATAAAGCTTAGTGATGGAATCAAATAGCTGTCCAGATACTTTATAATGTATTCCTACAATTCATAATTGATCCCTACGCAAAAAAACATAAACAAACAAACGAAGAACATCAAATGGCATTAACCTTACACCAAATCGTTCATTCAGAAACAAGAAGGTTACATAATAGAACAATACATATTAATACTCGTCAACTAAAACAATATGGTCACAGATAATACATATAACTATGAGAGACTAAAGTTCATTGTTACACTCTCTTTGATCAATGGAAGTCGAGATAGGGATCTCGTGAAAACAGCTGATTGGAACAATGACGAAAAACAAACGAACCTATTTGCTAGGTCGGTACACTTGATGACTTGACGCCATCTTGGTTGAGAACTTTTTGGTGATTCAGATTGTGACATTTGTTTTGTTAACGATGTAAATGTGAATTGATTATTAATTTTATTTACAAATAATTTCCCGTTTTCTAATTTGTTAAAACGTGTAACAAATAAATAAAAAAAATAAAAGAAAATGAGACACTTATGGAGTAATAAACAAAGGAAAATACACATTCCATCGTTAGAAATTGAAATCGCATTAACTAAGTATTATTTATTTTGCAACTTATTTTTTAACGAATCCAATCTACTTTTTAATTAACCTATTTAAGTTTTTGAACTAAGCCCAGCCCTAACCCAAAGAAGGCACAAGTGAATGAACTGCTTGCCTTGAGGAAGTCCTGGGCTCACGCAAATATAAAAGAACAATACCCTATTGTTGTCGACTACGTCATAGGTCGGAATATAGGTCAGTGGTGGCCGAAATACGGCGATCAGCTGGGCGACGTGGGATCAAATTAATTTTACTTTTTTTGTCTGGCAAAATGACTGTAGGAAGTAGCCGACTGGTAAGATTTTTAAGCATTCTGTAACTCCACATTTAAAACATTATTACATTCTAAAATCGTATGATTAGCTGGACTTACTTTTATTGTCTGGAAAAATGACTGTAGGTAGTAATGTACTGGTAATATTTTTCATTGACTCGCGAATATCACGATAGTAGCTAAATCCTATGTAAATTAGTCGGGGCAACGTGAGATCAATCTAATTTTACTTTTTTAAACCTCCTGCACGCGCTCTTGACTGGTACTTTTATTGGTAAAATGACTAGAACCACATCTAACTACTCTGTCAAACAAAATGGTGTGACGTTATTGTTTCTTAAGCGTGGGTATTTTGAACAAGTATTTTTTGTCACGTTTCAACTACGTTAGCAAGTACGCAGTTAAATAGTTGTTATTTTCATAATCATAAAATTAGTTGTATGAATGAATTAATTTAATTTTCATACTAGAAAATTTCTGGGTTTAAATAAGATAAAAACTAGTTTAGAGGTTGTTGTCTGACTATACAAATACCTAATACTACATTTAAAAAAACTTGGATTTCTGTAAAAATGAATTGCATGTTTTCTTATCAGAAATAAACATCTAAAACCATAATATAGGGTATCTAAAAATACATATCTTTGCTTTCAAAGGCTTTGCGTTCATACTTCTCTCCTTTCTTTGTCGTACACTGAAAACTAATACTCAGCTGAACTATATCACCGAAGAGGTAAAATGTCACAAGCCAATTATTAAAAAGAAAACTCCATACATTTTTAGTGTCACACCTCCTTTATCATTCAGTCAACAACCAATCAATAAAAAAAGAAAACTCCTTACATGATTGGTTTCGCACCTTCTTTGTAATTCAAGTCAAGAAACAATAATCTGAAAAATAGGTTTATCACCAATGAGGTTACAATATCAAAAGCCAATCAATAAAATAATAGAAAACTACTTACACGTTTGCTTGCGCACCTCCTTTGTCATTCAGCCAAGAAACAATCAACTGCAAAATTCATAGGTTTGTCACCGAGGAGGTTGCACGACTATCTCGGAAGTCACAATCGTGAGCAAGGACGATGCCAGATAAGAACAATTGGTAAACATAGGCACGTGGTCGCAACACAATGTGGCATTGTGCACGCCTGCGAGAGATTCGCCCGCGCTCCTATAGATGGCGATAATTGACCATTTGAAATTGGAATCGCATTTTTTGACGCCATTTTGGTAATTGGAATTTTAAAGCGCATTGTTCATGGGTTGGGGATTTGATATTGGAATAACACTTTTTAGGAAAAAATCAATACGATTCTCTTAGATATTCTCTTAGATATTTCAAATCAACATTTTTTTATATAAAAAATGTCTTCCATCGTGACAGTTGCTTCAGTTATTTAGGTAATTGTGACTTTTTAGAGGCAAGCGCATAAAAGAAGGTAACCAATTCGTTTTATCTTATCTGTGTATGTATGTGTATTTTTTAATAGGAATAGAGTAGATTATAATATGTGTGGGTATTTTGACTTTGAGCTTACTTTGTCTGTCCGTACAAACAATGTTTTATTATAGTAATAATGTATCTGAAACGTTTAAACTAAACCTATTTTATTCAACATGCACACATAGCTATATATACATAGCCACGGCGTTCGAAGTTCAAATAGTTAGGTACCGTTAATGTCGTCAATATCTACTATACATATAAGTACCTATGTAAGTATAATAGTAGAGATATATAAATGTATGTGTATTCTGTCGTCAAGTAAAATGACTAGTTTACCTACTCTGTGACGCACATTACTTTTTTTTCAATTATGTATTCTGTGCTTACACGTTGGTTAATTTTAATAGTTAAAATATTTTGTCACTGTATTATTACAACTAAAATATTTAGTTTTGATCTAATATTTTTACGAAATGCGTCTTAGCGAAAATTAAACTATACAATATAGAAAATGGTTTAATGTGTGTGTAATAAACAATATTATTGCGCTTTTAAAGTCTAAAATAATATAATATAAACAGTACTGAAAAAACAATAAACCCTTTTATTAATATAAATTTATTCGCGCACAATTTGTTTATGGCTCCATCGGTATTTCCCGATTACTTGGAATCTGTTACATGTAAATAATATGAAAAGATAATACAATATTAATTAATTTATTAAAGAATGTAAATATACCTATAAACACCAACAAAAACAACATCATATATTTATTATTTAAGTACTCGCAATATTTTTGCCGTTTTACGGTATTTCCGATGACCTCAGTCGAGATTAGCGTAAATTTAAATTATTCTGACATTGACAAGTTATAAATTGTTGACAGTGACAGCTACTTGGAGTAAATCCTCGGGTTTATTTTACGAGGGGTGTGAGATGTAAGTCACTTTCGTGAGTTACTGGCGAAACCGATTTGAAATGGCTTCGAGTAATAACATACTTTGTAGGAGCTAAACTCTTCCAAATGTGATTCGTTTGAGATAATTTTTAGCTTGACTTTTGTATGGGAGAACTTCTTTTACTGCAGGATCCCTTTTCACCGTAAGTATCTAAAACGCGACTTAAGTTGTTCCAATTGAGTCTTAACCGTAGGCACGTATCCGTAGATACCAACACAATAATAAATCGCTATTTAGATTTTTGAATATTTTGTTTTAACAAAGTATTCAAAAATCTAAACAATTTGAACGAAGCTCTAAGCATCTAGAAAGTACAGATTCATAAACTCACCAACAATACAATTTTAGCAGACTTGCAAGTGAATTTACTGGAGTAAAAAAGAAACTCATATTACGGGCTATGTATTAAAAAATTACGCACTAAAAGCTGGCAAGGGTCAGTAAAGTGTTGCCATTCTACCACTGTTCGTCCATGAAGGTTCTTATCACAGACAATATTACTTGAAGAAGTGTAATTAACTACATACTATTATAGAGTACGTTGAAAACACATATCTAGTCTAAAGAGAATAATGCATTTTTAAATGTCCTCATAGTCTAGTTGGTGGGCAAATATTTTCCGTATTAAATAATAATAGTATGACTGGTGTTTGAACCAATCATCAACGAGAACTATGTGACTTGTCCATGGCTCATTGGCTTTACAGCTCAATAAACAAGCATTTACATAAAAACACACACATACACTCATACATCTATGTAAATGACCTGAAAATGGCAACAATCCTGGTAAATTAGGGAGGGATACCTATTTTCCAGTGATGTATGATTATTCTGTATATAGTGTAGCGAAATGGCAAGTGTGCCGACTTGCTACATTTGGCATATGCATGTCGGAATCATACACAGAATAATCATACATATATAAGGTATACAGTCGTTGTTCCCAATAAATCATGCAACTGGCAACAGTGTTGCGCTCGTAAACGCACCGCATAACACCATCCGCGGATAATTCGATGGATTCCGAGAACTCAGATGGGATTTTCGTTTTTTGGGAATTAGGTTTTCTTTTATTACCTACGTACATTTTTATTACATACTTAGTAATGTTTCGGTACATAATAATCAATTAAATAACCTCTTTTCACATAAAATTCTTAGATAGCATAAGAAAAGTTTTATTTTACATCTTTTTTCAATGAAAATCAAGGTGATTCTCATTGTAATAAATTTCCACTTGAAAAGAAAATCGTAAATCGCTGGATCACCTGAATTTTTATGATTGGCGAGTATCGCTGACATTAACAGAAAGAAATATAACAATACTTCACGAATGTAATGTATTCTAATCTTACTCGAACTTATTTCAAAAACCTCTCGGAGCGCTTGGTTGACGCGACGCATGACCAAAATGCTGGCCTTTTTCTGGCTCAACGTATCAGCATTGCCATCCAGCGTGGTAATGCGGCCAGTATGCTGGGCACGCTGCCCTCTGGTAGTGGGCTGGAGCACTTAGATTATCTTTAGGCTTTTCTAAAGATTTTCTAAGTGCCCCCTTTTTGTAGTAGTTAGAAGTAGTATGTTTAGTTTTTCTTCCCTTGTTTTTATATTTTAATATTGTAAATAAAGTTATATTATGAGAACTTATTTCTATTAGATTGTAAGTCGCTCTAAGGTTCTCATACGTTTAGCATGGTTTGACAACTTCAATCAACTGAAACTCTGGAGAAATTGTAGTGTTTTTCCGCTGCGACTGCACCTTAACCGACATCAAACAACAAACTTCTCCAGTTTACATATTTCTCCAGAGTTTCAGTTACAATGGATTTCCGCAAAGTAACGCCTGATTCAATATCTTAACTTCAATCAAATTAATATTCAATTGCCTTTTAGAAGTTAGATACTTTTCATGTAGTTCACAGTTCATATATAATAGTTACAGAAAGAAATGTGGTTTTTACTTATATTTGAAATACTTTTCTCAATATCCCAACAGTCTGCCAATTACTGGCACTGAGTGCAGCGTACCAAATTTGTGAGTGAGCCAAAAGTGACCGCTTAAACTTTCTGACGTCTGACACACTGAATGAAAGAATAACGTTCTCTCAGGAAATAACGGACTGAATTATATTGGCAACAAGCGGCTCTGCTCGGCTTCGCATGGTCACATATGCATGATATATACTTAAAAACAGTTCTCTTAAAACACCATTTGTTAAAAAAAACACATCAAAACCCAAAATATTCAAATTTTTTTTCCGTAAAAACAATCTTTGAACTTCAACAAACATTTAAAAAAAAGTGTTGGTCAAATTGGTCCAGGCGTTGTTGAGTTATGCGCTTACCAACACATTTTGCGATTCATTTTTATATTATAAGAAGAAAGATTATAATGAATAGTCTTCACTGTATTAATAGTCTTTAATACAGTGTATTAACAGTCTTTAGTGTGTCTTTATTTTATGAATAGTCTTGTTTTGTAAAACTTCACTTTATAAAATTAACTCGGTTCTATACAGTAGTATGTTAGTGTAGTTGTTTAGTTCTATAGTAGTTTATTGTTCATACTATGCAAGCGCTTTTATATATAGATCTATTTGAGTAAACGTATTTTTTTAAAATTTGATTTATTTTTTATTTTCAACTAACAATTAGTGCTTGTTTATTCTATAGATATTTTTACTTTTAGCTAGTAAAAGTTGTTTATTCATTTGTCGTTAGTAAATCCAATTGTGTAAAAGCAATTTTCCAGTGGCTTTAATTTTTTTAACTGTCAAAGCAAACAAATAGTGTGCTACACATACGTAACTAATATAAGAAAGAAAGAAAGAAAACATTTATTGTGACAGATTTAACAGAAAACAAACACGAGTAAAAACATAACATACAAACATATAATCTGCCACAACACAGCCCCAACGCAGCATTATGCTGGTTGTGTGGAAGCAACCAGCTCTGGTCTTCCGTTGGGGCGGGCATACATAAGTATATATATACCTATATAAGATAATCGGTCTATCAAGAATACGGCTGCATATTATAAGTACTATTATAAGTAATTATTATTATAAGTACACGTGTTATGACTACGGCTTTGGCATACCTAACATGAAAACACGAGTTCAACTATTTCATGCATGTATTGGTCATGCTAAACCTACCACCTATAATATTATGTAGGTACTAGCTGTGCTCGCGACTTCGCCCGCGTGGAAAAGTAATTTTGGGCATTAAGTCTTTCATACATATTTTTTTGATATCTTGAACCATTTTCGGAGCGCACGCAACGGAAGCCCTCAAAGATGAATTATTTTCCCCGTTTTTTCCACATTTTCTATTGTTTCTTCGCTCCTGTTACTTGCGGCGTGATGTGATATAGCCTAAAGCCTTCCTCGATAAATGGTCTATTCAACACAAAAATAATTTTTAATTTTTTTTTATTTTATTAGTATAGATAATAATACTTTTTCACGTAAATCGAATATAATATAGTAGTTATGTGAGTGCGATCTGGTTTTGCATTTGGTATTTTGCTCCTTACGCTGAAAAGCATAACTTTAATATTGCCTTTCTGTTGCATATAAGTTGTTTCAGAGTTTAAGAAATAAATGAATTTTGTTTTATTGTGGTTTTAGAGCGTCATAATTGATAACTGACGTTTGACAGCTTATCGTTCGAGAAACGTATTCCATTACCCCAAAAAACAGTGCAAAAACAACTGTTAAAACTATAAAAAACGTTATGCAACTCATTTATTACTTTAACCAACAAAACATTGAACATGTTTGCCGAGCATGCTTGCTAATCTAAAACCATCTACGTCAGAAAAATCCGTAATAAACATAGTGAAACATGAGACTGTCGTTTTCAAAAATACTGCACGTTAATTTAACACCGGCTGGTCATTCGCAGGCCTCAGGGCCCATTTGGCCTCTTTTTGCCCTCTCATTTGGCCTCTTTTTACACTTACAGCCTCCTTGAGCACGTCCTGACGATTCGTCGCGATGGAATTCTTTGGTTAGAACTGTATGGTTGGCATATTTGCGCTAAAAGCCTGTGTGGATTGCTAAAGTTGTGATGAAATATTTTTATCAAGTTTTAGTTTTAGAAAAAGTTTGCGTTTTGGTGTCGTAAAAATAGGTGGCGCTTTATTGTACGGACAGCGGTAGTCATATCTTACATAAGTCGTAAATAATTCATTCTGACAGATAGCAAAGAGTAGGTAGTACTAAGATGACATCTAAGTAGGTACATATTAGTATTTTAATATGCCCATTTTAATGTTAAGAGTTAATTGTGACACAGATATTACTCAAGTTAATTGAACATATTAATTTAATTACAGTAGCAAATAAATTTAAGCTATCTTTCCAAAATTTCATCTCAATAATTGCTAACTTCACCTTACCCCAGTGTTGCTAGTACAAAGATCCTTTCAGGCAACCTAGCAATCAGCAAATACTTGACTATAGACTAAAAATTCAATCACAAAATACCCGTGTCAAAAACCTCTTAATGAATCATATTTAAGTTTCTGCTTCCGTGCCATAATAAAATTATTATTGAACATTATACAATCAATCGATGAGTTTTACCTTCTCACGGCTTTATTTTAATATCAAGCCGTGTGTTTATTAAACTATAGAGGTATATGAGGCCGTGTTTAGACTGATCCCACTGAATGAGTGTAACTTGATCGCTTGAAGTCGGTGTGTGAGCGGTTATAGTAGCAGGCAATATAAGTTTTTATAATAAAGAAATCTGAATCTGGTCCGATCCCATTGATTGATCCTATTTTTATTATTATTTCATATTGTCTCGTCAGATCTCAACAAAATTTATTACGCCACCGGCTAAATAAAAAGTCTTAATTTTCCTGAATGACTTCATTCATCATCATCATTATGTCAGCTCGTGTTCACCCACTGCTGAGTATACTCCTGCTGGCCTCCTCCCCAACTTACCGCATAGTACGGTCTCCAGCCTGTCTACTTGTTTGGAAATGTCATCCGAATGACTTAATTTTCCTGATTTTTCTTCTCCGGTTAATCAAAACTACCTAATTTACTAAAGAGGTACTGAAAAATGTCTTGAATGTACAAATACTAATTATTATTACAGTTTATATGCCAAATATCTTGGTTTTACGAATTAAATCTATTATTGTAGGTTGGGAAACTAACTAGGCTATTTAATTTGTTTTATTTGATTGAGAATTACATTTCTTTCACACTGTAGCTCTTTGATTTATGAAGCCTGTGTGTAAACTGATCCTACTAAATGAGTGTAACTTGATCGATTGAAGTCGAGGTGTGAGCCATTGTGGTAGCAAGAAGGATTTATGAATTATTTCGTGGTTTTATTAATTAAAGTTAATTATTATATTTATTCACAACTTATAAAACATAAAGTAACTGACTAATAGTATATATTTACAAGTCTTAAACATAATATTAAAATATATAATATAACTAAAATAAATTAATTAAATGTTTTTAGAGTAGAATACTGATAAGGCTATTTAAGTAATGTTTTAGCGGATTAATAATAAGTTGTTAAGCCATGTCAGAAGTCATTAGGGCGGCTTGAATCTCGACACCAAAGTTGGCCACTCTCATTCGATAAGAAGAAGAATTGGATTAATTACAAATTGAAAAGCATTACTAGTTTTCGTAGTTACTTTGGTGTAATTATAACACTTAATTAGATGAGTGGCTAAAATCCCATATGCATCATCATGTACAGCGTTTTACTGGTTGTTTCTTTTGCATTTACCATTTGTTTATTAATATTCAAACGATTTAAAAATGTATTTCTTAACTTTCTTAAATTCAAATCACTTTGAACTATTTGGATATTACTGCATTTTATTAATAGTTTAATAACTATTTCTATTTTAACACAACTTCAACTACAAAATTGATTGAGCAAGTATTGCTTTGTGTAAAAAAACATAACTTGTCAACAAAGGTAAATAAGTACAAACGTATTTTATGTAATAAAAAGAGTTTAGCTACAAAACATAAGTACATAAGCGTATACGCATTACGCATGACGCCTGAAATTATACACATAATTAAGATAAACACATAAAACGCTTTATTTGCAATCGATTTGCTTCGTGTCATATAATTTTATCAATATTAAATGTTATTTGCTATTTTATAAGCAGTATTCAAAAGCTGAAAAGCAAATTGTGTAGAAAAACACTTAACGAACTTCCTAAAAAAACTCCAGAAACTTCCAGAAACTCCAGAAACTTCCTAAAAAAACAAGCAGAAACTTTTTTTTAGCATCACAAGTTTTGATTATTGCTATATTTTTAAAAAGATTCCAAACATAATTCTTCAAATAATTCATAAAATTCTTCCGTGATAAAACTTTTGATTGCGTAATAAGGAATGCTTTAAAAAGTTTCTTACAAAAAAAAAGAAATCAAATTAACCAAGGAGTTCTTAATTAAAATTCAAACTATTTCATTTTCAAACTCAAACTCGCTCTTAATTATCCAGTCTACATTCAGCCAGTGCGTTTCATTTCATCTAAATGACATTAGGTGTTTGATCACTAATTGTTTGTGTATTAGTTTGCGCTTACGACCGTTTGTTTGTGTGTTTGCGAATGCATTTATAATGCAGTATGAATATAAATGCATGGCATTATGCAGGCCTTGTTTAGATGCCGCCTGGAGGTACAGTGGAACTGAAAAGTGTAGACATATATTGGAATCTAAATATATAAAACTCAAAGGGGACTGACTGACTGACTGACATAGTGATCTATCAACACACAGTCCAAACCACTGGACGGATCGGGCTGAAATTTGGCATTCAGGTAGATGTTATGTTATGTCGTCAGCATCCGCTAAGAAAGGTTTTTTAGAAATGTCTCTTTTAAAGGGGTGAAATAGGGGATGCAAGTTTTACTTCTTAATGCGAGCGAAGCCGCGAGCACCCACTAGTTTCTAAGTAAAAAGATTAGATACAAATACATAGACACTACTTCTACTTTGTTAATAGGTAACGTTTTCAAACAGCTGGCTGTAATGCCCCGTTAAATAGAAAGTTTAATGTTTTGGACAAATTTCTTATTTAATACGCATATTGTCAATTTTTACAATTCAATAAGAGTTAATTTATAGCCTAGCAGCGCCCCACGGTGTTTCTCGCGTTAATACGTAATAAAATGTTGCTTAAGTTGTTAATCCAAAGTTTAATCTATCTCCATACCGAACATTTCATTACTTTTTATTTTTCAGATCACAACAGTGCAATAGTCAGAAAAAGTCGATTAGATTGAACAACGTTGTCAAGTGTCGCCGCCATATTTTTTACTTTTCCACACTTTTTGGTTCAGTTATACAATACTATATCGATATTTGACTACGAAGGTCGTATATCTGTCTGGACTAAGGAGGTCGTGTGTGGTCTCGTCACCTCTTTGACCTTTCAACTTTGACACTTTAATGGGCACATTACTTTAGTATTTCAATTAGGTTTGATTTCTACCTACTGTTGGCAAATAGAGTTAAAATACTACAAATATAGTACCTTTGTATAACTACTAGCTTTTGCCTGCGGTTTTGCACGCATTATTATACATCACCTTCGTCTTGAATCACTTTATCTATTAGAAAAAAAAACTGCATCAAAATACGTTTATTTATTTATTTATAATGGTACACAAAACAGAATGTGTTCCCAAATAAGCTAAGTATACATTGAATATAATATTTAATAATAAAATAATATACGTTGAATCCGTGTAGTTTAAAAGATCTGAACAGTGAGCATACATACCTACATAGGGACTGACAGATAGTGACTTTGCATTATACTATGTAGGGATACAACCGTATGAGAAATAACTATGATGGTATGACACAGGCAAGCTCTGGTGTCAAGAGTTTTCAAACATAAATCTGAACGTGAGGTTTTCGATTTGTAGATCTTTGGTTTTTCTTTGCGCCGATTCAGAATGACGAATCTTTGTGATATTTGAAATAAAAGGTCTGAAGAGAAGTGCTATCTTTAAATATATAAAACTCAAAGGTGACTGACTGACTGATTGACTGACTGATATAGTGATCTATCAACGCACAGCCTCAACCACTGGACGGATCAGGGTGAAATTTGGAATGAAGGTAGATGTTATGACGTAGGCATCCGCTAAGAAAGGATTTTTGGAAAAGCCGCTTTTAAAGGGGTGAAATAGGGGATGCAAGTTTTACTTCTTAATGCGAGCGAAGCCGCGAGCATCCACTAGTTTCTTATATTTTTAAAAACAATAAAATGTAAGATGCTTCAATCGTAATATATAGAGATGAAATTTAACTTAGTAATAACTAATTCCGTAATAAATAAATAGTCATATAATAAAACTAGCTGTGCCCGCGACTTCGTCCGCGTGGAATAGTTATGAAGATGAATAATACTCCCCGTTTTTTCCAAATTTTTTACTATTTCTTCGCTCCTATTAGTTGCAGCGTGATGTTATATAGCCTAAAGCCTTCCTCGATAAATGGTCTATCCAATACAAAAATATTTATTCAATTCGCACCAGTAGTTCCTGAGATTAGCGCGTCTAAACAAACAAACAAAAAAACTCTTCAGCTTTATAATACTAGTATGGATATACTTTAATAACTATACTATACTACTTCAATAAATACGGTTGTAGCTAATATACTCATCATTGTAATAGGTCCTGACGTCACGTTGATTACATCTAGGTAATTTTAATTCTAGTTTATAGGCAAAACGGAAAGGCCTTGGCTGGTATAATGGGTTATTGTATAAAATATGCTAACTTTATTAAATGGATTTCTACACAGTTAGAAAAAATAAACAAATACATACATTCGATACTTTAAAAATAATGTGAATTCCGAAAAATCTCAAAGATACTATCAACTACTTAATCTAGAATCCTATATAGATAGAATGTATAATATGTATAGAATGTATGTATGTGAATAATCTTTGAGTTAATTCAGGGCTTAATATATATATATTTAAAAACCAAATTCATCCAAATCTAATGAGCCGTTTCAACATAAAAAAATATCAAATCGACACACACCTTTGCAACTTTGTAGAACGCACATTAAAATCTATATATAGTATGTATGTATTTATAAAAGATAAATAAGTATAACCGTAGTATATCGCACCCATGATAAAAGTATGGGGCTAGAGGGCGCTGTATGTCTGTCCCGAAATTTCTATAAATTCAAAAAGTGACAGCAAACTCAATGGGCCTTATTACAAAACGTGGTTTAACTTATTAGTCCAGACCTTTGAAAATACCAAGTCCGTTTTTGCTGTTCAAAATTTGTTTATCTACTGTCATAATAATCGAACTGTCAAAATGTAACCAATGATAAATTAACATCCCAATTTGAAGTTGACATTTGATTGTCTGTACGTGATGTTTTAACAACAAGAACCGACTTTTTATTTTCAAAGTCCTAGACTAATATTTGAACTGCGTTTTGTGATAAGACGGATTTAGTTTTTAGTTTGTTTTACTTTCGTCTGTAAATAATAACCCTGTATAGTACATCTAGGCGACCTAGGCACGCAAATCGAGACCTTTATTACCTAGAATTAATTCAGTTTCTACGTTTAGTCACAAGTTCATGATTCTAATCTGTTTTTCAGTCAAGGTGATATGATTTATTGTTAATGATTATGATTCATGTTTTTGTGTAATCTTTTTTAAATTAAGTAAAATTATAAGCAGAGAATTGTTATAAATTATTTATATGTAAGTTTTATGTTTAATTTGATATTAAGGATACATTTTATGTACTCAACGTATAATTACATAATATATTTTTTGATTTAGGTACTTAAGTTTTAATATAAAAATGCAAACGTTTAAGTTTCTAATTTACATATTGTGTTTGATTATTTTTACTGAGAATAAATTGACATCATAAACTTGATTTCTGGGTCTAAAACGGCATAGACGTAAGAAACAGATTTTATTACTAAATGGTCAAGTCTTCTTGTGGTCCACCACAACAAGACTTCAAGACCCTCAATAATGAGGAATAACACTCAAGGAGAGGGAAAAAAGGGAGAAAATCTCCGTAAACTAATTCATTATTAAATGAGTGTCTAAATAGCTTTAATCAAATGATGATTGCTTTTGAAAAGTTTCGTTAAACTTTTCCTCTTAAATAAATTAATTTTACAATGAGGCAAGTAATTTTACCTTTCTCATACTGATGAGTATCTGTAGAAGTCTTTTACTGCACTTACCTGAAAGAATTAAAAACATTGATTAAACAATTAGTATAATTACTCATATTTTTGAAGACCAAAAAGGTTTAAAACTGACTTAAAAAAAAACTTCTAGAAGACTTGATAACCTCTTTTTTTTGAAGTCGGTTAAAAAGGAGGAAGTAATCAATTAAAATAAAGAGTTTATTTATTCATGCACAAGTGAAAAACATCATATTATTTATTGAATAACTTTTATGAAGCTCATCAATATATTACGAAAAATAGAATTCTTTCTATCTTAAAAAATGCATCAACACCAAATCATTTCTAATTTATGCTAACAAAGATGTAGATAGCTTTAATACATAAATAAAGCCAAATACATAATGTGTAGTCAGATAATAACTGTACCATGTATTACAATACATATCAAAGCAGCGATCAAGTTTCGTACATTTTTGACGTTTACCAAACTTCTCTTTACATTTGACACTGGCGCTAGTTTCTACCTAAGTATCTCCATATTTTTTTAAAGTATTGTACGAGATAATTGTTTAATTCTATGTATAATATGTATGTACGTATGTATTTACAAAAGAAAACTATTTAGGTATTACCTGAGTAATATAAGTTCATGTTGTTTTCCCGTACATTTATTTATGTAAATTTTGTATGTATGTAAATAAATGTCTATTTAGGTGTTAATATATATCCGTTACCTAGTACCCATGACAAGCGTTTGCTTGGTATGGGGCTAGATGGCGCTGTGTAAAATGTCATGGAACATTTATTAATTTTACTTCATTTTAGTTCCAATTTGAGCCGTATGCAAAGATAAGTTTGTAATGATTCAAAACGTTTAAAGGTGCCTATTCATGATCCACCCACGCGAGTTGCAAACTAACGGGATTTTTTTGTGAAGGGATTTTATGATATGAGATTACATGTGTATGTAGGTAAAGAGTGAAGGAAAATTTAGTGTTATTACTGTTTAGTTTACGCTGTTTAAGGATAAAAAGTATTTGTGTCAGTTTTAGGAACTTAAATTACCTATTCACCAAAAAACACAACAATCCGCAGCCCCGACGTGAAGTTACGGTTTGAATTAGGATTTAACCGAACCACAAAAAACCAAACCAACTTTCCTACGAATACGAAAATCAACGAGTTTCAAACAGACTTTTGCAATTGATAATAATATGTAGATAATTAATTTTCAAACAAACACGTACCCAATAAAAGAGATTAATGATAATTATATTATCATCTTAATTCAAGTACTTGGGACTACATAATGCATAAAACCTTTCTTATAAATTAAAAACACAAAACGACACCAAAGAGTTTACATCACGAAATACCAGTTTTACCCAAAAAGGCGGCATTAAAAGTTTAATTACAGTTATAATTCTCTATAACTGACTGATTGCCCTCTATTTATGGACTAAACGTGTATTAATAAACTAAGAATATGAATGTATTTATATTACAAATGCAAGATACAAGCTGGGAATGCTATTTTTGAAGTATGGACCTCCTTTTGATATATTTTGAAGTCGTAATAACAACTTTTTTGAGTTGAATGTTTGCTTTTTGACATGACATTTATTTTTGACGAGTTAATTAGGTATGTTGCGTTGCAATAAAAATGGATACCGCAGCTTCGAAAGAATTGTTTTTTTAATAAGTTAATAACTCAATACATAATTAGATGTATTGATGTCAAAAAAAGGTTTCATCTGTGTTACATCTTATTCTTAATTACAGTGTTTTTTAATATTACGCAAGTTGCAAATCAAAAGTAGCCTAATTTTGTAAAAATAAAAAAGGTTTCATGACGCAATTTTGACACTGTCAATCTACAGTCACATTTGACCAACCAAAGAGTTTTTATTTATAAATAAATAAACTCATGCTAAGCCCAATTTCGAAAAAAGAAACTCACATACACGAGTAAGCACGCCCACGCAGGAGGCGTTCGAAAATTTAAACTTGGAACGCATTTGCAATTCAAATCTGAAAGGGATGACGTCGCCGGAAATCAGTTAGCATTATAAATATCATGATATATTTTTCCTTGAATAAATTTTTATGGGCATTTATCGATAGGCAGTTTTGCATAATTTATTAAGTTGGTAGGGTTTTTAATTAAAAAGGTTCTATTGCTTTTTTTTGTAAAGCTCTGGAGCACTTAGCTAGTGGAGGTAATCGCATACGATTACCAATGTTAAGCAATTATCGATGCGGGCTGTAATTGGATGGGTGACCGAAACGTGGTATTGCAGTTAGACGCCTCCGTGGGGCGCATGACATTTTACATTATAGGTTCTGGCTGTTTGTTGTAGGCTGTACTATGCTACGTCAGAACCAGATGCCCCTAGGACAGTTTTTAAACTGTTAAAACTGGGCTGGCCACTGTTACTCAAATGCTTACAATATATCTTTCAATACATAGTGTACAGTACATACCTGGAAGTAAAAATAATAGTTATATAATTCCATTTTCATCTTAGATGCTTAGCAAATGCATAGAGCTTACCCATTGCATACTACAATACAATATATCGATGTTTACTAACATATCGATAGTTTAGTGTAGATCGATAAAGTAAATCTCTAAGCAACTGTCACGCGGTGGAACATCGGCGAGCGCTAACAAAGCATGGAAAAGAGACAAAAAATGCGTTATCTCGCGTCTCATCGATAGCATCGCGTTTTGTCGACCAACTGTCTTAGGTAGGGTTGAAAGTTTGTTTTGCAGTGCAAAATATTTGCATAATTTGCACAAATTGATTGATTTCATCATAATCCACAGTCTTCTCTATCCAACTGCTGGGCATAGGCCTCTCTTTGAATGTGCCAGCTGCGTCGATCTTGTGCAGACCTCACCCATAGAGAACCCGCGACTCGTACAATGCCTTCTAACTATTATAGGTTTAATTTAATATTAATTGGGAGCCAAAACTTGAGCGAAGAGTGTTTCCTAAATGTAATTTTTACTGTCTTTTAGGCTTTTTTCAAGTTATAAAGTGTTTTAACGGTTATCAATGGTGATGGTAGTGTTCAAATTCAGAGTAAATAAGTTTTTTTTTACATTTACATGCATTTTATATATAAGTTTTCACTCGTGCGTAACACCAAACAAGCTGTAGTCAAACGTAGTCTATTTATTTTCACAAAAGAACTGCAAATAAATAAATAAGGAAAATTTTAAATCATTTCAAATTATATTCTTATCACTACCATTTACCTACCCATACAGATTATTCCAACAACCTGCCTATTTTCACCACATTCGGCACAGCAGGGCCCTACTCGATAATCGGCTGACAGTTTTATCGACTATCGATAGTCCGGGCGACACTAATTGTGCCTATCGACTATCGATGTACAAAAACTGCCAGCTGTCGATGCAAATGCATATCGCGGGACTTTGTTTAAGGATCGGCGCTTTGAAATATATAGTAGGTATATATATAATGTCAATAAAACCATGGGTGAGAGATACTTATATCTTTAAACAGATCTAGATAGAATAAGAAAAGGTTTGTTACATTATTGGGAATAAATGACCTACTGCATAAATAAATAAATAAATATATTTTTCTTATTATGTTGATCTTTTATATTTCGACGTTGTGATAGTGACAGGTAGTGGTTATAGTGAGCAGCCATCTTTCTAAATTCAAATCCGAAACCCTATTAGAGCTTTATAAAATGAAAATCATCTACTCTAACTCATCGTCAATGATGTGGTAATTTAAATAGCAACAAACTTAGCATTGGTTCTTTATAATTTCAACCCTTCATATTGGGCAGTCATTGGTGGCGAGCGAGTTAACGTCAAAGTTATTACTGTTCGTATTTCAAATTCAAAAGCTTAGTGAGACGCGTTCTCATATCAAAAATGAATATCTGTATGTACTCCAGACGGCTATTGGTCAATATGAGCGTGTTACCGACACAATCATTTCTTAATACAAATTTCAAATTAAGAAAATTAGTGAATACTATTCTAAACACAAAAATGGCACCATCTTGAAACTAGAGATGACTATAAAGTGCTTATATCCTAGTTTTAAAGCTAGTTTGATCGTAAATGAAGCGGCAACTTCAATGGGCACAATAATTTAGCACTGTCTCTTCATAACTTCAACCCTGCAATGATAGTGGGCGGTCATTGGTCGAGGCGAGCGGTCGCCATTGGTCAGCCGGCGGCGGCTGCTTCAAACGCGGGGCGGAGGCTGCGGGACAGGTGTCTGGCCGAGATGCAGACACGGAGGAGGGAAGGACAGATGGGTAAGTTTTAGTATTGATTGGAGGGAGGTTTGTGATGTGCTGAGTTGGAGTCAAAGAAATATGATGAAAACGAAGATTACAAGAGAAAATAAAAAATAATATTGCAATTTTTTTTTATTATATTAGTACAGAGCAAAAAGCAGAAAGCTATAAACATCCTTAATAAATGTGCATACAAAGTTTACTGTTAAACTAGAAAGGGAAGGTTCGAATGAATTTGTAACTGCTTCCTTATTTACTTAACAAAAAAATAATAAACCTAATACTCTGGTAAAAAGTTTGAGTAAAGCTTTAAGTAGAAAATAATCAGTACACAAATATTTGTTTGTAGTTCAAAACAAAAAAAACGCTACTATAAGTATAACAAATAGTAATTCGATACAGGTACAAAATTTTCCTATTCAATTCATACAAAACTCGAATAACTAACTCAAACGACACAAGCGTTTACTTAGTGTGGGGCTAGATGGCGCAGTGTGCAATGTCACGGTTTTTTTTTGAAACACAAGTTGTTCATCTGCCTCCTACTATTCCGCCTCTCTGGTCAGTGCCCAGCAAGCCTATGAATATGTATTTAATACGAAACTCGCAACTTACAAACTCATCGAGCTACCTTTCGTACCTACTTTCGTAACATCTCTACTAGGGTATAGAACCGGGAAATCCCGGTACCGAAAATCCCGGGAATTCCGGGAATTCGGGTACTGGCCAAGAACCGGGAAATGCAAAATTATTTCCCGGTACTTTCGGGATTTTCGGTACCAACTTTTTTTTGTTTTTAACTCTTTTTTTTCTCATCACACCTTTCTTAAAGCAAAATTTAGCGCATCACAAGTGTGTTGAGCGATGTTTTTATAATATTTCAGTAAGAATTAACCATATCGGAAAGTATTTAGTATTTAGATTTACCTTATTTTCACCGTAAACTAAGCCAACAGAGTACAGACTTAAATTACAGCAAAAAGCAATTTAAAATAACGTCCTACGCTGTGTAGTGCAGGTTAAGGAGATCTACAATAAAACAATAGACTACACTACAATGAAAACCGACCGCGCGGCACTCCGCGGCAGCCATTTTGTTGTCCATCTTTCTTATGCAACCGTTAGTCGCATTCCTACAAGTGATGTGATAGTGATAAGGTGTCGGTCATGGTGTGGTGTTTCATGTCGTGAACTTCTAACACACTGTCTGTTTTTGTATGAAAGAAAACATGTCTGTTATTGTTCGACCAAATAGTGAAGAAACGTGTGGTAAAATTGTATCCCTCATCAACCGCACCAACCCACCAATACCCAAAAGCCCTTAAAAAAACCGCAGTTGAAAACATAGGAGATCAAGAAACAGAGTTGACCATAAGTGTAGAGCTAGAACGTGAGCTACAAAAAGCTATCTCTATTGAGAACAAAGAATTTAAGACATATGAAGCTGATTTGTCTACTACAGTACGATTTGAAATGGCCCTCTTTGAGAATGGAGGGAATCGAGGGCGTTACTTAACACTTGCTTACGATTACCTATTATCTATACCTCCAACAAGTGTTGAACCGGAACGAATTTTTTCCTCTGCTGGTGTGTTGTGTAATAAAATAAGATCTCGTTTAAGTGATGAAACTTTAGATGCACTTGTATTTTTAAGGACATACCTACTACAAAGAACAAAAAGATCTTAAACGAAAATAATGTGATATGGCTACGAGAGCACAAAAAGAATTGTTTTAGATATTTTTGCTTACAGTAATAGTAATCTATTTAGTAAAAACATGTATGTCTAAAAAATGATCACGTAGGCGTCATCTTACTATTGTTGATTGTTGAGATAATACTTATAGTTTTTTGTTAAGTTTGATTTTTTTACTATATAAGATTGCAAAATATTATACTTAAGTCGTAGATTTGACACTTTAACATCAAAGATAAAGATATTTATTTGTATTCAGGCAATATGATTCAATTTAGGTTAGCTCTCTACTGAAGTTCAGTGTTGTAGATCGTCATCGTATTTTTAAAGTCCTTAATTTTTGTTCCATTCATCCATGCAATATTACACATATCACATTAGTGATACACTGAAGGTCTTTATTTTGAATGTTTGTAATACTTTTGTAACACATTATGATTGAAACACACTTTTTTGTGTTTAATTAGTTTCGTTAAAAGAAAAATATTGTTGATTTTAACAGTGGTCATAAATATATATTTGATTTTGCACATAAAATAGTAGTTTTTGTCATTTACATTTAAAAAAACAGATTTTAGGGACATTTTTACTAAAAATGATGTCAGTACCGAAAATCCCGGGAAATCCCGGTGCCATTTTGTGAAATCCCGAAAATCCCGGTTCTTAAAATCGGTACCGGTTCTCGATTCCCTAATCCCTACGACTTTCTGGGCCCCTGGTACGTCGTTTTGATTTTTCAATCGATTCGCATTATTTATGACTCGATAACATCGTTTGCATGAATTAAATCGATTATGTGTTGTTGGATTGATGTTTATCGAGAATAAAAAAAAACTTATTTTGAGGGGAGTTGAATAATTTGTTTGGAAAATGGGTGTGTGCAGTTTGTGAAGAGTGATTTTGGTAACATTTTGCATTTCATTGGGCAGGCTGGTTTTTATAGCTTATACACTAATGAAACCATAGACAAATTAAGTTTAATTTGTCTATGATGAAACTTAAAATTGTAATGCTATGTACTCTAAATTCATTTTATTCCCTCAAATTGTACAAATATTGAAATACCAATATTATGTAAATTTTATCTAAATTCCTACTTCCTTATTCGTAAATTTCACTCGATTGCATGCCTTCTCGAGACAGCTGTGGAATGTAAGTGCTCCGTAAGTAGGTAAGTCAGTAAGTAAGCTTTCTTCGGCGCCTTTGATGGGTCTGTATATACCAGAGTAAGATATCAATAATAATATTAATAATAAATATTCCGGGACATTGCACACAGCGCCATCTAGCTCCACACTAAGCAAACGCTTGTGTCGTGGGTACTAGATAACGGATATAATACTTATATACTTTTCTTTTGTAAATACCTATACATACTTATTATACATACAAACGACCGGACTCAACACAAGTAATTATAAATTTTGAATTTCATAAATACTTGTGTCGAGCGGGAATCGAACCCTAGATTAGAAGGCAGAGCCACTACCAACTAAGCTAACAGGCCAGTCATATTGAATAGTTATTTAGTGCAGTTTAATCATTTGTCTAGTTAATATTCTATAAAAAGTAATAGTTTGAAAGTACTACTATATGTTGGTTGGTAAATCAAATTATTGATTTGAGACAATACTTTATCACATCGATAGTCGATATGGATATATCGAGATAAAACGTTAAAATCATAGCCCATTTTAGAAAGGTTTTACTCACTGTGAAACAAAACTAAAGATGAACAGAAAACATCGTTATCATCTCTATAGATGAAAATAATATATCGTCTTTCTTTATCTAATAATAATGCGAGATCATTATGTGCAACATTTTAATTTAAGTATGTTTATTTCTGTTTTGTAATTTTTGTGTTTTTATGGTGTACATTAAAGTTATATTCTATTCTATTCTATTCTAATTTGTTAAAGATTTTTAAGTACCCTTTTTATTAGTAGATGAAAGCAGAAAGTTTCGTTTTTTCTTTTCTATGTTATTGTTTAATAAGTCTTGTAAAGCAACATCATCTATCCCACCTTCTTATTAAAATTTATAATCTTCTTCTTCTTCTTATCGAATGAGAGTGGCCAACTCTGGTGTCGAGAGTTTTCAAACCGCCCTAAGGGCCTCTGACATGGCTTAACGACTGTTAGACAAACAGCCGGGACCTACAATTTAACGTGTCATCCAACCCACGGAAGTGCCCAAAATGGAATGCCACTATTCGGTCACCCATCCAAGGACTGACCGCGTCAGAATAATGTATATGATACTTACGTAGATAGCTAGTGAATCAGCAGTAGCTAATTAATCTGTGTAAGCCATACAAGAGTCTGCACTTAGATACGATCGTTATCGGCGAGTCATTATCTCCAGGCTTTAGTGGAGGCTAATTCTTGTGAAATACCTACCTGGGATAGTACTTAGAGAAGTATCTAGGTTCTGATGTGATTTGTTAAGTTATTTTTAGTATATTCTATGGATAAAAGTTTTTGATGACATGATAATTAGGCCTCAATCCAAACATTTAAAAGTTAGATGGTACCATCATGAGATAGCATTATCAAGAGAAAATTATCAAAATACAAACATTGCCGTTGTATGTATTTTTTAGTAAAGAATAAATCAACAACATTTTCGTTTAACAATGTAGAAATCAAATTTACGAATAAATATGTGCCAGAGTCCAAATGAAATGTTATTTAGTCGACTTCAAAAACGAGGTTCTCAGTTATACTAAATGTTTTTTTTTTATTTACATTTTTTGTAAATTCGTCTGCAAATATCTCAACTAGCTGAGATATCGGTGCTTCGCTATTTTTTATTTTTTTTTACATCGGATTGGCTGACGCTTGTCTACAACTTGCCTGATGTTATGTAACGCTATAATCTACGATCTAGTGCGCTTGCCTAGAAGAAACAGTTAACTCTCGACTTGAAGACCGACAAATTATAGTTCAAGGGGAATAGAGATTCTGGCAAGGAGTTCCACAGTTATATATAAGCAAATTAAAGAATCTATGTCCGTTTTGTTATGATATCGAAAACCTTCAAGCCAGTCTAACAAGACAGTATTCGAACTAGGTAACCAACTGATTCGCAATGCACAGTCCATCGCTGCAGCTGTGTATAAGTAGGTATACAATGTTGGTCGTCGGCCAAGTTCTAAGGAGGGACCACCGTATTGTAACACGCCCACTGATTTGCTAATGTTACACAGAAATGCTAAGCTTTTGGCACGTGCTGTCTAAGTTACAATACAAAGTATGTTTAAAAGCGAGTGTGGCTCAGCGGTTCCAATATCGGCTTTTCATCCAGACGCACCCTGGTTCGAATCCGACCCTACATCAATGACTTGTATTTTCAAGTTAAGTGTGGATATGCACTCGCTTAACGGTGAAGGAAAACATCGTAAGGAAGCCGACATGTTTAAGGACCACAACATCCGAGGACATGTGTCTATCGTGGAAAGACCTGGGCGCCCACCACGATGTATCTGCCGAAGAGAACTACCCCAACGAATTAATTCTGCAGGGGAGTCACGACCCTCAGTCATGAGGAAATACGACTCAAGAGATAGCTACATATATTGTTAATCAAGAATATGAGTAGATTTACCTACTGTGGTATTGTAACATTTATATGGTAAACTAGTTAACATGAATGAGTCAACAACTTCCAGTAACGAAAGCTAGTATATTTTATACTAGCTGTGCCTGCGACTTCGTCCGCGTGGAAGAGTTATTTTGGGCAACCTCTTCAGCTTTATAAATTATAGCTGTTACCCACAACTTGAACCGTTTTCGCAGCGCACGCAACGGAAGCCCTCAAAAATGATTAATTTTCTCCGTTTTTTCCAAACTTTCCATTGTTTCATCGCTCCTATTAGTTGAAGCGTGATGTTATATAGCCTAAAACCTTCCTCGATAAATGGTCTATTTAACACAAAAATAATTTTTCAATTCGCTCCAGTAGTTCCTGAGATTAACGCGTTCAAACAAACAAACAAACTCTTCAGCTTTATAATATTAGTATATATATAAAACTCAAAGGTGACTGACTGACTGATTGACTGACTGACTGATATAGTGATCTATCAACACACAGCCCAAACCACTGGACGGATTGGGCTGAAATTTGGAATGAAGGTAGATTTAAAGATGTAGGCATCCGCTAAGAAAGGATTTTTAGAAATGCCACTTTCAAAGGGGTGAAATAGGGGATGCAAGTTTTACTTCTTAATGCGAGCGAAGCCGCGAGCTCCCACTAGTCTATCCTAAAACATATTCAACTTTACCCATTAAACAATCTGTATCGATGTCTGTTGACATGGTCTTATTAAAGATACTCCTAAAATAACTGAACATAAATCACAAGCCGTGATTAAACCAACTTATTTGCGATGCAAATGATGCTTCGATACACTAGAATTAACATGCTATTAATGTATTCAGATGCGAATGGCTCTTGACAACATAATTCTAAAATGAGTGCTTGGATTATACTGGATGGATATGTTTAGTTATATGTCAAAATATTGAGGTCTTTATAGCTTAGGCCAAGTTAAACATCTACATACATAGTTAATATTACATACCCCAGAGAAAACATTAAGTCAGAAAACTTCTAGCATTATTGGGATCAAAAGAAAATTTAGGAAACTCTTCTAGGATAGAAAATAAATCTAAAGTAAAGATAGGTATTTAAAAAAATTAAGACCTTTAAACGTGTGAACTAGAATAAGTAAGTTATACTAAAATTCTTCTTGAAATCATTCTCTTGTCATTTAATTAATACTTATATGTTTAACTTTTAATCAAAAACATGGAAAAACGAAATGGATTTCATACGCTTACTTACTGTTTTACCTATTTTCATTGATCGATAATGTTTATCCTCAAGTAACATCAAACGATGTACATTAACACTGGTAATCTTCAATAAGTATCCTGCACGAAGCCAACCTCGAAAAAAACAAGCATGTCACTGTCACGTGATGACATTTAGTCATGTCGAATTATAATAAAAACCAACGACCCACCAAGAGGCCAAAGGTTGCAAACAACAAGCCCATAAAGGCACCCAAATGCGGCGACAATTCGGCGGCTTTTAAAACAATTTTCCCCATGAATAATGCTTATCGCACATTATCTTCTCGGAAATCTATGACACCGCCATTACATACGTCAATTGTCACCATAACAGCCGACAGAAGCCGAATATAGCCGAAGCGAAACAAACATGGCCGCACGAATTCCGATTGCATCTAATAACCTCAAAATCGAATGCAAAATGGCGTATTGAATAATGAAGCCGCTTCGTTTAGCATTCCGACATGCCAAAAGCGTGTACGCATTTTCATTTGGGGCTATTGTGTTGGCAGATATTAGTATTGATTTCAATAAATAAATTAATGGTATGCGGTCGCGTATAGGATAGGTTTGGCACGCGCCCCGGGACAATCGATGAATCGTCAAGTCGGTTCGTTATTACTGATTTTATATCTTTTGACTCATGTAGTGTGTACGTGAGGTAGGGCATTAACTTGCGAGTAATTTCATCGCAAACAATGTTAGTAAAGGCAGGCGTAGTGCAATTGTTTTTGTAATAATATGCAGATGCGTCTGCCGCTAGGCTGCTTCGAAAAAGAACGTTCGTCGAATCGTAATTTATGAGTGAGATCACCGACAACTTTGTAAAATATGTTTTCTTCGTTTGTTTTTCAAATAGACGAAGCCATCAGCTTCAAGTTTTGTATCAAACATTTAATTTTCACACGAGTTTAACAAATTCTAGTAAACTAACTGAACATTTTACATTATGCAACGCAAAAAAAAAACGACCGATTTGTATAAGTTTTGTTTCTGGAAGAACCTATAGTACGATTATATACGATACGTATAATCTAAAAGTGCCTTAGAAAATTAAGTACTTGTAAAGAACTCAAAATGACATATATTTTTTTACATGGTATAGGCTTGCGCTTGACTACAACTTGCCTGATGTTAAGCAACGTTATAGTATACGTCTACGTTATATTTTACTACATCATTACTTTGTTACAGTTACACACAATTCTTTTCTATGCTAGTAACAGCCTTAAACACGTTAATGAGTCTTATATAATACTATCAATAAATCAAAGGCTACCCAAAGTACCACACGGACTATTTCGCAAATAGCAGAATATTACCCAAATGACGAATAAACTATCACGTAATCAATTAAATTTATTCAATGAATTAACTTCATGAATTACATTCAAATGCTACTACGAGTACATCAGTCAAATCGCCACCGTTGAATAGAATAGAAACAATGCATTACAATCTACAAATCAATCTCAGAGGAAACTCGTTTATCTAACAGATCTGTACAAGTTAGACAAATCGATAAATCACCGCAGATTACTAAACTTAAGATATCGACTATTATTTATGTCCATTGTAATAGTTAAATTACTACGAGTAGGTTTATATCACACTATGTAATATTATTTTAAAAAAATGTAAGCGTCGATTGTGTGATTTCTTTTTCTTTTTCGCGCTCAAACGGCTAAACCGATTTGGCTGAAGTTCATTGCGAATGTAGATTAGAACTTGGATTCATACATTAGTTACGTTTAATCCCAAATTAAGGTAAACTACAACAAGTATCCGATAAGGACGTAATTATAGAGATTATTTACGTGGAAGCAAATATAAGATCTCGAGACTGTTTTAAAAGAAATAAGGAAGGATTTTTTTTAACACGGTATAGGCAAATGTTTGACAACAGCCTGCCTGATGTTAATCGCCACTGTAGGAGGTTGCACGCTTGCCAAGGAGAAACCTAATTACTCTGGATTTGAAGATCCTTGGGTTACATTTTCTGGAAACAGGGCTCCAGGTGACTTAAAGATCAACAGAAACTTAAAGATTCCAAACTTGCTAGAAATTTGTTGAATAAAATCAAGAAGTTCCTGTCTTTGTCTTTAGCTTGTCTCAAGTATTACCAGCAAATTTAAATACAGGATCGTTCTAAGATAATCATCAACACTGCAATATTCAAACTATAGTTTCTAACAATTGTAGGCATCGATTAGTAGGCAATAACGATTTGTCGCGAGTCATATCGCCTACTTATGATGTACCTATTCTAACCTACGAGCATAGTGGGCGAGTCTAGCAAACCGAGCGGATTTGATAGTTTTTTTTCTTTGGTCATAACTTTACATTGTGCCAGTTCTCAAGTGAAAGATTTGATGCTTTTATTTATACTTTGTTCATTATCAGATGATAATTTTGACAGCTGTCATCTTCATGTTTCAAGTTTATGTAAATTCATGAAAAATGTACTTTTATTCAGATCTAGTGTGTCTGTTGCTCCCATCGCGTTATTTTGAGTTTAAACTAGCCTATGTTTTGGCCAGTCTCTAGGTGGGTGACTAAAAAGTGGCATTTCATTTGGGTGGATCGAATGACACAATAAATTGTATACTTATCCCTGTTTGTATATATGTATGGTACATAGTATGGCGGTTGTAAAACCATGTCAGATGTCCTGAGTGGATTAAAACTCTCAATTTTAGTGTCAATAAGAAGAAGAAGTGTCATTTAGATTTGAACGCTTTCGTAAACTGAATTTTCAGGGTCATCGTCATAATAAACCAGATGATATTATATGATGTTTGTTGTTATTTATGACAAAAGAAGTTTGATTATTTGTATCAAGTTCTATTTTTTTAGAATCGAATCAATGTAGGAACAAAATAAATCCTTCAAGAAACAATCAAAACCTCGTAATAAGCATACTTTGCACTTCAGTGGGTACAGCGCCTACTAACTATTGCCTAATCTACAATATCTACATATATCATTATAGTAAATATATCTTGTACTAAGCAGCTTTGATTCGTACTGTACCCGGCTGGAGGCTTTACTCCATTAACTGTGTGACGATTTTTTTAAAGCGCGCTTTCCACTAGTACCTATGTCATCACCTAAAGTGTTTACCGTCTAAGCGCAAAGAGCAAACATATTATATTAAGGTCACTTATAAACATTAAAACAAAATACCAGAAACAACCCTAACAAAGGGCCTCCGCAACGCGGGGGGAATTCAGATGGAGAATTTAAAAAAAAATTACTCTATGGAGCAAACTGTTTATACAAACTTTGCTATTTCACCATCTTATGTAGCACACAAATTTTAACAATAAAATATTATGAATCTGAATCTGGAATGTATATGGCTCTCAACATTTCATTTTAATTTTAATGGCTGGATTTGTAGCAGATATTTAATATCAACATTTGGAGACATTCTATGCACACATTTGAAGCGGCTGTTACTACAATAATCGATCAGATCAAATCTACATCAAATGCAAAATTCATTTTTTATGTACGATTGAAAACAGTCGCCTCTAGTGAAACTATTCTGTCTCTTTCTACCAACCATAGCACAAGTCAAAAGCTACCTACAGTATAATACTATTGCCTAATCTGCAACATGACCCTATTGGCGTATGACTCACGACCGGCGCGTGCGCAGCCGACTGACGTTCGTGAGGTTTGAATTAATTGGCAAGCAATATTGTATTTATATGGAATTATGATATAATAAGATCTAAGCTTAAGAACTATAAGATATGTTTGGTAGCGTATAGTGATATTGTAAAAAAGAGTTAAATACTTCAAAAATCTAATCTGTACATTAGATTAGAGAAAATGTTGACTTGAATTCCTTACAATTCACGAACAAACCCTTTAAAATATTAGTGTTTCTAATTTTATATTAAAAAAAGTAAAGTTTTCATATTCTATTGAAATATGGAACGTTGGCCAATTCGAATTACAAATAATCTTGGCAATAATGTTTATAAGACTACCCGCTACCGAAGCATGATTAACAATTTTTATTATTTTAAAAATGGCTGCCCAAAATACAACATCCCGTTTTAAATTTCGAATTTATTTGAATTCACGTTCGGTCGCCGCGATAAGGCATGCTACTGTTTTGGATATTTAGGTTGGCAACAGTGGACTGTACAGGTGGACTTTTACAGGATTACTAAAAACTTATAAAAATAACTTTCTACTTTGCTCATGCGTTTATTTTACTTTTGAATAGTGATAAGAGTTTACGAGTATCCCAGTCACTGAGTCTATAAAAATCTTTAAACGTCGGATTAAATTTTAAATAATGACAGTGTTTCAGATATTTCCAGGACTGGTTATGGAAAAAAAGTGGCATACAAGAGTAATGCGTTCGGACTCGTGAAAAAAAAATCTGGGTCCCATATAACATAACCCAAATTGAGCGTTGGTTTTGTATGGCACAACATTTTTTTTCCACGATTTTTTTAAGTTTAATTAAACTTACCTTTAAGGACAAAATGATTTGTTGCTTCTGTGTTATGTGACGCCTTTAAAACTTTGTTTAATAAGTCACTAGTAACCCTGAAAAGTGTATTATAGCTAAACGACTCTTGTCGGGAGCTTAACGTCTCAAATTACTATATGTTTAAACAAGGGATAATTTATTATGTTGGCACTTTATTTTCGGGTTGTATTATTATATGTGAGGGGCCTCATGGAGAGAGTTGGGGGATACCTTTGCCCAGGAGAGGGTAAATAAGTTAACAAAAAAAAATGTACGGTGCGTTCAGTTTCACTGTTGAACTAAGAATAACTGTATTCAATGAAAAACATACGGAATGTTTATAAAATAGGTACGATTTGGTAATCTAATAGAGCGCTATCATATTTTGAATACACAATATTCGATTCATAAAGAACATTAGAAGAATACACCTTGCATACACATTATTTATGTATTAAAAAAAAACTTTCAGTCTAATTGAAAACCTCCTTGTCTGAAGTTGGTTAAAAATAGCATTGTTTTTATTACAATTACATCAAATAAGGCAGATTGGATAAAGAATATTTAGTCTGTTGATATTTAATTCACAAAGCAACAGAGTGACAACTTTTCATGATTTTTTGTATAGTAGTAATGTAGAATGGTAAAGAGTGAAATTTGCTGTTTGTTTTTTTACTGTGTTCCCCAAAACACAGGTACTTATCTTAAATAGCAAAGTTTGTTGTTAATTTTTCACTTTATACTCCAAAACAATACAAGTGAATAAATAAATAAAACAATAGACATTTATTTCAGGCTTAACCCATAGTCACTAAACTAATATGGACACTGTAAAGGCCAAGTTAGCTAAAATTACATTTAAAATTACTTTACGAATAGCTTCACTTGTACTCTTGTAAGTACTAATATTCACAATCTAAAATATCTTTACAATTACACCACATTAACCTTGTAAATATAGGAAATCATCCCGTTTTCCCTCTAGGCTACCTCCCGTGTCGTCCAGCCGTTTTAGGCTCTCTTTATGACCAACCTATTTACCACCCGCAGTCAAATCACGCCATAATAGCCATTATGAGTAAGACAATAGAGATGTTTTAGATGGCAAGATAGAACTTGCGGCGTTATATATCTGATGTGACAGAGTGAATTAATTGTATTATTATTGGGGACGTGATGGGAATTGATAATTTGTTGTTCGCAGTATGGGTGCTTGAGTCATGGGTTAGTTGCCGTTTAAAGGTGACAGAATGATTATAAAATGGCCAAACCAAATAAACAAGTCGCTTGTAAAAGATAGTTGTGACTGCTTCTTTCAGTTAAAATACAAAATATTACATAGCTAATAAATTACAATTACATAAGGTTGCCTGGAAGAAGTCGCCTAAGGCGATAAGGCCGCTCAATGTGCAGCACTTTAAAATATTTTATGTACCTATATTTTCTATTGTGTCATTTCTGTCTTTTGTGGCACATTAAAGTGATTTTCTATTCTACAGTTTTGTTTTTTTTAATTATTTTATAACCCAAATAAAACCAGGTAAATTGAAAAAAAAAATAGTTTTTTTAATTTAATTTAACTATTTAGTTGGATTATTTATATCTACTATTGAGCTTGGATTTTGTTCATTTCGCGAGTAAACGGTGAAGAAGTGGCAGTGGAGTGAGGTTTCACGATGTCGTATAAGCTGTGTCATTATTGTTAACTTATGTCTTAGTCATACTCATCATTTATTTATAAAGCCATTTACACGTCACATTGTATAGTTGTAAATACTAGAAAATAATTACAACTAGTACTATTTGTAAGGTTTCCTAACAATAACCCTAAATTTACCGGTTATTTGCCGGTAATTTACCGGTAAATAATATTTCATCGACTGGCCACACTGGTGGCCGCTTGGTGGGGCGTGACATTCGTAACGGACGGCAATTCGAATTTAGCACTCGAGGCGAGCGGACGTACGAAGTTGCCAGCTTGTAATTTAAAGATACTAAGTTACTTTTGGTATTTCAAGAATTATACTCACATTGTCATTTATATATATTTGAGTTTTAATTATTATCGTCAACACCTTCAGTTGAGGATGGGCAGTTTACATATTTAATATTTATGTAAATTTACAAGTCAAGTCTTAGCATCAATAAATCAATCGAACTCAAAAGTACTAACAACCCATACTGTTTCAAACCATCACTAATACTTACCATGAAGTACGTATGTACGTCGGTAAGTTTTATAAGAAGCTTCCTAGAATGTTTCTGTGAGTAGTGCGCCGAAATGCTGTTCCAGGAACCAACGTATTGTCTAGCTCTACGGAATATGCATTTTACATGACACTAGCCTGGACTTGATCTATGATATACTAGATTTCACACGTAACTGGGTTTATAAAAAAACTGTATAACACCATTACATAGAAGCGATGAATTTAGTTATTTTAATGCTTGTTTCTTAAAATCGTTGGATGAAACCGCAAATCGACAATAAATTAATATTTACTTATAAGAAACTAGTGGGTGCTCACGGCTTCGCTCGCATTAAGGAGAAAAACTTGCATTCCTTATTTCACCCCTTTAAAAGTGGTTTTTCCTAAAATCCTTTCTTAGCGGATGCCTACGTTTTAACATCTACCTGCATGCCAAATTTCAGCCCGAGCCATCCAGGTGTTTGGGATGTGTGTTGATAGATCACTATATCAGTCAGTCAGTCATCTTTGAATTTTATATATTAAGATTAAGAAATTAAGTGCATGCTCTATCCATAGGTATATATACAGAATCATTGAACTAGATTTTAATAATAAGTTCACTGTATTAAAGTTCCCGTAAGGCATGATTTATAGTTGATGGAACCCGCAGTGTTCCGAAACATGTCGAGGTAATTTTGACATAATTAAAGGGTAAGTTCAGTTGAAAATCTTCAATTATTATTTCTGTGGAGAATCACGACCCTCAGCAATAACTAATACGCGTCAAAGAAGATGAAGTTTCACAAAAAAATACAACAAATAAAAGTAAGAACTACATGGCTAAATCAGCAGTTCTAATAAACTCTCAGATCAGAAGATAATTGCTTTAGTAGTACTAGAAGGCAATATTTTTTTATTCAGTATATTCGTAAGTAAACATCTCTCTCTTGAGTCGTATTTTCTCATGACTGAGGATCGTGACTCCCCCGCAGAATTAATTTGTTAGGGGAGTTCTCTTGCGCAGATACATCGTGCTGCGCCCAAGTCCTTACACGGAAGACGCATGTCCTCGGACATGTTTGAGGACCACATCCTCAAACATGTCGGTTCCCTCACGATGTTTTCCTTCACCGCTAAGCGAGTGCAAATAACTTGAACACATAACTTGAAAATACAAGTCATTGGTAGGGCCGGATTCGAACCAGGGTGCGTCTGAATGAAAAGCAGACTCTGGAACCGCTGAGCCACACTCGCTTCATACCTAAGATAAATCAATTCAAATGACACAATAAGCTTAGAACCGGTGTAACAAGATCTCAATTAGAGCTAGTAATTACTGAAACGACTAGGTAACACTTAGTGCCTACGCTAAAATAACACGCTTGTTAATTTTATGTACGTAGGTGCCAGCTTTTAAGGTATCAAATTAATAGGTCCAAAACCATCTTAAAAATCCTAAATTAAATTTATGTTTATAATCTTTACGGAGCTTCCATGAGTCGGATGATACGTTAAATTGTAGGTCCCAGCTGTTTGTTATAGTACGGCAGTCGTTAAGAGTCGTCAGAAGCTTGATAAACCCTCGAAAAAACTAAAGTTGGCAACTCTCATTCAATAAGAAGAAGAATATTATTTTTTTGACGGTTATATGTTGTGATTTTCCTATGTACATCAGGATGATCAATTCACTTGATACAAAAATGATCCTGCAAGTCGTTTTGGAACACTTAGATAAGTCAACAGCTATAGTGTAAGTCCTTAAAATATTAACTCTAGATTTGTAGACCCCTAGATTGTGTTTTCTAGGCAGGATGCCGGCAGGTGGACCAAAACATTAACCAACTGGAGACCAATGACAAGCCATAGAAGTGTACAGTTTGATCACCTCTGGATTATGGTTTAAACAAACAAATTGCTTTGAACTTGCTAACTGTCAAAAGCGAGCCTTTATGCTTGCGTGACTAACAATCAGCAGACTTGTAAGGAGTGGCGCCGCCTGCACGTGACTTATAATACGAGGTCTGTTTTAATGATAATATATTAATTATTTTATATTATGTTATACTAAATTATTTAATTAATATATTTATTAAATTGTATTGTTGTAATAATTGTAGTTTAAGTGAATATAATAAAGATTTTTGAGATGTTTTCATTGCTTTAGCTTTAGTCATAGAACTATTCTTGGACTGTAACTTTACATTAAAAAAATAATCAATAAAGGATTATAATAGTTATAGGTTTTGTGGAAACAGGTAATAAAGATTTTGAGATGTTTTCGTTGTTTTAATTAAAGATATATTCGTGAACTACATCATTAAAAAGATTAAAATGTTATCAACGACTCCTATGCAATCAAAATAAGAGGTTTTAATTATTTTTTTTAGAAAATGCAGTTAAATGTATGTTTTTTATCAGATTTTAATTCGTTGAATAAAATGATTTCTATTTATCTTTTTGTACTACAGTTTATACATATTCCAACACATTTTAGGGACGCTGACGCTGTGTGAAATGTAACGGAAATCAAAGTTTTATATCGCATGTTTTCTACATAATAATATTGTTATACTGTCAACTTTCTTCAGAATTTAAGGAATCCATCAACATAAAGCAAAGTCCCAAACAATCCGAATAAACGTAATTAGATAATACTTTTCGATAACTACCGTCTTTTTATCCGCATATTCCTCATCAAACCTTACCCCATTGCACACCAATCTGACCTTTATTCTAATCAAGTTAAAGTCCGAAATCGCATACATAAATTAGCAGCTGAAACATTATACGGTATTATACAAACATCAAGATTAATATTACCATTAACGACCCATATCCATATTGGGTTTGGTGTAAAAACTGGTTGCGAACCAAAAATGGGGTTAGCTGCCTGTGGTACGGCCAAAAATAGGCGAAGTTAAGGCAAATAATATATTAGATATGCATGGAAGTGAATTAAGGCTACTTGATTGCCTTATTAAACTTTAGTTCAGTTATATAAGTTGGTGAAAGGAAAGAAACAAATAAAGCTTTTTAGTTTTTTCAAAACGGTTTTTTTTTCTTTTTTTTCCAAACTTAAAAGGTCAACGTTTAAGTTTGGCGATTCAGCGAGGTAACGCCGCCAGCATTTTAGGCACCTTGCCCGCAGATTCCGATTTAAGTTTAGTATATTATTTGTAAGGTTGTATGTATTTTAGATCATATACTCGTAGTTGTTAATTTATAGTATTTTTAAATTTATTATAAAGTTTTTTCTTCCTAATATCCATTCAAATCCATTGCAGCCAAAGTGTTAGGTAAAGACTGTTTGAACAATTATTTACATCTTCTGACGATATCTTCATTTATTTTCGTTACCTACTTAATTTTTTTCAAACTAATCTTAAAAATTGGTAGTTTCTTTTAAGACGGGGTGCTATGTGAAATTGACATTTAATAAAAATCAAATAAAACAGAAGTAGGTATATAAGATAGAGCTAATTTTTTTTCAGTTTATATAATTTTGATTCAGTGTTAAGACAATAAAAAACGCCAAAACACGATTACGTATACTTCACTTGATAGTTTTTTTTTTAAATAGTTGATTTGAAATATTTTTCACCTTTTTTTCCAGAAGTAGTACAGATATTTAAACCAATTTAATTATATCTCAAAGGTAATGTTATTATTTAGAGGAGTAGAAAACATAAATAGAATATTCAGAATTACTGATTTTATATGAATTTATTTCCTCAAAAACGTCTGCAAAACTGTTCAAATTGTGCAAAATTGTTTGCGTGTGGACAAGACTCGTCGGCCGGAGCTAAGCGCGCGATGCTCGCCCTTGCTTTCATGTTAATACGGCGTGGAGTTGCATGCGAAAAAGCAACTGTAGGCATTTTTCCAAGCGCAAACCATTGATTAATGTATGTAAGTACTTACCACGTGAATCTTTTAGTAGTATAATAACAATAACAGCTTAGAAATTATTCGAATTTTCCTAGCCATAAAGAAATTATAATATAAGAAATTCCTTAGTCATGTCACATTAAAAAATTACAACCATTTAGATCAGGTCAATTCATAAGTTATGGACATCAATTAAATTGTATCTATCATAAAATATATAATGCATTTCCTGTGCATTTAATTATTTATATAAAGGGGAAATAAATTGCAATAATGTATGACTAAGATGGAATTTCAAAATATTTACTAACTTGTGGGATATTTTATTATGTTCAGCAGTTATTTTTTTATTTGTATAACATTTTTCTAGGGTTAGAAATAGTTGCAGACACATTGTAAGAAATGTATGAGGAAATAATTTCTCCCTAACCATACTTTCCGAAGACTTGATAACCTCCCTTTTTAAGTCGGTTATTTTTTTATTATTATTAGTTATTATAAAGGTGCAAATTTATTGCTGTGTGTTTATTAGAATAGAATAGGTTAAATAATTACAAGCAAATTCTTGACAAATACCTAACTAAAATATGAAAATTGTAATGAAAATAAACATAGGTATTTTATAAAAAATAAAAAAACAATTATGACAAGAAATTATAGTGTTACATGATAATAATAATAATTATTTATTTGTTTTGTAATATTTATGATTTTAATAAATATTTCTTTCTTTCTTTCTATATTTTTACCGTAAGTTTTACCTGAATTTACAGCATTTAGAAATTACCAAATATTTTCTGGATACCATCAACGTAATTTACAATCAATAACATAATATTTTTTCAATTAGTATAGTGCCATTATACAACATGTACTTGCCCAAGAAACTTCCCCAAATGAGCAAATTCTTTAGAGGAGTCATGACCCTCAGTAAAGAGGAATATGAGGCAAGGAGGACATCTATTCCACAAGTCACATGAAAATTATGCTCAGTTCAATTCAAGTGAAGCGCCCGTAGCTCAGCTAGCGAAGGCAATCGCATGCGATTACCAATGTTAAGCAAAGGTCGACGCGGTCAGTCTTTGGATAGGTGACCGAAAAGTACCATTCCATTTTGGGCGCTTCCGTGGGTTGGATGACACGTTAAATTGTCGGTCTCGGCTGTTTGTCTAGTACGGCAGTCGTTAAGCCATGTCAGAGGCCCTTAGGGCGGCTTGATGAATTCTCGACACCAGAGTTGGCCGCTCTCAATCGATAAAAAAAATCAAGTTAAAGTCTATCTAACCAGACCTTCGTTCCACCACGTTCCTCAATCACCAAGGCGACCTTGAGACGCCATCCTTGCTTCTAAATTGCACACCATCTTTGGCAGACCCTAGCGGTGATAACGACATCCTTACCACTTTATACATACTTATGTGTCTTAATTAATTGGACGATCCTTATTGGAAGATTGAGTCAGTACTTAGGACGATTTGAATTGAAATAAATATTCAAATAGTATTAGGCATTTGAGGTTGGTTATGTTTTTTGCGTTATCCTGTTGGTTGTAATGGGTTGATCGGGTTTGTTAAGTGGTTTTAGAAGGTTTTTTATGGTTTTAATGACGTTTCGTATTGAGCAAAGTAAAGAATTTGCAAAAAATAAGAATAATGTCGTTTTTTACATTTGAGTAATTTTAACCGTCATTATTTTAAATGTGTTAAATTGTTTAAAATGTGGTAAATTTAACTTGTAACATAATAAGCCTGTATAGATTCATCATTGTCAAAAATTCAATGCTTACAAAATCACCTACTTTTAGGTAGAATACATCCTTATTTTAAAAAGTTGGGTAGTAAAATAAGCGGAAGAATTGATTAATTTGTTTTAAGAAGTCGGTTATTCCATGTTTTTATGTAAGGGTCAATAAACTAATACAATTAACACAATGATATATTTAGTTTGAGATCACAATATATTCCCGTATATTTCCTCATTAATAAAACTTGAATAACCCCACTATCAATGGTAATCCCTATTTATGTACAAATACAAACAAATGGGTTAGTTTATAAATAATAATCTATACATATATTATAAAGCTGAAGAGTTTGTTTGTTTGTTTTTTTGAACGCGCTAATCTCAGGAACTACTGGTGCGAATTGAAAAATTCTTTTTGTGTTGAATAGACCGTTTATCGAGGAAGGCTTTAGGCTATATAACACATCACGCTGCAACTAATAGGAGCGAAGAAACAATGGAAAATGTGGAAAAAACGGGGAAAATTATTCATTTTTGAGGGCTTCCGTTGCGTGCGCTGCGAAAATGGTTCAAGAAATAAAAAAAATGTGTATGAAAGAATTATTCCTCTTGAATTGATCTAACAAAATGTCCGCAACAGTATATGTCTATCTTTTAAGGTTAACTCACTAGAACCGTTTTTATGGTAATAACTATTCCACGCGGACGAAGTCGCGCGCACCAGCTAGTTATAAATAAAATAGCGTATTAATTATATGTTGTCATAGGGTAATTGGTCCTAAATAATGATGCTGTGTATAATGACGTATTATATAAAGTATGTTTGTTTAAGACATACTTACATACCTACCTACGTGTGTGTATTATAGGCATAGTTTATAACTATGGTATTATAGGTACGCAACTCATAGTAAAATAAAAGGATAACTATGTACATGCATAGACGTATGACTGGCAATCTAAATATATAAAACTCATGGGTGACTGACTGACTGACAGACTAACATAGTGATCTATCAACGCACAGCCCAAACCACTGGGCGGATCGGACTGAAATTTGGCATACAGGTAGATGTTATGACGTAGGCATCCACAAAGAAAGGATTTTTGGAGATGTCACGTTCGAAGGCGTGATATAGGGTATGCAAGATTTAATTTTTTATGCGAGCGAAGCCGCGAACACCCACTTGTACTGAAATATTATTTATTATCATCATCTATATGATATATCACACATGGTATTTCTGTTTTTATTACCTAATAAGATATATATAGACATACAGACCAAGTTTAAGTACCATTTTTTCATCAAAGGCTATTTAATAACTTATCTTTTTGAATTAGAATAATCAGTAATTATTGAGACCAAAATAACACGCACCTCCAAGTGACAAGAAATAGACTGAATGATGTATCGAAAAATCTGCTGTGCTATTTAGTATATTTCTTTCTTTTTCCTCTTTTTCCTCATACAGATACTCAGCTGTCAAACATAGCTTAACATCAGGCCAGTTATAGCTTACACATATCTAGTATAAAAAAAGGTTTTCCTGTCCTAACCTTCCGTCCAAGCTCCAAACTTCAATTTTGGGCGCGTGTATTTTGTTATTCGTTTATTTCATTAAAGCAGATAGCATCGCACCACCCACGTCTAGCCGTAATGACTCGCCATATCTGTGCTATGAAGTACTAGCGTGCTCATAAAGCTTATGAAATAAAAAAATATTAATATTCGTATGAGTGTGGTGAACTTTGGTGTACAATTTGTGCTATGAGGCACTGGTACAGGTCTTTTGTCAACTTTTGATTGTTATCGTAATTTATAGATAACCAGCCGCGCACCGAAGTTTTAGCGTTTTAATTCGGGATCAAAAGTAGTGTTCACCCAAGGTCTAATCTTAGCTTCATACCAAGTTACAAACTTTTATTTTTTTATTAGTTTCAGGCGTTTGAGCGTGACGCCTTCATTATATTAGGCGTAAATGGGACAAGTGGGTATTTTGTTCTATCTCATAACATTTTGGTATGAGTTTAACGTAAATTTTAAAAATTCGCCATTTTCATAGACTTTTTTCACATTTTTTTTCGGTAAATTATAGTTGCCGTTTGAAACTTTGAGGAATGTTAATTTCACAATGGTGAACTTTGGTTTTAAACCATTTTAACCCAATAAAAACAGTTTTTCCCTGTTACTTTTAATTATGAACCCGACTGTACCTAGCTAAGGCAACCGCGGTGGGTTCACGGTGCTCTTATCTCTAGAGAAAGTAGAGGTCGTAATTATTATACCAGTGTGCCGAAATCAGCCTGACAACTGAGGCACCGGTGACAGACTGACTGACTGACTGACGGGACTGGCACGGGTATTGTGTGAATGACTGACGTAGTATAGGTTTCGCTATAGTCAATTTGACATAGGTAGCTAAATTATCGGATAATTGTAAGACAACATAATTTTTTTTTTCTCTGATCCTTTTTTCAAAAACACTACCTAATTCATATATGTGCGAAGCTAAATTTCATTGTCAAATGATTCCGCCATGGTGCGGAAATTTTTGTTATTAACTTAAATAGTTCGGTAATTTGTTACTTCTAATTTGTTTTGAAGAAAACATTAACATATTTCATGCTAGGTACTTAAACATGATAAAGTTTCACGAGATAGACTCAAACGAAAGAAGTTTATGAATTTGTGAGTAACTTTGCTCCTACTTAATCTGCTCAAGCGAGAATCTCATAAGCGAGTGTGGCGTAGCGGTTCCAGTGTGTGCTTTTCATTCAGACGCACCCGGGTTCGAATCCGGCCCTACACCAATGACTTGTATTTTCAAGTTATGTGTGGATTTGCACTCGCTTAACGGTGAAGGAAAACATCGTGAGGAAACCGACATGTTTGAGGACCACAATATCCGAGGACATGTGTCTTCCGTGGAAGGACCTGGGCGCCCACCACGATGTATCTGCCCAAGAAAACTCCCCTAGCGGATTAATTCTGCGGGGGAGTCACGACCCTCAGTCATGAGGAATACGACTCAAGAGAGAGAATCTGCTCAAATAACTAAGCAATGATTAAATATGGAGACCAATATTATATCCCATAGTGGATAAATACAGTCTGATGATGATGAAGCATTATAATCGATTCTTCTAGCTTATTTGTTACTCTAGAATCTAGACTAACACACAAGATATTTGCTTTTAAATTGATAGATATCAAGATTAAAACAAATGAACAAAAAAAATATTTATCATCATTTACAATCCTTTTTTTTTACTTTAAATAGGCTTACGTTTGACTATAGCCTGCCTGATGTTAAGCACCACTATAGTCTAAGATGTAGCACGCTTGCCTAGAAGAAACCTATTTACTCTAGATTTGAAGACCCCTGGGTTATAACTTTCTGGGAACAGGGCTCCAGGTAGAGAGTTTCATAGTCTCGCTGTCCTTACTATGAAGGACAGCGAGATTATGACTATATTACTTTCTAATCACTTACGAACGCAACATCCACGCATAAAACGACGCATTACTATAAGATTTAATTAAGTTGTAAAGTGAAACATTCTATGCATCTTTGTAACCCTTACTTGTATGAGGCATGTAGTTTTAAAGCCTTCATCTTGTAAAGTGTTTTAAACGAGTCATTAGTTACAATGTTGTAGAAAAAGTTTCTAGTTCTGTCGTGGAAAAAAGAAGTTATTTAGATATCTTTCATGAAGAATATCAATATATTAATAAACTACGTACCTAGTTATAACTTATTAGGTAGTAGTGAGATTAGATTTTAACTAGTTCCTATGTTTGTTATATCAAACTACCGGTTATGGTTTTTTTGATCTGATGTAGAGTTATAATTTTTTTTTTCAATAGAAACTACCTATTTTTGTTTTGATTGGCACATAGTTTTTAAGAGTCATTATCATTATAATACGATAATATTTGTCATCCAAATATAGGATGTAAATTTATTAAAAAAAACCTTCACCATCTGTGATTTTGCCAAACCAAAAAGTGTTTTTATATTATTATTATTATATGTTTGGCATAACATAGCCATGACATCTTGGAAGGAATATATAAAGTAAAATAAAAAAAAAACCTGAACTTACTTTTTCCTTTACAATAATAAAATATAAAAACAAGGGAAGAAAAACTAAACATACTACTTCTAACTACTACAAAAAGGGGCACTTAGAAAATCTTTTGATGTTACATAAATAATATTGTATGAAGATTTTAACCCTTTCCCAATCTCATTAGAAATGCAAGTTAAAGTTATCAACTTATTAAAAAGCAAGCCCAAGTTTGGTGATTTGAATTTCAAATGCTGGCCGTGTTGAGTGGAGATTGGCTTTTCGCGCTGAGTCATTGGGTTTAGTTTTAAAGCTGACATTTTACAAGCCGTTGGTTTATGTTCATTGTAAATATATACTAGAAAAAAGCTTACAGTAATGTTTCTTTTTTAGAAAAACAATTTTCAGTAGACAAGTAAAAAACTGTAATTGGACATAAATGACTAAATTTCATGAAATTAATCATATATTTAATTATTTTTTATAATATAACTAGCTGTCCCGGCAGACTTCGTACTGCCTCAATCGATAAATAAAAGACCTAAACTTTTGTATACTTAAATAAATTTCAAAATTTTTTTTTTTCCTTTTAAACCTTCCCTAGACTTCCACGAACATTTCAAGACTAAGATAAGATAAATCCGTTCAGCCATTCTCGAGTTTTAGTGAGACTAACGAACAGCAATTCATTTTTATATATATAAGATAGATAGATAAATATTTGGCAGGAAACGTTTTAAAATTTATAAAAACCGGAACGTTTTTTCAATTCTTTATCACCGTAATGAAAGAGATAAAATCTAGCAACATGAACTACTTTCCTACAAAACAATCACTATAACACAATCTACACACCTGTAAAAAATGCACACACATATTTAAACACACAGCTGATATGAACAAAGTTCGATTATTTTCCAAATAAAGTTACATAGAAATAAAGAAAGCCACTCACCTAACATCTTACTCAAGTCAGCATTATGCAGATCCGGGTTCTCATCAGCCAGCTTCTTCCTCTCCACCTTGGCCCACACCATGAAGGCATTCATGGGTCTCCTTATCCTGGCTTCCTTCAGCGCTTTGGCCTGTCCCATCTTCGTTGTGAAGGGAGCTCTTCCATACTGCTGAGGGGAATAATCTCTGGTCTCATAAGGGCTTCTATAGTCGTACTGTGCTCTATAGTCAAGGCTGTACGGTAAAGTCGACCAGACGACCAGTTCAGGGCTGGTCTGATCTTGGGCGGAGTCTCCGCTGGTCTCCACGGCTCCTTGGACGTATTGCTCGTAGGAACGGTGGTAGGTTGGCGGGGATTCGATGCCGGCGCCTCCTGAGTCCATCATGCTGGAAGAGATAGGGAAATTGGTTTGTTATACAAAACTTCATAAACTGACAAACCTAGGAGATGTTGGGGCGGCAGGAGTCTTGGACAACCTGAACATCTCACAGATCCAGGATGTGCTGCCGGCGGAGATACTCGAGAACATTGATTCGAAATGACTGAACATAAAAGCAGCACAGTTAAATAAAATTAACTCAAATAATCATATTTTAGACCACTTTCTTTAAAGAAAAATAAATTTAAAATTATTCGTGGTTTAAAATAAACCAGTGAATCTAAAGGCCGGAAATCTGGTTGAAAATTTCAATAATTAAATTAATAGAGAGAAAAACTTCAGTCCAAATTTAGCCCTAACATATTTTTGGATCTTGATACAGAGTAGGTGATGCCGTAGGTAACGAACTAGTTAGGTATTTAAATGATACTTCTTTTTATCGAATGAGAGTGGCCAACTCTGATGTCGAGAGTTTATCAGGCCCTAAGGGCCTCTGAAATGGTTTAACGACTACCGTCTAGACAAACAGCTGGAGCCTACAATGATTGTGTCATCCGACCCACGGAAGCGATCAAAATGGTATCCCACTTTTCGGTCACCCATCCAAGGACTGACCGCGTCGACCTTAGCTTAACATTAGTAATCGCATGCGATTGCCTCCGCTATTTGAGCTACGGACGCAACATGATACTCTGTAAGCAGTAGTACCTACAACCTACGAATTCAATTCAACCTACTCGTAAGTTGCAAGACAATTATAATAAAATGGTGGTAGGTAAATCTCTATTCCCCTTGAACTATAATTTGTCGGTCTTCAAGTCGAGTGTAAACCGGTTTCTTCTAGGCAAGCGCGCTACATCGTAGACTATAACGTTGCTTACCATCAGGCAAGTTGTAGTCAAGCGTAAGCCTATATCAGGTAAAAAAAAAAAGGTAGGGTACACTATAATTCAGAATTGATTACGTACGTTTAATCTCATTATACCAATTTAAATTACAAAGATTCCCGAGTTCTGTAAAGAGTTACGTTTTGCATATTTCCTTACTACTTAGATATACTAAGTCCTTAATTCGTTCAAGAGTTTAACAATTCACACTTAATTATGTCATAATCATCATAATATATGTTCATTAAAATTTCTTTTTTGGTTCTCATTATTAGTAGACTTTTTATTAATAACCATTTCATTTCAAGCGTTTGCTTAGTGTGGGGCTCTGTGTGAAATGACCCGAAAAAAAAATTTTTTTTATTACATTATTACTAAAACATTCATTTACAACATTTACAATCAGCTTCATATACAAGTACAAATTTTGCATGTGACGTTTCTAATTAACCGATCATAAAATCTCATTACGCCTTAGCAAATGTTCAGCCTGAAAATGTCCTTGACTCATGTTGAGGGAAAAAATGGTGGAACGACAAAAAAATATACCTATATATACTAAGTCCTTCCCAAGTACATTCGCACCCGTCACCAGCAGACGTATCCCATAGCAACATGTCTGGCTTCTAGACAGGTTGCCTTACAGATCGATTCCGCCATTACTTTAGGTACCAGCTCGGGTTTACATTTCCTGGGCATCGAGTGTTCCGCTGAAGCGACCTGACACCACCGATTTTACAGATTCCACGGAAAACACGCGATAAGTGATGTGACGACAAGATACTGTATATGTATAAATATATCTATATAAATTTAATATACCTACCGGCTAGCACTTACAACAAAAACTACGTCGAAAATTAGCTCGACATGTTTCGGAGCACACTATCTCTATAAATGAATGTCAAAAGTTAGTAGTAAAACCATCACACTAATCACCAAAACCTAGAATTTGCAATTAACAGCTTTGATTGAACATATCAAGTAACCCGATCAATGAGTAATTTGGACTTTAAAGGAAAGTGGTTTAGTTTTAAGTTAGAACTAAGTTTGTCAATGGCATATGATATTTCTGCTATTTGGCGATATACGAAACATGGCACTGGCTAAATGAACAAAAATTTAGTTGTAAAACCGTCACAAAACCCAAGAATTTGCAATTAGCAGCCTTTACCTTTGATTAAACACCTCCAGTAACCCGATCTTAATGAGTAATTCCGAATTTAAAGGAAAGTCTGTAAGTACATGAGTTCTTGGTACGGCGCTGTCTGTGGGAACCTGGCTATTGTTCGCTGATTTCACTCGGTTCTTTCATCTTGACACGCCAACGGTATGTGCAGTTCAACTTTACTGTTCTTGATTAACTGCTAGCTTGGAGAAAATTTACTGGGTATAGTGTCGTGGTATGTTTTTTTTAACGTTTAATAGGCTCATGGTTGACTATAGTCCGCCTGATGGTAATCTCTACTGTAGCCTAAGTTGTAGTAAACTTACCTATTTACGACACCAGTGTTTAGAAAGTTAAGTAATTTATTAATGGTTAAGTGATTCCTTGTTTAATATATGAGAAAAAAATAACGTGTATTAAAGCAGTACATTAAAAAAAAGTATAATACCTGATTATCTTTTGGACAAGCAACAAGACATTTAAGATCTACTATCTAAGCAATACTGCATTTCAGTTCAAACCAAAAAATTAACAATTAATACTCTTAAAAATTAATAATTTATCACTTTAGTAGGTACAGCAAAAATATAAAACAAATGACAGGAAAAAAGCAAATCACAGAACAAGTGACATAACATTTTTCCAACTCATATTTATTTACCTGACCGCCACAATATTTTTATAATATCCAAGTATTTGTTTGGAATAAAAGAATGCAGTTTTCTAATACGATCGTTTGTTGTGTTAGTGTGTTTACGTTTGCCGCAGATCTGTGAAAAACAATAGACATTGATGTAGAAATAGTCTTGTTTGTTTATGTTGAAAATATTCTTACGATGATGGAATTGAATCTACCTCATCTTGCTATTCTTTGGAATCCACGTGAGGTTTGATATACGATTTCTATTTGACTTTTACTATCTAATAAATAAATAATAAATAAATATTTCGGGACATTGCACACAGCGCCATCTAGCCCCACACTAAGCAAACGCTTGTGTCGTGGGTACTAGATAACGGATATAATACTTATATACTTTTCTTTTGTAAATACATACTTATTATACATAGAAACGACCAGACTCAACACAAGTAATTATATTTTTTTAAAGTACATAAATACTTGTGTCATGCGGGAATCGAACCCGCGACCTCTAGATTAGAAGGCAGAGCCACTACCAACTAAGCTAACAGGCCAGTCTCATAATCATATCATTATTACTAAAAAAAATAAGTTTGGTCGATGCTCTGCTTCTCTCTATTTCATACTAAAACAGTGTTTTCTTACAGTAGGTACACTGACTTGAAAGTTATGTTATGCTACTTTTTAACCGACTTCAAAAAAAGGAGGTTATCAAGTCTTCTGAAAGTTTTTTTTGTGGATATGTTACGCGATTACTCCGTTATTTATGAACCGATTTCTAAAAATTCTTTTTTTATTAATAAATCAATAACGCGCTTGCGAAGCCGTGGGCATCCAATAGAAGACAATAATTATTTTACCTCCAACATAAAGGAAGGTTCGTTAGTGATCTAACTCACAACAGTTAGGTTACTCAAGTTACTTGTCAAAAAAATTATTCACAAAGTAGTCACGCTGCCCTCCGGCAATGCGTTTTTCCTAAAAACTTTCAAAGTAGTTTTTTTTTGCAGTTCGTAGTTAAATAAATTAAGTTTCGTTTAACCTTTCCTATTTTTGTCATCAAAGGCACTGCCGCTATAAAATCTAGTTATTATTATTACCACACCATTATTTTCATTCGTTAAGTTACTAAAGGACAGAATGTTGTTCACTATAGCCAAGAGGTCGAATTCAGAAAACTCTTTAATATTTACTTTGGCACCTTGCGGTTGCAATATATGTACATATGTACATATATTTTAACATATACGTATGAATCATTCGAAATGTCGTCAAATTTCACTATGCGTTGACTCATTTTATTTTTGTGGAATTTAGTTTTGACTCGCGGTTTTACCCGCTAAAATAACGTGTTGCCAAATCTTGTTAGCTGACGATAGTTTCTAGCTATCGTTATTTTACATATTAAGCTATGTATGTTTATAGTTATTTCGAAAACTGTGTATAAATTTTTTATTAGATAACTCTTTATATCGAAGCTCAATAGATTTTTTTACTTATGAAAAATAGTTTTTTATGAATCGATAAGACCACAATAAAAATAAAATAAAAAGGCAAACTGAGTGTGCCTGTGTGTATGTTTGTACCGCCAATACTATGATGGCTCAATCAATTTGGATTAAACTTGGTACAGAGTTAGATTAGTCGATGTAAACATATATCTTCCCTAAAAAATAATTGAATCGAAAGCAATCCTGTTTCATCATCAAAAATCACGCATAAGTTCAGAAATGGCTTTAAAATTCTCAGATATTACTTAATAGAAATGCGTAACCTTTTTAATTCCTAATTACCATAAACTACTCTGAAATCTTCAAATTATTTTATCCAATGATTCATCGACATCAAATTTCAGAATCGATCATCAAAAATCACGCACACGCTCAGAAACTCAAAAAATCCGCTGATTTAAATCGATTGAAGAGAATAATCAGACTCGAGTTAGCAGTTTTATATCTCGCGATAGCTGACTGATCGTTTTGACAACAAAGACTATTGTCTCGATTTGTTTGAAAATAAGTCTGCCACTGGTATCACCTGGGCACAGAATGCAGCATAGTTCATCTGGTTTGTGATGAATATACGGAAGGTTATTGGAGATTTGTACATCATTTTCTTTCGTTAATCTCTCTCTCTCTCTCTCTCTCTTGAGTCGTATTTCCTCATGACCGAGGGTCGTGACTCCCCCGCAGAATTAATTCGCTAGGGAAGTTCTCTTGGGCAGATACATCGTGGTGGGCGCCCAGGTACATCCACGGAAGACACATGTCCTCGGATATTGTGGTCCTCAAACATGTCGGTTTCCTCACGATGTTTTCCTTCACCGCTAAGCGTGTTCAATTCCACACATAACTTGAGATAAGTACATGTTTTCGTTAATATATCTCCGTCATAAACTTTACGTCAAATTTGCAGAAAATGTGTAGATATGACAGCTGTCAAAATTGTCATCCTATAATTGACAAAGCTAAGCAACGACGAGCTGTTTTACTTTTGTTTATTCCCGGATTAAAGTAACTTGTGCATTTTATGGTCTTATCAAACTTAATTTACGTTTGAGCACAAACACTTAGATATCTAGCATTCAACCTTTAAAAAACCATAGAAATAAATAAATTAAATTAAGTGCATATATGAGTAAGTAAGAATATAATGTTTATTTAATTATTTATTAAAAAAAATGTTTGAAGATACTTAGAATTGATAACAGAACACGTTCCAACAATATATAGATTTTTTGTCTGCTTATCTATTTTTTTAACGCTCGTAACACTAAAACGGCTGAACAGATCATCATAATTTTTGGTATGTAGGTAGTATGAGGTCTTAGGAGTGTCATAGGCTACTTTTTTTCCTGAAATAATGCGAGCGAAGCCGCGGCTGTCCACCAGTATTTCATAAGTAAAGATCCGTAGAAGCTGTACAGTTTTATATAAGGGAAGGTCACAGTTTACCAATAGTCATTTATAATTATAATAAAGTTCACCAGTGTGACGATAGTTTATTGAAAAAGTAACTGTTATGTTATAGGTAAATGTACAATTATGCTTGTCATCTGTTTTATGACATGAAGATATAGAATTTTCATGATGAGAAAATCTTTTTTTCATGAAAAATTATGAAAAACTCATTAGAATAAGATAATAGGTTTCTAGAATTAAAAGTTTTCTTCTAGGCAAGCGTGCTACATCCTAGACTACAGTGGTGCTTACCATCAGGCAAGCTGTAGTCAAACATAACTCTTATCGTGATAAAAAAATGGTTTCCAAAGCTAACGCCTGATTCAATATCTTTAAAAAAACAGTTTCATCATCAAAAAAAGTTGTTTTAGTATTTACAAAATGTAATCCCATACACGCGCTAACAATAACTATATAACTACGTAGATATGTAAAACTATTTGATATTAAGTAGATGCTCGGTCCACTGCGTCTGCGATAACAATCGCTTATCACTGATAACGTATCAACCAGGCTAGATGCAGCTCTCAGATGGATCTAAACTGTTGTGTATAGTCGCTGACGTCAGAACTTGGGTTAGAATCTCTATTCCCCTTGAGCTATAATTTGTCGGTCTTCAAGTCGAGAGTAAACCGGTTTCTTCTAGGCAAGCGCGCTAGATCGTAGACTATAACGTTGCTTAACATCAGGCAAGTTGTAGTCAAGCGTAAGCCCATATCACGTAAAAAAAAATAGAACATAATAATAGAAATACTAGATTTTTGCATTTTTGGAGCAATGGTAAAAATAAGTCTGATAAATTTATTTATAAAGTAAAATGGATGTTTCCTATCCTGTCATACCCCTTTGTAACACTGTGACAGATTAGGAATGAAGTAGAAGGTAATTTGGCCATTCCTAACCAGTCACAACCTTGTAACACTGTTTCTGTTTACTTAAAATAATCTCTGATAAAGGTGGACTGATTTTGATGCTGTGGAGTATTTCTTTCGTTTGTTCGTTCAGAAGTTCCTTAGTGGCGTTTAATGCAGCGAAATTATAAAAGAAGAACTTGAAAGGCTTTCAGCTCGTCCTGTTTTCAAAGTACAGATATATGCTGATGAATACTCTAAGAATAATGAAAAAAAACTCTTACTCAACAAGTACTCTCTACTTTTATCATTTTTCTATAGTTTTTTTTTGTAAATGAAACTGTAGATTAGTGACTCTATACCCACAATCCTTTTCATTCGAAGTTATTTCTCTTTATATCAACAGAACAAACCGCACTAAGGATTCTCAAGTAAACAAACAAAAAGCGCTGAATTAATCTGACAGATTGCACGAAAAACTACTAACGCTTTCTTGCGAAAACTGCACGAAAAACTTGCCAAGTGTAAATAAAGATATGCTTTTTCGTGCAGTTTTAGCGCAAACCAGATTTCAGATTTCCAGATTTGGTTTCATGTAGAGTTGGAGTGAATCGGCCTCTAGTCATGGTTTTTACTGCCACGAATTACGGGAAAGTGCCTTTTTAGAAGGTACTTACTAGGCTATTTCTCTAGTGCTAAACTATTCCACATTAAATCTTTTTATTGACACTGAATGGGTTTGGACTTGACCATAATTTGCTTGATAGTAAGTGATAATTAAAATATGCTTTATTTATATTTACAAAACCATTTAAATTTATTAAGGCAATCAAATAAATTATTTTAAGACGGAATTGACCTTTGTTTGACCAGTTTAACAACAGCCTGCCTGATGTTAAGCACGCGTGCCAAGAAGAAACCTATTTACTTTGGTTTGGAAGACTTGGGTTTTAAGGACCTATGAGTTCAGAAAACGGGGTACTATAAAAAATTTTTTAGCCAAAAGTCTTTACGTTAAAAGAACATTTTTTTTTTGTTTTTAATCTTGATCATATATTTAATCACACTACTGTTTCCGAAACACGTTGACTATTAATTTCCTCGATAGAAAAAAAACACAAAGTTAGGTCTTTTTTTGAATTTTAGCTGGCCTTAACACACTTAGTTTGTTAAACAATTTCAAACGCATATTTCTAAAATTAATTTGAGTGATGTAAAATAAACTATGACTCAACACTGCTGGAGTAAAATTTCGATTCAATATTATATTTCTAATTAATTAATTAATTTCCAACGAAAGTGGTAGATTTTAGCGATTTCGGCGCCATAGTGCTTCTCGTTCTTTTCTACCCAGAGTGACAGTGTTCGCTATAGACGAGTATATCCCAGCCTTAATTAAAATAAAATTAAAATAAATAAATAGGTTTCTTCTAGGCAAACGTGCAGCATCTAAGACTACAGTGGTGCTTAACATCAGGCAGGCTGTAGTCAAACGTTAGCCTATTCCGAGTTAAAAAAAAGTTTAAATTTATGTACTTTTGGGGGTAAGTATGAAAAAGCCTGCCAAAATGGCTACATCTATAAAACCACGATTTTCCCTTCCACGTCAAAGATAGTCAAAACTACTTGACAGACGTCACAACTACTTCAACCAGTCGACTGACTGGTATCTCGATCTTAGAGATTACCATCAGCTGGTTGCTTGTATTAGAAGTAAACTGATAGTAAATAAAGCGCATTAAACTATGCAGTTAAATAAGTAATTTGCTATTAAAATGGTCGACTCTGGTGTCAGATCTATGAAAGGAAGTATTTAAAACGCCATAAGGTCTCCTGAGATGAAAGACACAACGACTGCCTTACAGTTAGAACCTACAATTTAAAGCGTACTCTGACCCACGGAAGCTTCCAAACTAATGGAATGACACTTTTCTGGTCTATGAACATTGATAATTGCGTGCGAATTATTCTACTAGCAGAACAAATGGTGTTTTATTAATTTAAGTCTGAACTTCTCATTTCTGTGATTTAAGCTTATTATATTATATATACGCACAAGCAAACAATGTGGCCCAGAGTAGAGCATATCTCTACTGGGTAGGGAATGGCTCTCAATTGAGATGAACGGAACACGCTGTTAAGCGTTTGGCATCCGATTTTACATTCTAGGGTGGTAGGCTAGCCAGGTAACCAGTAAATAACCTCACCCCCATGCAACGCAAAGCATGCAAAAATATAACGTAAGTACGTATTTTGCCAAGTAAATGAGCCCTTTATTGCTTTAAAAGTATGCAATACCAAGTTAAAAAACCTTTATCTAACACTATTTTCTCCACGTCACAAACAGTCAAAACAGCGTCGTCAACTGGTCGACCAACTGGTTCAGATCCCGATCGAGGAGATAATCTACCGGTAGCCTGTCACGACTGATGCCTGACATAGTAGGTATAACGCACAAGCCTAGACAATGCGTTTTCAATTAACACATCTGCAAGAAGATTTAGTAAGATAAATTTGAAGAATTGTTGCTATCCATATAAGATTTATCTTTAAAAATGTCATAATATTCAATTAATACAGATTTGTTACATCACAATTTTATCTTGTCCTAGTACAGGATTAATTTAATAAGTTTTTAAACTAATATAAGATAAATCTTGTAAGTACTTACTAAATATTGTTTCTTTTTTCTTAATGGTAAGGTGGTCGAGATTGTAACATTTTTAATGACATAGCTTGAGGTCTAAAATTTATTCTAATTTTGATTACACGACGGTGTAACACACTCTCAGTTTGTTTGAAATTAGAATGCTTCGTGCGCCTAATTTGGTCTATTTAAGCCAGTCCATTGATGTTCTATGTCGATGTTTGACTCTAGCTAATCTGCTTTTGATTTTGTCTCGATCTTTGAGGCACTTAGAGATAAGTAAACAAGGAAGTATGATAAGAAGGTTTCGGACCAAAAAAAAACTAACTATAAACTTTAATTACAGGTTATCTTTTTGAACATAAATAACAAGCCCATTCTGCGTCGACGTCCTTCTATGATAACTAAGATACATTATCACAAGACAAGTAATTATGAATATTAAAATTAACATGTGTAATTACTTGTGTTGAGTCTGGTCGTTTCTATGTATGATAAGTATGTATTTACAAAAGAAAAGTATATATGTATTATATCCGTTATCTAGTACCCATGATACAAGCGTAAGCTTAGTATGGGGCTAGATGGCGCTGTGTGATATGTCCTGAAATATTTATTTATTTATTATTTATTTATTATACAGTGTGTTTAGGGAACGATGTCGCAGATTTCAAGGGTAAGGTATATGGTCGAATTCATCGACAAATCACGCTTCGATTTTTTTTATGCTCCCGAGGTATAATGGCAGCCATTTTACTTTTCAAGTTCCAGATTCCATAACATAAAAAGTAAAATGGCCGCCATGTTACCTAGGTAGCATAAAAAACTATTTTGAAGCGTGATTTGTCGATGAATTTGATCATACTTATATATGTATTACCCTTAAAATCTGCGACATCGTTCCCCAAACACATTGTATAAATATGTTAATCAATATTCTACAATACCTATAAACTAATATACATAAATACAGCCTGTATTTCTCACCACAGTACATAGTAAAGTTTACATGCGGCCACATTGTGCCGCCCGAGAACCAAAACAATAATTACTGGGAGTCGACAACACACTGTTCGAGGAACCAGCCGGTGGAATCTAACTTATGTCATTACGCGGTATAAAGGTAGTGGAAGAAGCCTGTAGGGCGCTTGGGAAACATGTGACACTACACTTGGCAAGTCTTATGTGAATCAAGTAAACCGCAAGTGATAATATAAGTTTAAGTTTTAATCTTATGAATTAACTAGTGAGTGCTCGCAGCTTCGCTCGCATTAATTAGTAAAACTTGTATCCTCTATTTCTCCCTTTTAAAAGTGGCATTTCCAAAAATCCTTTCTTAGCGGATGCCTACGTCATAACATCTACCTTCATTACAAATTTCAGCCTAATCCGTCCAGTGGTTTAGGCTGTGCGTTGATAGATCACTATATCAGTCAGTCAGTCAGTCAGTCAATCAGTCAGTCACTTTTGAGTTATATATATACATATATATAGATCAATCGACTGTGTAAGAACAAAGTTTGCTTAGTAATTAACGTGATAGTAATTCTTTATTTTTTAAAATGATGTACCTACATAAAGATACATAATATGATATTTAAAATAAAAACAGAGCAAAACATTAGCTATAAACTAGTTTAAGTCAATGTTTTGTACAACCTTACAAATAATATAAATCTACGGCATTATGAGGAGTTTTCTTAATGTCAAGTTAACTAAATAACCCGCCCCTAATCGTTCCCGGTGCATATGTGCCCATCAAGCTCGCTGCGTTTCCGCGCTGGCTGGCAATAGATAGCCGTTGCACCAGAAACGATCCAGAGCGGGGGTCACCGGTCGTAACTCTAAGTTTATGCCCAATTTCCCCGATGAAAGCCTTCGCAACCTTACTCCAACAGCCCATCGTTTCCACTGCCAGGGGAACAAAGATGTAATGCGAATAATGTATAGATGTAATGTAATGTTTTGTTGAATGAATTAATAAAAAAAAAAAAATGCTAATGCTAATATATACTTTTGACTTGTCGTTGGCTTTAAAATGTACAATAAAATAAAAAGAAAATCTCAATTTATCTGTATTGCGGTCCATAACTTCCATAATTTAAATTTATCACATAACGTGAAATCTTACAGAAATCACACAGATAAAAACGCTGCTTAACATCAAGCTAGTTGTAGTCAAGCGTGAGCCAATCAAGTGAAAAAAAAACATCTCAATTTGTGTACAAAAACTTATTTCTCATCCAAATCTCAGTCTTACAGAAAAAATCCAGACAACGCATGTCACAAAGTACCTAAGTACTTACCCTTATCAATGCAGTTATCACTGAATCAACAAAGCAGTGCCATCGCTCCTTTACGTAGGTCTTAAACTAACTAGATAGCTAGGCTCTTGAGAAAATCTAGTGTTTTGTTGCAGCAATTGTATTATATTCTCAATTTCTCATAACCTAAAAATTAATAAACTATTCCAGGACTAACACACAGCGCCATCTAGCTCTATACTAAACAGGCGCTTGTATCATACTTTGGCTGATTCATTTTTTTTAACAAGGAATGGGTTAATAGTTGATGGTAAGCAATCATTCCGGTCTAGTATTAGTAGTAGACAGATTATTTATTTTTATATTATGAAAAATTAAGAATATAATACAATTGCTTCAACAAAGCACTGCCTGTTAGTTGAGAAAAAATAAAAGTGTATTACAATCATAATCAAATTGCTTGGTTGACGCGACGCATGACCAAAATGCTGGCCTTTTTCTGGCTCAACGTATCAGCATTGCCATCCAGCGTGGTAATGCGGCCAGTATGCTGGGCACGCTGCCCTCTGGTAGTGGGCTGGAGCACTTAGATTATCTTTAGGCTTTTCTAAAGATTTTCTAAGTGCCCCTATTTGTAGTAGTTAGAAGTAGTATGTTTAGTTTTTCTTCCCTTGTTTTTATATTTTATTATTGTAAATAAAGTCTTGGCTACGAAAAAAAAAAAAAAAAATCATAATCAAATTCTAATGTTAAGTTCCAATTCCAATTTATTATGAGAAAAAAACTTACTAATCCTTAACAATCAAACTACCTATTAAAACAAAGTACGTGCATTCTGTATAATCTACGGAAGCTTGGACACGTGCTCGTTGGTCGTGACTGGGCCCAGATAGCGACTTACCGACCACAGATTATATATACTAGGATTGACAAATGGAAATAGATGTCAGGTACGCCGTGGTTTGTATCGTTTTTATTGAAATGACGCATAATGACAGAAATGACGTAAATAGATATCATCAGTTATTTGTTAAAGCAATAGAAAGAAAGAAATATATTTTTTGTTGTAACAAATTTTCCAATTAACTTTTTTTGAAAAGCTACCTACTCACCATTTCCATAGAAATTTGTTACAAACTTTGCCAACTGTGAAAAAAATCAAGCACACACAGTGCGTAATTTTTCTCTCTACGTTTATTTCTTATTCTGTGGTAAATACCTCAGAAAATTGTCATAGATATTAAACATGGACGACGAATTAAAATCGTTGAGAATTGTATTTCGGAGAAAGTAGCGAAAGAACTTTATTTCATATCTATTTTGATCATTTTTCAAAACGGAAAAAAACTAAATTAGGCATGAGATAAATAGGTTTAATAGTATTATAGGTTACTTGGTAAAGTATGTATGTTTTAGTCCCATATGTGCTAAGATTTTATAAAACGCAAACTCGACAAAATTGCCAAGTAAAAAATAGCTAAACGTATTTAAGAACTAGTAAGTGCTCGCGGCTCCGCTCGCAGTAGGAAGTAAAACTTGCATCCCCTATTTCACCCCTTTAAGTAGCTTTCGTAGCGGATGCCTACGTCATAACATCTACCTTCATTCCAAATTTCAGCCCAATCCGTCTAGTGGTTTGGGCTGTGCGTTGATAGATCACTATATCAGTCAGTCAGTCAATCAGTCAGTCACCTTTGAGTTTTATATATTTAGATTACTGTGGTACCTGTGTTATAATAATTTAACTTACAATAAAATATCGTACAAAAATGAATATAAAAAAAATAATTTGATAAACTTCTTACGCACTTACGCTGAAGTTATCGGATAGACCGTATAAGTTAATAATGAATTACGTATTTCCCTATGATGAAATAGGGAACTCCCGTTAAAATGCGTATTTTAAATTACGTCATTCTTATAGCGTGACCAGATAAAACTATGTAAAATAAAGAAACATAGTTAGGTATTTAGTGATAAGGGAAATAAAAAAAAAAAACGTTGGTAGCTAAATTTACGTAAGTGAAAACTTGTGAACTATAAGTTACTTACAGTTACACTTTTAAAATGATAGGTTTTTTTTATCAAATTTTTTGATGTTGATGAAATTGAAAAAGTTTGATGTTTTAGAATGAAAACATAAGAAGCGTAGACTACAACAAAAACATAACAAAAAGGAAAACGCTGCTACAGACAGAACATTGAGAAAAAATAAACAAGAAAATACAAAAATTGTGGCATAATTTCTGGTTACCAGTAACATTATGATTCAAGATATAATATTATCAGTACGTTTGTGGGCATTTTTGTGATTAAACCATTTAATAAAGCATTATTGTTTTTGTTTAGATTGCTGTTACACAAAACAGAAATCATTTTCCCTCTACATTTTTCTCCAGCCGTCTAAAACTACTATAATACCGCATACCTACCACCATACTGCGGCCGACAGCGCGACTGACCGCTACTAAGTAAGACGGGGCATAAATTCTTCAATGGGCTAAACGAAATAAGAAAAAAAACTACAAAACCCCTTTAGCAGGGCTACCGAACTATAATTTATGGGTCGCTCGAGAGACCGGCGTCGACGCAAAACTTAAATAAATCTGTACAAGTGCGGGCGAGTTTATTGGGCAGGGTTCTGTTGATTTTGCATGCGAATAAAAAACAACATTTAGTCGAATAGAGAACCTCATCCTACTTTTAAGATTGTTAAAAATAATCTTATTTTTTTATGACCCGTTTTTTAATAATATAATTATAATATATAATAATCTCTTTATTTCATATACAAGATCCATAAAAGTACATTACTACACAAAAATGGATACGAACTCATAGGAACTCTTAATTAGGAATAGAAAGTATGTTGTAAATGTCCTAAATGGATAAGCAGATATGGAGATGTGTCATTTTTTGTTAGCAATCCTAATAACATGGCAACGTAAGCTACACCGTCTTTAGGACACCTTAAGAATGATATTTTATATGATTAATAAATAGGTACTGACTGCTGGCTAAATTTTATGTGCTAGAGACATTTATTAGCTTACAGTTTTTATGCTTTCATGACACTGATTTATTTTTCCAGAGATTTGCTATAAGATTTAGTTAGATTAAATTTAGTTTATTAGACTAAAGTCAAAAAGGGTTTTTTATAGCTATTAATTATTTTTGTTCTGAGGATCCCCAAAAACAAATCTCGATGTCCAAGACGCAAAACGGTGAAATTCGAAATAATTTCCGATAGCATCGCCTGGCCGGTACCTTTCAATTTCTTTATACGTTTGTAAATTTGCTTGTCTGTCTGTTTGTTTTTCATATAGCAAGCGACTGAGCCTGACGTTTTTTGGCAATCTTCTTATATTAGCCGAGGGTAATAACTCACGGGAGTGGTACCATATGAAGAGATGTTTGGATAATTTTGGCTACAAATTTAGTGTTGCCATTCGCCTTGGAGATTTTGCTGAGTTTTGCCCTTAATAGGATAATAGTTTTTACAGTATTCATCTTTATATATTGTACGTTGATTTGTGAAAAATGTGTGTCGATGACAGTTGACAAAATCATCATCTTATAATGAACAAACCATAGCATACTAGGGATATTTTCTTCCCCTATTCTTGCCCTATCCCCCGTTTCGTAAGAAACATATTTCTGACTAGTTTATTTGGTATTTTTTTATAACTTATATTATACCTGATAAATGAGAAATTGTTGGCTACAAAAAATATATATTAACTAAACATAAACTGTACATCTTATTATAAAACATAAGTATCTATAAAAACACAATTTAAGTAAGTATATATTTAGTTACATATGTTTTTATTTTAATTGATTGTTAATTAACTTACATTTCACTATGCATGGGTTTTAGTATTTCATTAAGTAATAATAAAATATACCTACATATAAATACACAACTATTAGTACATCCGTATTTGTACATTTTATTTAGTGCACCCCATGGATGGATTAAACTAGTTCAAAAACTAATCTTCGGATAAAAGCTGCAGATTACACAATCGTTTATTAAGTATCGAAGAAAAACTTCGGAATAAAACTGTTAAATTAAAACAGATTACCGTCCAATAAAGCAAAAATTGAAATTTTCCTATCAAACCAGCTATTTAAGTAAATAGTTTCACTTCAAATGGCGTGCATTTAATCATCTTGTTGATATATTTTTATCGAGTATTTCTTCTGATAATTTTATGATTTTCCTCGTCTTTAGATTGCCAGTTAAGTATTTTCCTTGAGTACAGATCTAGATGAAACCTACTAATACCTTCTGCCTTGAAATATATGCGACTGAAAAACTATGGAAATATTGGTCAAGAATATTGCGAAGGATTTGCATTAAAGCTTACTTAACCGTTTTAATATAATAAATATAATTTTATAAGAAAAAGTAAATGAGTAAATTAATTAGTCTGATAAAATAGTATCTCCGCTTAAAGTATTTTATACTTCTGTCACTCAGCTGAGCTGTTTTTTTATTGTAAAAAGTGTACAAGACATAGATTACCGTTTTTTAAATACTTTTCTTTTATCTAGATCGTTGTTACGGGATAAAAAGTAGTCTATGTTATGCCCAGGACCGTATACTATCACTGTACCGAAAATCACGATAATCCTTCGCTCCGTTACGCTGTGAAAGCAGAAGAAACAAAACAACAAACCAGCACTTTGTTGTTGGCATACACATTGTTATTTAATTTATCTTGTACAATCGCGTAAAAAGTTTCTAAGCTACCAAAATGAGATGTTAAAAAACCTCCTTGGCACATCTTCAAGCCTAAAATGGATTCCGTAACCTGGCAATTGGAATAGTTTCAATATTTTTTATTACTTTTAAACTTGGAAGGCATCCTAACGGTATCCAACGGGAGACATAACTTTGGCGGACGGCGAATAAAGTTTTTTAGTTATTTTTCTGGTGACCTCACTGGACGAAATCGATTTTCGAATCTTTCTTTTTAAAATACGATATTCGAAATGGGATGTTTTGGTGTTTAGTTTTTCCAGGCTTTCTACAAATTGTTAAAGTAACTATTTTAACTTATTTTAAAATGTATATTTATACACATAAATAGCAACTTTAATTAATAGATTCTTGAATCATTTACAATGTTTGAAGAATTACAAATAATCTGTAATTAAATAATAAATTGACCTTAAAATATGGATTTACCGTTATTCAATTAACGTTTACTTAAAGAAATTTCTACAATTTACAGCAAACCTAATCAGATCAAGTTATAATTTACAATCGTTTCGCATTTTACAGCAAATAGCTACCAACATTATATATGTTAAATGTTACTGTAAGTGATCGTGTAACAATTGTGGGAATCTTCTAGGCAAAGCAATTAAATATGTAGCGGTAATAAATGGCTAAAGTAAACTGTTAAATTTACATAGCGCTTACGTAGCGAGGAAGTCACATAGAATGTACACTTTACACGTATTTATCACTCGAGTTAAAAATAATAAAAACAAAAAAAAAATTACTTTAAATAGGCTCACGTTTGACTATAGCCTGCCTGATGTTAAGCATCACTATAGTCTAAGATGTAGCACGCTTGCCAAGAATAAACCTATTTCAGTGAGCTTTTGTACATATAATATCATTGACCTATTTACTCTAGATTTGAAGACCCCTGCAGATGCAGGTTAGTATATTGTATAGGTCTGTTTAAGCCTTCCTCTGAGGTGATTTGAAAACGCTTGACAGTTTGAGTAGAATATAGTACAATCACATGCAAAGTTATCTTTTATTACTGTTAAATTCAGGTAGATTTCAAATCAAGAAACTCAAAAAGACCATAATTGCGTAGTTAATTAAGTATCCGAGACAACATTAAAAGTAAGAGCCAAAACTTTTCTCGCACGATTATGACAAAAAGCAATCCTGGCAACCTCTAATTGCGATCAACGCCGGTCGAAATTAAAAAGAAAAGTCCCACAGAAAGAATCCCGCCTATTTTTAAAAATGGAACCCGACGATGATTCGCCTAATTAATAAACCAATCACGTACAGTCGAGACGCGGCAGCGAGGCGCGGCGGACGTGCGGGCACAGGGGATGAACGCTCAGAAATTCGAATACTATATTTTTTTCTGCACTAAAGCATTGCAATGTTACTTATAATTGGCTTGACGGCCAATGATAACGAATTTAGAATGCCATTAATTATTTATGGCGCATTACTTGTTGAACTAGAAATTAGCACTTTAGATGAAATAGGTTCCAATATCCATCAATCACAGCGCGATAAGTCCACGCGCCAGATGCTATCACGACTACATCGTACGTCTCAGACCGTCTACTTATAATGCGCGTACAAAAAACTCAGTAGTTAATCTTGTCAAATCAATATGAGAAGTATAAAATTAATACCACACGATCAACTTCTCGGAACATTGTTATGAGAACGCCACGGATTAAATGACGCAGCGCTATGTTTTCTTTTTTTATTCAATGGCCAGTGAATGAAGCTGCCAACATAACAAAAGAATCTCTCAAATATTGACACCGAAAAATTACACGAAAAAAATAATTCGGCCCTGGGATTTTTACGGAAAAAATAATCATTTATCAAATGAATGCATTCTCTGTAATGTCTTTGCGCAGCGTGACTGCAAAAACTAGTTGAATAATAAATGCGGCTGTTGGCAGCACTGGAGTCCGAGTGACTCCGACGAAACGCGAAAAAGGGCGAAGATTAGCCAGCGCGGGCTTTTTGTTTGCATCAATCGATGCGCTCGCGCATTCGCACAATGAATAATTCAAAAATTGACATGAAATGGCGTATGGTTCTTTTTTTAAACGAAAGGTGCCCGATTGCGGATTGTAACCGCCTGACGAATTCATTGGCCAACGGCTTTTTGCGTACTGTAATTGCTGTATTTGTGCTATAGATTTATCATTATGTGCATGCAAATGTTGACCCCGTTGGCCGTATGCACGTCTGCGAAACTGTCGCCGACTGCGATTTAACTCTTCGTAATAAATAAAATTTACTGTCAAACCGCAAATAAAGATTCGCCTTGAGCGTAGCAAAAAGCTAAATATCGATGACGAGTGTTACACAATCGATCTGAGGTTTCGTTTTTGCATGTTGGTACGAATGCGTCTAGAGATTGCCAGGGGTAAAAAAGTATATGATTAATTCGAGTAATGTGGTTAATGATGCATCGAAAGCTTGCGTTCGATTTCCAAGTATAAATAATCTTGTCATCTGAATTCTGTATGCGATCGGGGTTGCGATGTGCAGTTTTTGGATAAATGGCTTCATCGTGGTCCCGACGGGACGTCACTGCTCCTACATTATGGTTATGACGACTTTTTACATGCTTCATGACGATAATTTCATTATGTCAAGTAGAAAAAACGTCGAGAGGTATTCTGCGAGCAAAGTGATGGCCAATTCAGGGAGATGGAGTAGTAATTATTGTGAAATGTCGTGTTTATAGCGTGCTTGTTACGCTGAGATAAGATAGATAGGTATGCCTTTAATTGGCTACATGTATACATGACTCAAATTGAATATGAGTATCCCTACATAAAGAAAAGTATATCTATAGTTTCCCTGCTTGTCCTGTCTATGCTAAAAGTAAAGTTTTGATATGAGATTTTCAGATATATAAATAAAGATTTAAAAACAGGTGTTGCTTCCGCTTTTCGTTCTGAAATTTTCAGCAATGATACTAAATCAAATACACTCCTTGACATTATGTTTCTCAGTTGGAAATATTGGAATTAAATTAAAGCTACGTTAAGATGTGTTCCAGTAAACTGATGAAACTATGTTTCACTTTCTCTTAATCTTTCAATTTTGCTAAATAGACTTGTTTGTATACTACAGTCTTAGAAAATGAAGTCTGAACCACATTTATCATGTATATTTTATATATTATAAATGTCATGAGCCATTGATAGTTAGTTCTCTCGTGTTAATCTAGGATAAAAGTAGCTAAGATCTAAGCAAATTACATTTTCATCCGAAATAGTTCAGCCGTTTAAGTGTAAGGACGTGACAAACATACATACAAACTTTTGCATTTACAATATAGTTGTGGTTTTTCTAATATAAATAGGATACTCACTTGTAAGAAGAAAACGCCATATTGGTGTCTACACAAGGTTGGTCGTCCACCCCTCCCGTCGTCAGCATCAGGGCGTTCATTCGGTTCACACAGAGTCGATACTTTTTTATCGATAGGTTTTATCGACAGCTCACAACACTAGACCCCGCGCCCGAACGCGAAATGTCATCATATAGTGCATCACTCACTAGTGGTTTTGAGTCATTGTCTGGAAAAAGAGAAAATGTAAGTGAATTAAGGGGTTTTCTTGATTGAGTAGAAGTTTTTCCTTAATAATTTTAATTTTTTTTTATAATCTTAAGTAATAAGACGGTCTTATGATGTACCTACCTATTCATAGTAAGGAATTTGTGGAAAAAGTGAAAAATTTAAAGTAACACATGTTTATGTAGGGCTTAATAGAAATCTCGTGCAAATATAGGTATAAAAATTATCCATTGGTAGAAGTCTTACTTTTCCTAGTACTTACTAATTATTTAATTTGATAGTAACAATACTAACAAAATAAATTACCATTTCAAGCTTTTGTATGATAGATAACATGTTCTAAAACTACACAATCATTTCAACAGTCCAACCAAAACAAAAATAGGTCAACTAAATCAAAAAACCTCGCCCAATGGTCTCAGATTTTAAGATAGAGAGCGCGCTTAAACCGGCTAGGCGGCCATATTGAAAGTGATTGACAGCTGTCAATGTTGGCAGCACTGCGACGCGTCGCCGCGCCCGCGCGTGCGTCGCTAATGCGTTCGAATTTTGAAAACTAAAAGTTTAGAGATGGAGGTTGGGACTTAAAATAATTGCAAAGAAAATACATATATAAGTCTGTATTTAAAAGAGAATGCTTTGAAACCAAACAAAACGAATAATGAGATCGTTTGCGATTTTATTTAAACAAAATAATATCCAATAAAGTTTCAGGAATGTAATATGACAACAAACTCTATGTAACTCATGCCTTTTATGATTACTTAGATGATCTTACTTCTAGTCGTCAAAGTCGATCAAAAACTTTTATGTAGGTACTAAAAATACTTGCTGAATCTGTTTGTCTTAGAAGCTCTAGTTAATAAAAAGTTTTAAATTGTTATTTTCAGGATAAAGATTCAGATTTAGATTGTTTATTACGCCCGTAATTACAATAAAGTCATATCTGGCATGTAATTTTTCTTACAATTCAATTTGACACCATATATTGCGGGTAAAAAAAACTATAGTGCCACTTCAGGCAACTTAATGGTCGAATACCTAACTGTAAAATGTAGAAACTAATCAATCACATGTACAATGTAAATATATAATAATATATAAAAACTACTTTTACGTAAATAGCAAAGTACATACATAGTTTACATTGATTTACAAAATCTAAACGCATGGAAACGGCTGTGACATATGGAAAACCACTTTGAAATAAATGTTGCCATAACTAACCTGAAATAAACCTCATATTTTACGACGATCTGACGTCACGGACCATTAAATATTTTATTTTATGTTCTAAGATGATCATTGAGAGACATAAAATTGTGTTTCAAATAGGTACCTATATGATTGTATGTACTTAGTATGTATCTAATTTGTGATTCATGTAACCACAAATCCTTGTGAATTAATAGAAATATGAATATAAGCTAAGAACTTCTGTTTGAGTAAGAAAAGTATGCAAGTTTGTAATTTTTGTAATGTGAAATGATAAAAATTGAAATTTGGGTAAATAATACAACAAAAACTATGTTTTGAAGTAAAAAAAACCGGTAAACATTTTACAGGTTTTTTAAACAAGATTTCCTAATAAAAATATTATTTTACTAGGTTCAACTTGGCTTACTAAGTCTTTTTTTTTACACGAAATAGGCTTACGTTTGACTATAGCCTGCCTGATGTTAGTCGTATCTACGTTTTCAATTTGGAAGCACAAGTGCAAATTATGACAAATATATAATATTTACTCAATTTGTTTTCTGCATTTAATATAACTACGTACGTCGTGTTAAACAAAACTTATAGATTACTTGGTAGGTTTGTGATCATACAAATGTAGTTAAGTTTGTTAACTATAAATTGTTTAAACAAATCTTTTTTATGGATTACTTGAAGCGCCCGTAGCTCAGCTAGCGGAGGCAATCGCATGCGATTACCAATGTTAAGCAAACGTCGACGCGGTCAGTCTTTGGATGGGTGACCGAAAAGTGGCATTCCATTTTGGGCGCATCCGTGGGTCGGATGACACGTTAAATTTTAGGTCCCGGTTGTTTGTCTAGAACGGCAGTCGTTAAGCCATGTCAGAGGCCCTCAGGGCGGCTTGAAAAACTCTCGCCACCAGAGATGGCCACTCTCATTCGATAAGAAGAATAAGAAGATGGATTACTTATTATCGTCAGGAAAAGAACAAATAAACTTAACAAGTGACAAACGATGCCCAATATTTTCTATACTTTATAGACGGTTTAAAAGATACCACAAAGATGATCGTTCAAAATGTGTTTGCCGACATTTTGTTTAAAATATTGTCCGCGTGTTTTCTTTTAAGTTTATTCAACCTAGGGACGTGATGCATATTCAAATGAAGACCGAAAGGTCGCATATGTTAAGAACCTACATGCTTAGGTATTACTTTAAAACTTATTTAATTCCTGCAGTTATTATAAACTCAAGACTGATGAAAACGAAGTAAATTTTAATTCAAGAGACAGAATCAATTAAATTATACAATTAGGTTGCATTCAAATAAAAAGTTACTTTACTTTAAATTCTATGCTACCAGAGCTAATTTGGATCAAAATCTGTTTATCCATGTTAAATCTACCTTGATACTAAATTCCATAGAAATCGGTTCAGTCACTCAAAGAAGAAAGAACAATCAAGCACACTTTCAAACTTTTTTTGTATAAAATTATGTTTAATATGTTATAATGCACGTTTCTGCCCAAGAGAACTCCCTCAACGAAGTAATTCTGCGGGGGAGTCACTTCACGACCATCAGTCATGAGGAAATACAACTCAAAGAGGATGACATGCATTTCGATTTTATGAACACGTTTCAGTTTATTAGGTCTTTAAAAGTTAATTAAACATACTTAGGTACCTATTAATTAACCCGTTCAAGTTAAAAAACAAAAATATGCAGCTTATTACAATTATTACTTATAAATCTGAAAAAAGAGGTTTAGCCTTTTATATGTTGCCATGCTTTATTTAGCATTTCTAATATATCTTTTAGTTTGATTTGTTCAATGATTTCACCTCCAATCTTGATATTTCTTTTACTGACTGGCCTGTTAGCTTAGTTGGTAGTGGCACTGCCTTCTAATCTAGAGGTTGCGGGTTCGATTCCCGTATGACACAAGTATTTATTAATTTTAAAAATGTATAATTACTTGTGTTGAGTCTGGTTGTTTGTATGTATAATAAGTATGTATTTACAAAAGAAAAGTATATAAGTATTATATCCGTTATCTAGTACCCACGACACAAGCGTTTGCTTAGTGTGGGGCTAGGTGGCGCTGTGTGGAATGTCTCGGAATATTTATTTATTTAAAAAATGATTAGCAGCATACTTACATAATAATTATGTATAATCGAATTAAATATAATATTATTATCGTCTTGCATTATTATCGGTGTGCGAATAAAAATTATACGGCCATTTAAATAGTTATTTGCGTATATAATTTGCTTATTTTTTATTAGGAATACTAGTGATGTTGTGTGGTTTTACACGCGTTAATTCCGATATATAACATATGTTTTAACCGACTTCATTTGTATTTTATTTGTATTTGTTTGTATGTATATCTACTCAGCTCTTAACTTATGTTACATTACATTTTAATTTAACGTATTTTCTAGGTAAGGGGTACCTTTTAAAACTCGTTTGTGTAATTATTTAGAATAAGTATTTTAAGTTAAAGACTCGCACCAAGCGTTTTGCTTCGACTTTCATCGTGCGAACAGCCAAACTGTGAAACTCCTTGCCCGAATCTCTATTCCCCTTGAGCTATAATTTGTCGGTCTTTAAGTCGAGAGTAAACCGGTTTCTTCTAGGCAAGCGCGCTAGATCGTAGATTATAACGTTGCTTAACATCAGGCAAGTTGTAGTCAAGCGTAAGCCAATTTCAAGTAAAAAGAAGAGTAATTAATGGACTTTGTTTTTGAATAGATGTATGAGGTGTATATTATTATAATTATCACATTTTCTGTTATCTAGTATCTATAACAAGTGTTTTCTAGTAGGGAGCACTATGTTTTATGTGTCTCACTATTCATATATATGTACCTATTTCAAAAATTTATTAATTAATTAACCATTCAAGTTTTATTGGCACAATCAAAACGTCTGAGATATCATTTTCATGGAATATATAAATAAAGATAAAGAATCTTTATTGATAATGTAAAGTTGTAACATACATAGGTATAGGTATAAGTACTAATATCACAGAATATGCTACACAAATTACAATATCTCGTCAAATTGAATTTATAACATTTAGTTTTTATAAAATTTTAGAAGTTACATATGTCTAGTTTTATTAATAAAACATTGAAAATAAACACTCGGATCGGACAGTTACTGCAAGATGGAAAATTGGAGGAGGCTTCTACAGCCAGGGGCGGTACTTCACCGTGAAAAATAGTAATAACCCTAAAATTCTAATTAAGTAATATAAATCTAACATAAACATTGAAATAACTAACCAAATGTAGAAACTCTGTTTATAATACGGTAAAGTAAAATAAAAGCTTTTTTATTTTATTTTTTTTATTTCAAAAATTTATTTGACTCAGTACTGCATGGAGACTGTCTACTAACACAGAGAACTACATTGTCATTGAACTAATAAGAGGGTACTTATAGCTTTATACGTATGTATGTATCTACAAGTAGGTACTTGTGTTTAATCTACGATAAGAAAGTGGTTGTTTGTAAGTCTGTGTTTCTCTTCTTTCTCCTAGATAATGTAATTAAATTGTAAATATAAAATTGATGCTATTAACTAAACTAATCAGTTTATTTACCAATAATATATATATATATATATAATTTCTTACATTTTATAAAATGAAATTCTTTTAGTTTTTGTATACCTAGTAAGCTCAGAGTTCCTATAGCTTGCCTTATGTTAAGCAGCATTATAATCATCTAGCGCGCTTGCCTTGAAGAAACTGACAATTGTTACCGATCATTTATTCATATACGAACACAACAGAAATAAACACAATAAAATGTATTTATAAAAAATCTATAAGTTTCATGTCACACTCCGGCCCCAACTCAGCATGTGCTGGATGCAAGCATCCAGCGCTGGTTTTCCTTCAAATATCATATGGAGTAATATGTATGATATGTTCCTATAGTATTTTTCAAATTTCAGGAATCGTTTTAATTAATTGAACAAAGAAAATTTGCGAAATTAATCATTGTTTAATCATTAATTAATTTCTTAACAATATATCATCATACGCTTTCAATTTTCAAAATACTAGATAGAATTAGATTTCTATACATATGATAATTATGTTGGGGTCAATGATCTCAATAAACTATAACATATTATATATTTGAAACTCAATGAAATTACTATTAAATTTTTTGTTAAAAAACCTATACTTAGGTTGACAAACCCTTTCGATTATAATATTTTATTTATTTTAATATACCTACCTAATTAACATGCATTATGTATGTATTTATATACTTTCCGGCGGCTTTGCCTTTGTTATTTCGTCAAAAAAAATGTATACATTTTAATCGCAATACCCCATACTAGCACCATACTAAAATCATGAAGATCGAACGCTCCGTTACGGTGAAAAAGTAGAACATACAGACCAACAAACCCACTTTTGTTTTTTTTTTCATTGGTATTTTATGATATTTAATGTAGGTAGATGTGATTTTTTGTATATATAGGTAGGTATGCACTCATGTAGGTACATATTAGTAGGTAAAGTAGGTATATGCTTATTTACTCATGAATTAAATTAACTATACCTACCAAGTTAATTAACAAGACAAACCTTTGAGCCGAACGAATCGCTTCACACAATAAGTTAACTGAATGTCCAATCAAAATATGTCAAAACTTGAAAGTTATTTCACTGATACATAAAATTATACGCATGAAAATATCCACTAACGTAAGCGAGCGAACTTTATACTTGTCACTTAAACTTTGATATCGTACACATTTACTTGAGCAAATGAAAATCACGAGTTTCTCAACTTTACACTTTGACACTTTAACGATATTTGATGAGTGTACGGTCGAAAGTTGCGCGGTTACGTTGAAAGTTCGTAATTTGAATTTGAACATGGAACGCGGCGCGATTGGCCGCCGGCGAAGGAACACGACCGACTGGCGGCGCGCGCGCAGGCTACCCGGGGCCTGCGCCCGACACACGAATCGTCAACCTTTTTTCTTCTGGAACTGTCGTTTTGCGAATTGAGGAATGTAGTTTCAAAACCTTTAAAATTTATAATTCAAATTTATTAACATGCAATAATATTAAACATTATACAAGTTTCATGTCATTTCACACAGCACCATTTTGCCCCGTATGACGCAGATACGTGTATGAGGTAAAAGATAACGAATAAAATAGATTAACAATAAATGGATTAAATACAGTTGAAACATAGATTGTAAGTTTGAGTTATTTTGCATGTTATTGACTATGTCATTATAAGTAGGTAAGAGTCTTACTTGACTACCAAACTAATAAAAACAAAAATTGTGTAGAGCTAATAGTAAGATGTTAGTTATTGGTTTTCCCCTGGATCGCTAATTGATTTTGCTATTCACTAAAAGTATATCTTAATTTAAAATAGTTTTCTAAAGTACCTGGAGACATAGATAATTTCATTGAATGCAGTAAAATGTGAAGAAACTAAAATTTTTAATTGAACGAACCAAAAGTTATGTACCCCTGACAAAACCTGTTAAGTCAGCGACATTCGAGCTCAAAGCCTTTGGGAATCGACAGAAAATACACTTGTCCTTGTCTTACTTATAACAAACTTACTTAACGTAGAAGAGGATAGCAATATAGTTCCACATGATCTCACTTCAGCCTTGATTAATTTGTTCAATAAAATAAAGTCTTAAGTTTTCTTAGACGGAACTAAACGAATACAATGCTCAGCTTTAAGTAAATAAGGTTGTTTTTCGAATGAGCTTATCTTAAAATTTACAGTTTCAAGTAAGCGGATAATTTGTATATTATGCAAATTTCGGCAACTTAGTTCCCATGTTAGCAACAATAGCATGATTTGAGCATCATTTCATTACTGAGATTTGAAACTTTTATTTACTTATTATATTTTATAGCGAGCTTTTAGAGATATTTTCGGTGCGGGATGCGTAAGCGCAGGCGGACAGTGGACACGTCTGATTAGCTCCGAGGTTGATTCTGAATCTGCCGTCTCTGTCTATTTTAGCTTGTTTGTATAAGTTAGAGGGAGGCAGCATTATGTTTACATTCGAATGGACCGAATTGGAGACGGGGCTTTAATGGGATCTTCCCAGAGCAGTTAATTTTCGTATGTAGGAGGAAATTGTTCGTTACAAACAGTTTTACATAGCGACCGGGTTTTTTATGTTATTTATAAAGCGTTAAAGAGAAGTTGCTAGCGCCCAGTTTTTAAATGACAGCTTCATTTTGCAGTTTCGGTTCTTTTGCTTTCATTTGGCATGTTGATGCGTATTAATTAATACGACTAATGGAATTAATTTTGTTGGATATTTATGAGGTGGTGATTGTTGTAGGATCGATTCGGTTTTGTATCGAGCTGTTTTTGTATCGAACTACTTGTTTTGATAACTGACGTGGATTTAATATTTATTAAGTCACGTTAAAATATTTTTAAGGTGCGCCCAGAGGTAATGCCACTTTTTGTGTTCACATGGGTCACCCATCCAAGGTCTGACCATGACTGCAGTTGCTCGACTTTGGTAATCGTGTAGGAATATCGCTGTAGCACTTCACATATACATACATACACCACATTACATTACATGTACATAATGTATCGCTGAGTGTGTATGAAAACTGTGATCAATTTCTCAAAAAAAGGAATAAATAAATAAATATTTCAGGACATATCACACAGCGCCATCTAGCCCCATACTAAGCTTACGCTTGTATCATGGGTACTAGATAACGGATATAATACATATATACTTTTCTTTTTGTAAATACATACTTATTATACATAGAAACGACCAGACTCAACACAAGTAATTACAAATTTTAAAATTCATAATTACTTGTGTTATGCGGGAATCGAACCCGCACCCCTAGATTAGAAGGCAGAGCCACTACCAACTAAGCTAATGGAGCAGTCAAGGAGGTTATTAGTTCTACATGAGTACTCATAATCACCATCTACAAGATGATGATGATGCATTCCAAGCCGATTTCGGCTACGGCGAACGTATTTCCTACGGGTAAGTTACTGATGCGTCCTCACATGACTAATATACCCTATTTTAGCGGTGAATGTTCTAAAACAGTTGCTACATGTGAGGACGCCATTTACATAGTTATAGGTAATGTACGAAGGTACATATTATGCTTATGACACCATCTACATATTATGTTTCCAAACACGTCTACCAAATTTCGTATGTTTGATCACGGTTTTTTTGGATAATGTGGATCAGGATGTCTGAATCGATTTTGATAAAACTTACACTGTTACCTAAGTTGAAAAAATACCAAATCTGATACAAAAATAATCAATAACCGATAGTTTTTAATATTTAGGGAAAGCTATTCAAAAACATAGTCGGAACAAGAGAAAGAAGAGACTATACTATACAGGTATACTCAAGATAAGATTACACACAAGATTTTTAGAAGCTTAAATAAATACGCAACTTTTACAGGTCAAAATTATAATCTCCTCATTTGAAGAAGTCAGTTCATATCATATAAAATAAATTAAGCTAGCTAAATAAAACCGTTCAAAAACGCACGTTATTTCTATTTAGGTACCAACCTACCTTATATGGCATACCTGGCAACAAAAATTAAAATATAATCCGCAATAAAAATATGTACCTAGAAGTTTGATACATTTATTTAAGTTATATATGGTTTATTTTAGTAATTAGAGTTTACATATAAGGCAATCATTATAAAGTTAGGTACGTGTAAATTTGATATGGGAAGTGCCTCACTATAATTTTTGGCCTAATAAGAAGAATGCCTAAGTATTTATGTATGTACCTATTGTAATAGTATATTTACTAAAATAACTATAACAAAATATAGGTAGGTATATATACTTCTTTTGCTGATATTTCCTTGGCTTGAGCATCATTATCCACAGGCGGTTTCGCCCCATTGGTGGGTATAGGATAGGCCTCTTAATATCCCATTGGCTTCGATCTTGTGTCAGCCTCATCCAGATTTGACCTGCGACATTTGTCATATAGACCATCTTGCATTTGGACGCTCAATACTCCGACGACTAGTCCTTGGCTATCACTCTGTAACAGACTTGCTCCACCTTAACCCTGTTTTGATACCAAGATGTACATTCCCATGAAACAGTCTTCTATCAAACAATTCTGTGGAGGAGTCACGACCCTTAATAATGAGGAATATAACGCGAGTAGGGAGGAAGGGGTCTAAATATATACCGATCTAAGTTTCCGTTTATTTATGTAGCTTAATTTAGTAGAGAAAATGTATATTCTAGTGGACCATAGTGTTTGCTTGTTAAGATGTCGTTTCAGGTAACCGCGGTCAAATACCTGACAGTACAGTGTACAAAATATAAATAAATCCATTGTGCGTTATTACATCTGTATCCGAGGACATGTGTCTTCAGTGAAAGGACCTGGGCGCCCACCACGATGTATCTGCCCAAACGAATCTTCCTAACGAATTAATTCTGCGTAGTCACGACCCTCAGTCATGAGGAAATACGACTCAAAGAGAGATTAGTTCGCATCTTTTGCTTGTAACTTTCATATGCGTGTGGTAGTGAATGTGAAAACAGTCGAGTGAGGTGCACGCCCCAGATATCATCTTGATTGTCAACGGCCACGACACTTCATTATAACGACTACATTTTCTATGCCTTTGGTGTTTGTTTTTTTATAAATACTTACGTAAAATAAATTCTCTAAGTACTCATTAAATATAATGGGCCTTATTACAAAACGTGGTTTAAATATTAGTCTAGACCAAGTCCATTTCAGTTGTTCTAAAACTGTCTGTCTACTGTTAAATCAAAGTTCCAATTTGAGTTTTCCAAGAGAGTTTTGAGAGTTCCAAGTTGACATTTTGATTGCTTGTAGGTACATATGTGATGTCTGAACAACAAGAACCCACTTTTTATTTTCAAAGTCCTGGACTAATATTTAAACCGCGTTTTGTAATGAAACTAGAGATGGTCAAAATTCTGCTCATGGAATGAAACAGTTTCTAGTTTTTTTTATTTGTTTATTTATTTATTTGTCAGCTACTGATCGGATCATGATCTGATTTTATTAGTATAGGTTAAGTACTTTTTATCCTGCATATCCGTGCGAAGTCGCAAGCATCCATTAGTTGACTATAAACAAACGAAATTGTGCTAGAATTGGTTAGAAAATAATTCGAGCAGAATAGCAATTTGTACCTATATTATTGCCATAAAAATATTTGTAAGTATTATTTTTCTTACCTTGTGACAGTTATTAATATTCTAGAACATTATAAAATTATTTGATTTATAAAGACCTCTAGGGCGATTGGTGAAAATTAAATCATCAGCTTTACTCCAGACGAGAGATACGGCTGGAAGACACCGGTTTATGGTGGAAGTTCCTAAGACCCGCACGAAACGGTACGCTTCTACATTTATTGTTCGTACCGCAAGGTTGTGGAACTCCCTGCTTGACTCCCTGTTCCCCACGCACTATAATCCAGCGAACTTTAAATCGAGAGTGAATCAGTTATTATTGGGTAAGCACGCTCCATCTTAGGCCATAGCCTTTGCTTACCATCAGGCAAACTATGGCCAAATGCGAACCCGTTCTAGTAAAAAAGAAGACAACCAAAATAGATGAAGGTTATGATAAAGGATATCATAGAAAATTACATCAGCTACTAGGTGATCTCGGGGCCCTCAAAGATGGCTTTGACGACTGCTTTAGACAGGAATGCCACTTTTTGACCACCCATCCAAGGACTGACCGCGTCGACAGTTGCTTGACTTTGGTAATCACACGCGATTACCTCCGCTAGCTGAGCTACGGGCTACATGAAGCTTCTTAGAACGACAATGTGAACGTCACAATGTTATTGACATGACGATTACCTTCCACTCGATTTTCCACTTTCATGCACTCGACGACACGCGCTTTACTTACATTATGTACTTACTTGTGTAACTATGTGTATGTTATTTTTGTGGCTGCAGAGTAGGCTTGATTTTTTTTAGAAAAAAGTGGGAAAAAGGCAGTCTGTCTGTCTGATGGTAAGCAGTCACCGTCGCCTATGGACATTTGTAACTCCAGAGGTGCTGCAGCACTTTGCCAAGTTAGATGATGATATTATAATATTTATATTGTTTTGAGAGCTATTTAAATCGCCCTTCGGACCTAACTAAACGAAAAGTGTCTAATTGAGTTTGTCTTCGTATGGAATAGTTTGGTTTGGCCAAGCCGTAAACTTGTATCTTTCGTGAAAGCATCAATCGCGTACCACGATTCACTTATTCAAGAGAATTTCCCCAATGGATTAATTCTGCGGGGAAGTCAAGTCCCATAGTAATGAAGAAAAACTTGAGAGAAATTTGGCCAAAGTAGAGTAAGAGGAGTTTTCCAAAGTATTGCCAGGAGCACTTGTTCGCGTTAATATGAAAAAAATTATAGCATGTGTGTTAATCCCGAATCTAATCTATTTCCACGATAAAATACCTAAAATGTCGAAAACGGATGAACATTAAAATTTCCATGCCAACTAAAGTTTTTCATATTGTTCAAATAACTAGGTAAACACTGAAGTATCATAACTTTGTTTACTCATCAATGGTTATTGTGGTTTTTTTGTGGTTACACTGCAATAACAACAATAACTGCATGTTGATGCATGAACAAATAAAAAAAGCCAAATCCACTTTGACCTATCCTGACTAACTTAATTTGACTTGTTTACAATTGTAGTTTGACTACAGTATAACACGTAAAGAAAATGCCCACAAATTTGTTTCTGCCATTGATTATACCTATTGTGATTGTATTGTATTGGTTATGTGGTAAGGTGTTTATGTGTCAATCAATAAGTACCTAAACATTTATAATAAATAAATAAATAAAATGAATATTCCGGGACATTGCACACAGCGCCATCTAGCCCCACACTAAGCAAACGCTTGTGTCGTGGGTACTAGATAACGGATATAATACTTATATACTTTTCTTTTGTAAATACATACTTATTATACATACAAACAATTAGACTCAACACAAGAAATTATACATTTATAAAATGCATAAATACTTGTGTCAGGCGGGAATCGAACCCGCAACCCCTAGATTAGAGGGCAGAGCCACTACCAACTAAGCTAACAGGCCAGTCAATTAAAAAATTTAATGAGTGTGCACTAGGTATTATAAAAAAGATAAAAGATTTTTATTTGTAAACAGGTAAATGTGATACAATTTAGAGTTGCTCTGCCTTCTACTGTAGTGTTGCCTGTGTTGTAGAAGGCAGGATCTTCCGGGGGATATATTTGTTAACAATTAAATTATATTATACTAGATATGTTATACAAATACATGTGTTACAAATACCTACATTATACAAAAATCTCTATACCTAACTTAAAGTTGTCTTAAAATTCACTATAGTTTAGCAAATTAAATAAACAGAATTATAAAAATTATCGCTAAGTAGACAACTTGAAAAAAATACATGTACACAGTACCTAATATTCTACCTGTAGATACATTCTAAGTTTGGACCTAGTTTTTTTTTCGCTTACCTGACTTATGTGTGAATGGAATGTGTGTGTGCTTATATAATTTTGTGGGTAGATTTACAAAACATTTGAAGGTATTTAGTAATGTAGAAAATCTAGAAATAAAAGATTGAAAAGCAGTTCAAAACCTGTGATAGTATGTAGAAAATCCCAAAATACATAATCCGATCCCTATTTACCTAACCCAGTTTAAGGTTTAGTTAGGTAACAGAATTACCGAATGCTTACGCAAGTCAGACAATATGGAAAGTCGCGGCAAATTGCGCGGAGACAATTTTGGTGAGACTTGGCATGCATCACCTCACAGGAGTACCGTGCGCACGCGCAGACTGTTAGAAAAGTCTTTATTTTAAGCTATGTACCTGTTTCTTTATTGTTATAATGAATTGTATTTTAGAATATGACCATTTTGTGAATTTTTCATCAATAGTCGTGTAACAGTCGTGACATCCCCATAAAATTGATTAATTGGGAAGTTCTCTTGGGTTAGTAAATCGCGTAAGATCGCCCAGATCCTAACACAGAAGGCAACAAATTCTTAATTTTTATATTCATCAAAGATGTCGTTAGCTTACGATGTTTTTCTACACTGCTAAGCGAGTGCAAATCCAAACATAACTTGAAAAACAAGTTATTGGTGTAGGGTCGAAATCGAATCAGTATTCACATACAACCACCACTCGAACCACCGACCGAGCCATACTACAACAACAACAAACTACTAGAGTACAAATTAGCTGTCTAAATAAACGCTAGCATACCTCTTCTTTTCGCGGTAATGCGTTTAAAATGGAGCTGGGCGGGACACGTGGTTAGGAGAACTGATAACAGATGGCGTAAAGCAGTCACAGAGTAGTGGCCTAGAACTGGCAGGCGAGGAGTGGGTCGTCCGGTCGCGCGATGGGTCGACGACATCGTCAAAGTCGAGGGTCCAACCTGGATTAGGTCTGCACAAGATCGACGCAGATGGCACATGCAAAGGGAGGCCTACACCCAGCAGTGGGATCCCAAGGGTTGTGGATGATGATGATGATGATACCTCTTCTGCTTTTTCTTTACCTTATCCCACTATGTGAGGTCGGCGCAGCATGTTCCTCTCTTCCATTTCATTCTGCCACTCGTTTTCTCAAACGCAAGCATATAAAAGCAATAAAAAAGAATTAGTTAAATTCAGTAGAAACTTAAAACTGCCTAGACAATTAGGAAGGTGAAAATAAAAAGGCAATGGTCCGTGAAAACGTCACGGCTCCAATTTGAGGCTTCCTTTATAATTTCACGGGTCGCCACGCTTTCACAAGTCTAAAAACGCAGTCTATGCCTCTTATGTAGGGAGCTTTTAAAGAAATACATAGGTAATAATTACCTAACGTCTTTACTATTTACTTGTTTTTTTTTAATAATTTCAAATATGGCAATCGAAATATTTTAACGAATTATTTTCACAGAGGAAACTGAAAAAATCTCTCGATATATGGTAACAAAGACGCATTCAGTTCACAATAAAATGTTTTATTACACGATGAAAGATATTATGAAATATCGCTTATCCATGCTGGATCGTCCGTTTCAGTTGTTTTAATTATTTGAGGGCCTTGTATGTGCAGTTTTTTTCAAATGTCACAGCTAGCCATATGACCATAAGCACCCAAAAGGCCAACTTTAGTGACATTCAGTCATGCCGCTCAGTAGGTACAAGTATACTCCACCTTTAGCGACAGTAAGTGTATGTTGCTTGAGGCTCTGCTGGTCAAATGCCTTACTGTTCAGCGTAAAAAATATGTTAAGCTGTATATCAGTCGTGCAAAAGTTGATATATTTGTTAGTTTTTATTAGAAATCTTCCACGTATTTCCCACCAGTACTCTCATATCTCAAGTTCAGTGCTTGCGTCGCGTGAAATTGTCGCACTCTTACTTTCCTGATGTCGCCAGATACGTCCTTCCTTTCGCTTTAATTGTCAGTGAATTGCAGTGTCTATGACCCTCTGATGGCCATGTTTATAATGCTATTAAATGTGTATCTATTCCGTATGGTATACTCGTATTAAATAGGTACTTATTTAATTAAAGTATGCTTTCTCTTGTATCGAAGTTAAAGCCAGAAAATAATGTAGTACTTTTAGGACCCAATTTGCACGACTTTTGAAAACATTGAGCGATAATATTACTACAAATAATGAACTGCTTGTATGCTTAACTGCTTAGTTACAATTGATACCTTTGTGAAAAAAGACGAAAAAATGTACTCATTTTTTAAAACTTTCTTCTTCTTTCTTTTGCTTTAATGAGGCTTTTTCTGACAGCTGAATTAAAAAATAAAAAATGGTGTAAAAAGTGCTCAACAGATGGCGTTGTATGTTGCCCCTGTACAAGCGAGTTCTTCATAATACGTGAAACGGAACGTTACATAAACTTTACAATGCAATTTTATTTATATTCAGTATGAGTGAGACAAGTTTTTGGTAAAATTAATTTATTCTGGTAATCAATTTACAAAATACTAATATAAAAGTTAGACAACGATGTCTTTAAAAATATTCCACATTTTTTTTTGTAGGAAATGGAACGTTTTCATCTGACATGACATATATTTTGACATCCCACCATCCATGATTTGTGTTTGTGTTGTATACATTTTGTTTTGTGTATGTATTGTCTGTGTTTGTGTTTTCGAAGTAAAATGAAGAAAAACTGAAATATTGAGTTGTTTTTGTTACACCAACCTACAAGTTCAGAGTTCATTTAGTTAAACAATGTCGTCCGAAAAACAAAAACCATAAATTTTACTTGTTCTTTGGTGTACATTAACAGTATACAGCGACATCTATTGAACCTATTTTAAACTATTTATTTTTAATTGGCTCCTTGAAAAAGCCTCATTGTCAGTGAATTGCATTGTCTATGACCCTGGTTAATGACCATGTTTAAAGTTAATGCTATTAAATGTGTATTCCGATATATATAACGATCTATTTAAGTAATTAACTAGGTATGTATTTAAACAGCATGCTTTCTTTTTAAGTATGTAAGCTTAAGTTAGAAAAGGGAACTGCACGTCTTTGCAAGCTTTTAGTGAAAAGTGGTCACCAACATATTTAGATTTTTTTATAATCTGCTGTAAATGACTAAGATGGATTTCATTACTACCTATGTTCCCATCCACATTGCGAGGTACCGGCGCGGGCGCGGGCGAGTGTCGCGGTAGCAAGGAAGGCAATATCCGTTTCCGTCTAACCCCTTTTTATTCTCACCTGCGTGTGGTTCTCAAACTTTTGCATATTATTTATTAATTTAGGCCCACTTTCACAAGGATTCGTATGTTACGTAGGTATTTAGGATTGAAATTTAATATTAAAAATGGCTAAATGTGCTTATGGGTCGTTGTGTTCTTTAATATAAATGTTCAAGTCAAACTTTACCCGATACGAACAATTATTTATTTAGTCTACAAAAAACAATTCCAAAAAAATGATATCTTTCTACAAATTATTGGATATAATAAGACTTAAACAAGCTTATCTGCTTTCAGAGATTAAAATAATTTCGCAGATCTGTCTAAAATAAGCGCAGCAACATAATTCATCAGAAATATTATACGTGAAAAAGTTTTAACGTAGATGCAGTTGGTATAGGATCTTGGGTAGCCCAGAGAATCACACAGGTATCCTTAGAAAACCTACTATCTATAGAATATTTTTCTATGTAACGAGAGCAAAGCCACGCCCATCAACTACTGTTAATAAAAAAAATGAGTAAAGAAAAGTTTGAGCACTACTGCCTATTTCTCTCGTTAATTTTACCCAGTTATTTGCTTCACCTCGTTTAGGCATACAAATATACTGATAATCAAGTTAAGGGTGGTCTTTCTGAATAACTTAACATAAAAACAAGTATAAAAAATAACATAAAAACTCAAGTTATGAGGTCCAACGTTTGGGGATGTCCGATTTTTTACGAAAAGATTTGGTTAGTTATTATCATTTTTATGTCACTTTAAGATGCTAAGGTGTCGTTGACTTGTCTATAGAAATAAATCTGTTTCTCAAATCATTTAGGGTCAATGTGAATTAGGTAGGTACAATAGGTACCTTAAAATTTTACGTGATGAGCGTTTAAATAAACAGACAAACATATTACCAAACTTTACACAGAGAAACAAAAACAGATTAACAGAGACAGAGAAACCGAAAAACAGATAAACAGACAAAAGTTATAAAAACTGCTAAAACGTGTTTTATTATCGATCTTTAGTACTTACAAGGCGCTGCTCGCGTGGCGAAGCAGCAGTTGCAGCAAGCTGCCGTCCCCAGTGGACGAACATAGACTGCGCGAGCGAGCACGGCGCTCGCTAGAGATTTTTTTGCAGTATCTTCCATGAATAGATTTTTGACCCTCTTCAGCTTTATTATATTACGTATAGATTGATAGTAAACTAGGTACTTTTAATTTATGTTTGCAGTTAATTATTCTTCAATAAAAACCTATCATGCTTTAAATTGAAACGCTTATAAAATCTGAATGTATGTATTTTTTTAGTATCTATGCTTATCAAAAAAGAAGCGAGACGAAAAAGCGTTTTCATTATAATTTGATGACTATAGTCCAAGATAGTCCAAGCATAGTGATGAAGGAAAACATCGTAATAAGATTATTAGAGGAATTCAAAATCCACATTTTTCTATTATGGAAAGACCTTGGCACCCACCACGATGTATCTGCCCAAGGGAACTACCCCAACGAATCAATCTTGGGGAGTCACGACCCTCAGACATGAGGACTTCAACAGTAATCAAACAAATAAATCTGTTGTAATAAATATGTTTTATTTAACATAAAGTTTACACCATCGTCAACTCTTCATGATACGAGTATTGTAATTTTACAATCATATCATTTATATATGAATATAAATCATATCATCATATTCATATCATTTTTATATAAATGCTAACAAATAAACAGAGATTTTATACATTTATAATAGGTACTTAAATACCTTCTGAAACTTAGTTATATCATATGTTTTTAGTCACATTTTATACGTTTATCTTTACACGGGTCAGCACCAAATAAATTAAACCTATTCTTAAAATTAATAATGCAAATTCGTGACAGTGGGTTTAATACAGAGTTAGTTGTAAAAAACCTGTTTTCAGAAGGCTAAAGGCGACAGAATAAATCCTAAACAGTATTCTTAGTAAGTCATTTATAAGTTTTGTTAACGTATACCTACCTACATTTGTACCGGGAATGTCAAGTGTATAATTTACACATATTATATTGGTTGTCATCTTTTTGACATTTGCCTGCATTTTCTAACATATTTACAAATAATTATCTTTCTGATTGAAACAAATTCAAGTTAAAAGAAAGGGAAGCATTTATTCGCATTCTTTTGAAATATCAGAACGCTATATTTTTATTAGACTTTCTGTATAACGCTGTATATTGTTATTATTTCTTAGTTTTAATCACGATCTTTACCATATCAATTTTCTGCATTCTCCTTTTTAATAAGGTTATTTTGTTTTAATTTCGATTTCTCTAAAGCTTTTGAGATTACAGTCCTAATTAATTTTGGGTTATGTTTACTGGAAGAGTAAATGTACTATATTTTACGTCCATCGACACTTTTTTACTTTGTATACTTATTTTGGAAAAAAGACAAAGCACTGATCTAGTTCTGGGAAATTTATCTTTTATTCTATTTCAAAGCCTTCAATATAAAATGGAATCGTTAGACTCTGAGAAACTAATCTTGGTCATTCTGGCTAACAAGAAACATTGCATATGGATTTAAGTGAAACATTTGCGATTACAAATTTAAAAAAAACTGTAGTTGCATTTTTTAAATAAAAGATATTTTCACAAATTCGTTGTTTTTAAATAATAAATATTTTTCTCAATATACTGATATTAAAATATAAAAGGTTGTGTTAAGTACATATCGTCAATATGTATAAATTGCCACAGTTAATAAACTCCGGTCATACAAGAAAAAGAATTTGCATCTAGCAAACTTGATAGCAATACAAAAGTGAAATATAAAACATTCTGTATTGAGACCGGAATTTAATAAGTACAAACTTATCAATTTCCTTTGTCATAATCAAACATTATTCCTAAATGCTTATTAAAAACTTCTGAAAGTAGACATGTAAACAAAATGCTTTTTAAAATATTCTGTTGTTTTTTTATCTAAATTTAACATCACTCTAAACTATTCTAAACTATTCTAAATCACTTTTTCTTTGCTTCTTATGTATAAGTACTTCGTTTTTTACTAGGTATTAAAAAAACTATATTATGATTAAAGGGGGATTCATAAAATATATAAATAATAATGGCCAATTATTAGAAATAATAATAATTTAACATAATTTTGGGATTCTATATACATACCTATGTATTTTTACACATGCATTATCTTACACATACACGTACGTTTTTTTAAAAGTATTTTTATGTATGTATATTTAAAAAATATTCTGCGGAGGAGCCACCACCCTTAGTCACGAGGAAACACAAAGCGTGATATTTAACTAAACATAAGCAGTTCTGTAAGTGATTTTTTTCACAATTTGCTGTTATTGTCAGCTTACAAACCATTTTTAGAAACAAAAAGTATTGCTTTGTGTATCCAAGTTTTTATAACTCAATTTTATGCATCCTGATAACAGCTATCCGTAACATTTTTATTTAAATCCCCCTTCTATCTTATATTGTCTTTTTGTCTATTTAAATTCCGGGTACGACAATAAAGGTATATTATATACGGTATTTCGAATCCAAATGACTTTCAATAACACTGAGTAGATTTTTTTATTAAATTACACGTCTTAATGGGCTTTTTTTTAGGTGAACACTTTCCAAATTTACGAACCTCTCTGCTGGTCTTCTAAAGCATTCACAAAGCATCACTGCGATCTAAGATACATTTCAGGGTTCCTTAATTAGTTTCGTTTTCTGTCGGAAACGAAACGCCAATAATGGAGTCCCATGCAAATCTGTGATTGGTGGACGCCTAACATCGTGTCACTTTTGGCAACTTTAATTGGCGTACCGTTCCCGAGTGAAAACTTTACGCGTTTGTAGAACAACTTGCTGTTAAAATACTGTACGCAATATACCTTTACCATTCCAAGTCGTTTACAAAATCATTTCTATACAATTTTTACTACATCTAACCAATTCTTGTATTTTTTTACTATCTTCACCGGGAAAACATATTTTTTTCCAATCTATTTCTATCCTAAATCTAACCAAGTTTCCTATTTACTATTGCTTCCTATGGTTGCCTTACACACATACCCCTTCAAGGCGAGCACTCCTCTACATTTTATATGTACCTGGTATCGCGCACACCACTCCAGTGAGTTGCAGAATACACCGACGTCGGTGAGGGTTTTTACAGCTGCTATTGATAGTAGATCTAAAATGAGATATATAAATATTAAATCGTAAACAAATCTTCCTCCACACCAAATGTTTCGTGCATTCTACTTTTTCACAATACCAACGGAAAACTGTATGACATATTTTTGGCATTGTCAGGTCAGCTTTTTCAAGCAACCATAGGGTCCAAACTATATGATATTGAATATATTGAAATCACTCTTATCTCACAAACTTTTTTCAAGCAAAATGTAAACTTTTGTAAAGGTATTTGTTACCTAATTGCTCGATTTTTTTCATACACATATCATCGTCATCATCATCATTAGCCCGCTATCGCCCACTGCTGAGCATAGGGCTCTTTTCGTGTACGCCACTCGTCCCGGTCCTGCGCAAATCGAATCCAGGTGCTCCCTGCGGTTGTTCTAATGTGGTTTAATTTTCACGTAGATTTCGTGTAGTCAATTCTGGCGTCATCAGCACTAGCGACACAGTCCAAGGTGAAGAATGCTGCATGAGCTACAAATGTACTTGTTTTGTATTTTTATCAGGCAGTAATTATTCCACAATATTACTGGTACCTAACGACGTTTGTTCTACGACTTTTAGAAATTCACAAAAAACAAACAAACATTCACAAAAGAAAACCATACAAGAAGTTTATCACGCCCCGAGAAAATGAAAAAGTCCAAGTCAAAGCATTTATTTGCTGAGTACAGGTAAAGAAGATGGTACATTACATTACATTACATTACATAAGAACACCATACTCAACCCACAAGGTATGCAAATATAGTACATATATTATAACAAATTTTGCTAACGTTTATTATTTGTAAAATTTGTTAACGTTTACAGATTTTACACCTAAGTAACTTATAAATCTTCACTAAGTAAACACAAACATATTTTTTTTGTTTCCACTTTCTAAAGTTGTGTAACCTAAATGGATGCTTATAACGTTCTAAAGCTGCTTTTAAAAGGTTGTGGCGTTGATTACTGACCCCGTATGTATCTACTAATATAATAAGTAAATAAATAAATGTAATATAATTAATTACCTGGTGGGTCAGCATGTGTGAGTAGCTGCACATCGTTGGCCCGACAGAAGGCGTGCAGCGACGGTGGCACGACGCAGCACGAGGCGAGGTTGATCTGCGCTATCGCGGGTTTGACTCTCGACCACGCGTGCAGTTTTCGAAGGCAGCCGCCGCCCACGTCAGCGACGCCTAATTGGCCGACGCGCTCTGGAAAATATTAATATGTAATTAATATAATATTAATATAATTATTATTAATTTTTGTTTTTTATTTTGCTTCATGTTTTATTTTAGGTATATTGTATATTTTAATATTATGTTTAAGACTTGTAAATAATTTTAGTTATTATTTCCATTATAAACTAAAAAAAAAACTATTCAAAAAAAATTTAAGGCTGGGATATACTCGTCTATAGCGAACACTGTCACTCTGGGTAGAAAAGAACGAGAAACACTATGGCGCCGAAATCGCTAAAATCTACCACTTTCGTTGGAAATTAATTAATTAATTAGAAATATAATATTGAATCGAAATTTTACTCCAGCAGTGTTGAGTCATAGTTTATTTTACATCACTCAAATTAATTTTAGAAATATGCGTTTGAAATTGTTTAACAAACTAAGTGTGTGTACTACAAATTTTAGCTGGCCTTAGCCAGCTAAAATTCAAAAAAAGACCTAACTTTGTGGTTTTTTTCTATCGAGGAAATTAATAGTCAACGTGTTTCGGAAACAGTAGTGTGATTAAATATATGATCAAGATTAAAAACAAAAAAAAAATGTTCTTTTAACGTAAAGACTTTTGGCTAAAAAATTTTTTATAGTACCCCGTTTTCTGAACTCATAGGTCCTTAAGTAAGTACGTATAAAAGTAGCCAACCCTGTGTTAGTTTTCAAACCACCCTAGGGCCCTTGACATGACTAAAAATAAAAAAAAGCTTAACGACTGCTGTATCTAACGGATATGTATCAAATTATTTTACCCTGTGCAATAATTTGACTTCACAGTTGGCGTATGAATGATAAAGATAATAAGTAATATACATAAAAGGAAACAGATATATGCAACTATTTGTCGCGTGCAATGTAGGTGAGGAAACCTAATATCCATCGCAGCATGCATGGTGGCATCGTGGTAATGAACAATCGTCGGTAGAAAAGTTGAAAATTTAGTAGAGGATCATATGTTCCTATATAACACATACCTACTTATATAACAGTGTTTCAAAACGATTTTTTTCAAACATGACACCGGCGTGTTCATCATATAAAGTACGTCTGCAACATAAATAAAAAACCGGCCTATTGCGAGTCGGACTCGCGCACGAAGGGTTCCGTACTATCTATTTTATGTATTAGATTATGTATTTATTTTTATAGTTAATATATTTCTAAATATTTACTTACAAATATTCAAGTTTCTACATTTTTATTAAGATCTAGTAAAAATTGCTTAAAAATTACGTTTGTTGTATGGGAGCTCCCCTTTAATATTTACTTTATTGTAATTTAATTATTTATTTTAAAAGGCAATATACAAGTAAATATTCTGCGAAAATTTGAAGCGTCTGTCTGTTACTGTTAATATTAAGCAAAAAAAACGAAAAAAAAAACACGTTTATTGTATGGCAACCCCCCTTAATATTTTCTTTTATTTATAGTATTTGTTGTTATAGCGGCAACGGAAATAGGTACATCATTTGTGAAAATTTCAGCTTTCTAGCTATCACAGTTTATGAGATACAGCCTGGAGACAGACAGACAGACAGTTAGACAGACAGACAGCGGAGGCTTAGTATAGGGTCCCGTTTTACCCTTTGGGTACAGAACGCTAAAAAGCCTTTGTAACATATAAAGTACCTTTTTTAACATAGTCCTCGAGCACGGCCCACAGCACCTTGATCCCGGGCAGGATCGCCTCGCACTTGCGCGCGTCCGCCTCGCTGTCGGCGCCCTCTAGCTGCGTGTCGGATACCGGCACTGGAAAACATAACAAATACATCGTTAGTGTCTGTTACAAAGCCAGCGTGGCTTAGCGGCTCCAGAGTCTGCTTTTCATCCAGACGCACACTTGTTCGAATCCGGCCCTGCACCAATGACTTGTATTTTCAAGTAATGTGTGGATTTGCACTCGCTTAGCGGTGAAGGGAAACATCGTGAGGAAACCAACATATCTGAGGACTACAATATCCGAAGACATGTGTCTTTTGGGAAGGACTTGGGCGCCCACCACGATGTATCTGCCCAAGAGAACTCCCCTAACGAATTAATTCTGCGGGGTAGTCACGACCCTCAGTCATGAGGAAATACGACTCAAGAGATTGTAGGGCTAGCATAAAAAAAAATATGTTACCATGCGCACTTAACAAAGAGATAGGCGATGCCTTCAAAGACTGGCTGTTCCTAAGGTCGGTGTCGTCACTGGGCCCGTCCTTGTGTACTATGTCAGGGTTGTAAGCCAGTGTCACGTTGTCTATGTAGTTGGTGTCCAGGGCTGTGAATACTGGAATCCAAATAAAAGTTTCATTAGTAAAATAAATATTGAACAAAATTGGGGTGAGTAAAGTGCTTTGGGAGAGGCCTGTCTCCAGAAATTAATTGACAGTAGGCTGATGATGATGATAAATTGGGTAAAGATATGGAATCTTAAACAGACATTATTTAATACAGATTCGGATTTTTGTTGATGAAAACGTATGATTTTTAATACGGAATAGGCTAACGCTTGACTACGTAAGCCCGCCTGATGTTAAGCGTCCCTATAGTCTGAGATTGTATATGTTCTAATGGGAGTGGCCAACTCTGGTCTTCAAACCGCCCAAAGGGCCTCTGACATGGCTTAACGACTGCAGTTCTATGACAGTAAGCCGGGACATACAATTTATCGTGTCATCCTAAAATGATAAAAGATGAGGATTCCTGAACAGATATGTTTAAAAAGTTTTGTCATTTTATTTAGGCAAATGGAATGCCTATTTTTAAGGCAAGCTTCCGAGGATTGACTGTAAAAATGTTTGCTTAAAATTTATAATAGCATGCGAGTTGAAAAAATACAATTTTTATTCAATGTAGTGAAATTAAATGATCGAGCGTAACTCGCTTACGTTAGCACCCTAGGCTGCAGCAATGCTTAATATCAGGCAGACTGTAATCAAACGCCAACCTATCCCACGTAAAACAAACTTTTTATGAATAGATTAAATACTTCGAGAAACAAAGTCACAAACACTCGAAAAAAAAATCCGAGCCAAAACTCTGCCCACGCTACTCGTTGAGCAGACTTTTGGATTACCTTTCTTTTGCACGTTCTTAAAATATGTAAGAGCGAAAGAGACAAGCAGTGTTGTTTGCGCTCGCTGACGATGTTAGCGTTCGGACACTTTCCTGCGCTTTTTAGTTTGAGATTGTGTCTCTGTGTAATCCTAGCTCAATGATTTAATATTTACATGTAAGAATTGTAATTAATTATGAAATACACTATACAAGTCAGTCGAATTCAGCGTGTTTTTATCACGAATGGCTAATTTCAGTTTGCGTGTGGTAAAGATAAGATTCGATTCGGATTGATTCACTGAGATAGGTATATATTGGCTTAATTATCTAAATTTTAGCATTGATAGAACTGTTGTAGATAGTTTTATCAGGGTGGTTGTCTTTAAGTTTTTCAGCCGCCTTTAGGGTCTCTCTGGGCTTAATAATGATAACTGCTGTATAGCTCATATAATATTCATATTTGTTTCTTTATATTTTCTGTCATTATTTTACAATAGTCATATTACATGTTCATAAAATTCATTTCATTAATTAGCATTAAAAAACAAAATAAACATTTATAAAATATAATAATTAAATACAATTATTTTAAGCTGTGTCTATTATAGAATTTACTTTACGAAGTGGCAGTTCCACGAATTGTTTAAAGCTTTCGAACGCCTGGTCAACAAGCCAGAGCTTGAGTCTTACTTTAAATATCAAGAAATTAATTTTTCTAAAAGCCGTAGAAGTTTTAAAATCATTAATTAAAACCACCCTTAAGAGGTTAGTTACCTACTAGTACAATAGTCGTTAAGCTACGTCAGAGGCCCCTAGGGCGGCTAGAATTTTTTTTAAATTTTACTAAAAAACATTGCATATGTATAGCTAATAACTATATCATACTTATTATTTCATTATTATTTTACCACTAATATAGTTAAGGTAAAATATACTTTCCTGCTATTCTTAAAGATTTTGTAATTGTAAGGTTTTATTTTCTAAATTACGGTTTTAAATTAGAAAGTAATGTGAGAGCTAATTGATGATGATGATAGAAGTAAAGGCTTTTTTATTTTATTTATAGTTAAGGTGCAAAAACCCGACTGCACTCAAAAATCTTTCGGTACATTGCACGTTAAGTGGATTCATTTAAAAAGCAGTCTTCTTCTCAAATCAAGTTTAGGTCTGAAGTCAGCTACTGGCCGCATTACCACGCTGGATGGCAATGCTGATACGTTGAGCCAGAAAATGAGCAGCATTTTCGTCATGCGTCGCGTCAACCAAGCGCTCCGAGAGGTTTTGAAAAAAGTTCATCTAAACTTTGATTTGCAATTTATCTGCATTAACTATTGTAAAATAATACTACCTATAGTGACATCACTCCATAGTATCAGCCGATAAGTTATCTTGAATGAATTACCAACGCCACCATAGAGATAAGAAATTATCATAAAATACATAAATCATAAGACAGTTCATATCTTTATGCTGATTTTAATTTACAAATGATGATTTTTTTTATTGAATATTGAACTCTATTTCAACAAAGTAAGGGTCATACTAGTGTTATACTCATATTAACGTGAAAATTATGATTGAAATTAGTTGATTATTTAATATTGAGCCTTAAGTGATCGCAATAAGAGTCATATTAGTGCACGCTCCCATAAACGTGTAAATTATGATGGTTACTATTGTACTCGTATATTAGACTTTATTTCAACAACATTAGAGTCATATTTGTTTGTATTTTTTTATAAGTACATATTTGATATTATAATCTTATGTGTAGGAAATAATATACCCATGTCCTGTCAAGTTAGTTACAGACAAATTTGCTTAACAAATCACTTTTCTGAAGTAATTTATTTTTTGTCTTACTTACATAATTTGTATATTTTAGTATAGCAAAGTGATGAAGATGATAATCATGATTATCATCTTCTTATCGAATGAGAGTGGCCAACTCTGGTGTCGAGAGTTTATCAAGCCGCCCTAACTACCTAACTAACCTCTAACATTGCTTAACGACTGCCGTAATAGACAAATAGCCGGGACCTACAATTTAACGTGTCAACCGAACTACGGAAGCGCCCAAAATGGAATGAATGAATGCTTATCATACAATAGGTGAAAATGGGAAATACATAGTATACCTACTAAAATTTCGCAAGGTTTTATTATGTGTCACAAATTGGACCCCTTTTTTCTTTTTTCATTATAAACTAAAACTAAAACTAATCCCACACCTGATACAAAACATAGATGGATAGATAGATTAAGGCTTTATTGAACACACAAATACAATAAAACTCAAAAAGAGATAAAAAAATAAACATCTAAACTAAGACCATCGAATCATTAATTAACAGCCATACAAAGGGAAGGATCAATTAAAAGCAATGTACAGTAACATGATATAATAGGTACTGTGTAAAACACACAGCTACTCTACGAATAATTGATAGTAGGTATAGAAACGTAACTGAACGGAATTTACTTTCAACTCAAGTATGTATAAGTTAATTATATGTTTGGAACATATTGGTTTATTTCTAATTAATTATAGTTCCTGACACATTTAAATCGAAAAAAAATAATTAATCAAATGTATATCTGTTTATCTAACCCCAAAAAATAATTCCACGAGATAGATACTACTCAACCGCGGCGGCAGCGGCGGTCGGTTAACTAACCGACGCCGCCGCGGTTGAGTAGTTGTGCAGGGATTAACTCTTTATCAAGACAAAGCATTCGTCTTTTGACGGCATCGTAAACACAAGCAAGTTTCCATACGAGTAATTTAACTCTTTATCAAGACAAAGCATTCGTCTTTTGACGTCATCGTAAACACAAGCAAGTTTCCATACGAGTAATAGATAGAAAGATAGTTACGCTTTATTAAAAACACCAGCACAATACAGAGATTTATGAGGGTGGTGTATTTTGTTTTGGGTGTTGTGTCTCGCCGACCTAACTCCATTGTCAACTGGACATCATCTCACAGGTGCTGACCAAGTTAGATGTCCAAGGTTCACCTACTATTGTATAGTTCTAAGCTTTTATTTCATAGTACAATTTCAAATGTTCGCAATTACTATACCTGCATCTTTATAAAAAGGTCAAAAAGCTTTATGAAGTATCTTTGCTACTTTATCCTTTCATTGTATGTCTCACATTTGCTACTGTTGCTTTTTTTTCTCATTTTCATGCCACGTTGGGTCAGCCAAATCTACTGCCCTATTCTCGCGAGTGTTGTATGATAGAGACATGAAAGGAGGAAGCATTTTCGACGCTACATTTGCAAGGATTAACATTTCTTTAGTATTAATAATTCATAGCAGGTACCTACTGTATACTACTTATAGCTACATACTTTACAGATACTGCGTATTATGGTTGTTGTCTGTTATCATGATAGCGGAAGTTTTTAGTATCAGTTTTCATTGTCAACTTGGCAGCGCCATTGGATTACAAATCGACAGAGGGATAACTTAAACACAGGTGGCCAAACTAGATTGTCTTGAAAAGATACCTTGGCTTAGTCGGTAGATTGTCTGTCGGCTATTCTCGATTTTGCGGATTCTATCCCCACACAACACAAGTAATTGTGCATTTCCAATATGCAATTAATGGTGTTGAACTATCTCAACGTATAATGAAGTATTTATTTACCAAGGAATAGTATATAAGTATTATATTCGTTGGCTACTCGTAGTATGTACCCATGACACAAACGTCTGCTTAGTATGGAGCTAGATGGCGCTGTGAGTTATCCCTGAATATGTATTACACTACTATATTTAGGTACATATAAAAAAGAAAACTCACCATTTTCCAAGCATTCTTTCAGATCATTAGTACTGTCTACGTTGATGAATATTTTGACTCCAATCTTCAAGTTCTTTCGCTCCTCTTCCGCCATCTTGTTTTGCACGTCATCGTGCGGCCGTGTTATGTTTATGACTGCCTGAAATAATGTTATTGGAAACTTGAAAAAAATATCGAGAATATGTGTAAAAAAAGTATTGTAAAGGTATTTTTAGTACACGTGTAAAATCAATATGACTTAAATGATTTTTAAAGTTTAGAACTGATACACAGAATATTTTAATATCAAATCTTGGGTCTATCGGGTTTTGTAAGGAATAAAGATTTGCATCAATCGTTTTCTGTTTGTTTTTTTTTATATCAAATGTTTTCTGTGTTTTAACTTCTAAACCGCGAAAGTTATTTTATTATTTTAAGGCTGTGTTCTTAAAAACACATTTACTCCAAATTACCTGTTGAAATAGTTATGTAAATATATTGCTCTCTCACTCTATTAGGATTTTGGGCAAAATCTTAAGGCAAACAGATGGGTGTTATATTGTAAACTTTGTAAAGTGATGCAGATAGCTGAAATTGTGTGCATGTGACGTCTTATATAATAAATATATTCTAGATGAACAAGTATTTTGAATCATTTTTTTTTTTTTTTTTTAACTTGAACGGGTTTGCATTTGACCATAGTTTACCTGATAGCAGGCAAAGGCTATGGCCTAAGATGGAGCGTGCTTACCCGATAAGAACCGATTCACTCTCGCTTTGAAGATCGCTGGATTATAGTGCGTGGGGAACAGAGAGTCAGGCAGGGAGTTCCACAACCTTGCGGTACGAACAATAAAGGTAGAAGCGTACCGTTTCATATTATTTTTATTTATATTTCATTTTTATGTTGTTAGATTTGAGTTGACCATTTTCACTACAAAGAGAATCTAGATACCTGTCCCCTTAGACAAGAGGCGTATTTTAGTGAGCGTACTGTCGCTCGCTTATAGAATAGAAAGAGCAATGTATGGGATTGACATCGCGACGATTGACATGCTACGTCACTCCCATACATTGGTATTTCTATTCCAAAAGCGAGCGTCAGTACGCTCACTAAAATACACCTCTTGTCTAAGGGGGCTGTGGTGTAGAAAAAGCCGGTACAACCATGAAGTCTGATACATTGCAGCAGGTCACACTATTGGTAAGAGATTCAGGATACTAGATCATATCAATTTGAGCAAGAAAGATAGATCTCCTAATATAAAAACAGAAAGAGAGATAAGTTACCTGTGGCGCAGAAGAAGCAGGTACAACGATATAATCGGATACATTAGAGCTTCTTGGCAGGTCTTTATGTTTGGCCACCCCATTGGTAAGAGGGGCGGGGTGCTAGGTCTCATCCATTATAATGAGAACTATAGATACCATTATTTATAGGGCAGAAAGTGACAGTAGATAGCTGTAATTGCAGATACAGCAGGAACAACCATCCAACCAAGCTTCACAGTGAAGGCAGTTGTAGAGGGAAAGAGGCAGAGCTAGCCATTCAAAGAAAATAAGAGAAATAGAGAGAGATAGATAAGTTACCTGTGGTGCAGATGAAGCAGGTACAACCATATAGTCGGATACATTGGAACTTCTCGGCAGGTCTTCATGGTTGGTCACTCCGTTGGTGAGAGGCGCGGGGTGCTGCGAACCCCACTCTGTGAGTGTCAGCTTTATGCTTTCTGAAAGCTGGAAAAGAAATATCATTAGTTTACAACAGAACTTGTCTCATGTCAAACTTAACCTATAGGTTCGATTGTTGGTCGGATATAGATTAACAAAAGTGAACGTTTGAACTGAATAGTATGAAGTATGATTTCTAGGATTAATCGAGCCCTGGATAGTGCAGTGTTGAGGATGCCAATTTGTGATAGTATTTAAACTTCATATAAACACTAATCTTGAATTGGGTGTCAACTGTCATAACTGACAACTCCCTTATAATTTTGTATTTAGATATAGAAATTCAAATACTGTAAAACATTATTTATATAACCTTGATGAATGTACAATTATTAAGACAGGTTTTCAATCCCTAAAGACAGCGGAAAAATTAAATTGTAAGCATTAAGAAAAGAGATTTGAGTAAGTAATACCTTTTTAATAACAATAATATATATTTTTTTTATTTTTTTCAACTTTGACTGGTTTGCACTTGGCCATAGTTTACCTGATATCAAGCAAAGGCTATGGCCTAAGATGGAGCGTGCTTACCCGATAAGAACCGATTCACTCTCGCTTTGAAGATCACTGGATTATAGTGCGTGGCGAACAGGGAGTCAGGCAGGGAGTTCCACAACCTTGCAGTACGAACAATAAAGGTAGAAGCGTACCGTTTCGTATAATTAAATATATGGATATTGAGACTTTTCTCACAGTTTATTAATAAATTTGATATAATTCAATGCAAATACTTATGATATATTGGTTTAGATTATTATCGTACCCGCTAAACTAATCAATATAACATATCTATCAATATAATTGACTATTTATTTGCTCCGTTAGCTTAGTTGGTAGTGGCTCTGCCTTCTAATCTAGGGGTGCGGGTTCGATTCCCGCATGGCACAAGTAATTATGAATATTAAAATTTGTAATTATTTGTGTTAAGTCTGGTCGTTTCTATGTATAATAAGTATGTATTTACAAAAGAAAAAGTATATATGTATTATATCCGTTATCTAGTACCCATGATACAAGCGTAAGCTTAGTATGGGGCTAGATGGCGCTGTGTGATATGTCCTGAAATATTTAAATATATTTATTTATTTATTATCTACACTAATGTTGTAACATTCTACTTATGTTTCCAATACTTGACTTATAATTACTACTGTTATAGCGCAGACAACAAAACACTCAATTTAAGCAATTTCACATGATGGTATAATATCCACATCGATATCGTATTATCTCATTATAACATCAATAAAACGCGACCAACCTGATTGCAGGGCCAATCAGGTTGGTCGCGTTTTATTGATGCGCGCAGCTGCGCTCTCATTGGTTAGATTTTAATGGCGGCAAAATCACTGGGACAATACACGTACGCGTGAATTTAATTCAATAAATTAAAAGTTAAAAATTAGTGAAGATAAAGTAGTGTATGCAACTGCATATAACACGGGTATTAAAACACTCGTTCATAATAGTAAAAACTCACACTCGTGTTTAAATACCCTTCATTATATGACAGTTGCATAAACTACTATTATTATACCTACCTTTTTTTTTTTTTTTTTGACCCAGGAAAACCCTTTAAAGGTACCACTCGACCCCGGGGAGGGCGAGTGGTTATGTGGGAGTCTCCGCCAGAAGGCCGGCATACCCACTAAAAACCTGGGGTGTTCCACCTCTGCATCGCGATCAGGGCCCCGAGAGTGCGATGCATGCGTCCGCAGCCCTAATTATTATTTCGCACCGGTAGTTCCTGAGATTAGCGCGTTCAAACAAACACACAAACTCTTCAGCTTTATAATATTAGTATAGATAATAACATGTTGAAAATGAATAAGCCAAATATAAATAGATATGGTAGGAAGAATTCTTTTTTTAACGAGAAAGGCTCACGCTTGACTACAACTCGCCTGATGTTAAGCAACGTTATAACGTTGCTTAACACCAGCGCGCTTGCCTAGGAGAAACCGAAAAAGGAAATAAGCAAAAGGAATAATAATATGAGTGGCCAACCCTATAGTGTCAACAGTTTAAAAACCATTTAAGGCGCCTCTGGCATGTAATGACTATATTCCCAAACAATCCTAATACCCGAACAAAGCGTTTCCAAGAGTCGTTCCTAATACGTACAGCAGCTCTGTGGAATTCGCTCCCGGAGTCTGTATTTCCCCAATTTTACAATCTGAATGCCTTCAAAGCACGAGTGAATAGGTTTCTTCTGGGCAAGCGAGCTCCATCTTCGACTTCACCGTCGCTTCCCATCAGGCGAGGTGCAGTCAAACGTAAGCCCATATAATGTAAAAAAAAAACCCAAACAAGTCATTAATAAGCAAGTATTTAAATTCCATTTTCATTTACTAAATTCGAATTCAAAGTTCACATAAGTAATAAATAATAAGATTTCAAAATGATTCAATACTGCTGATAATAGAAATCAGATAGGTAATATTAATGATACAGGAGGAAGCATATTGTTTTGATAAAATGTATGCATTTCTGTGTGATAAATAAGTACTTACATAACAACTTATGTATAAGTAGGTAAGAATTATAAGAATGGTTTATGATAACCATAGTCACTTAGAGCCTGATATAGGTACTTAGTTAATACAATATATTTTTTTACATGAGATAGGCTCACTCTTGACTACAACTCGCCTGATGTTAAGCAATGTTGCTTTACATCATCTAGGATGTAGTGTGCTTGACTAGAAGAAACCGGTTATTTATCTTATTGTGTTGACATATAATATTATTTTATAATTTCTTTTTATTATGATCGGGTCGCTATACAAAAAAATATAGAACGCCACTATACAATGCTGTCACATTAATATTAATAGCTTGTGAACAAACATAAAAATTGTAAGCAATTTTTAAGAATCCCCAAAAACTTTTAAACATTATTCCTCATCTTTTATGTAACACATACCTACTTTGGAGCCAATGCATGGATTTAGCAATTAGAAAAAAAATACCTACATCATTAAGTGCATGTTAGTTGTTGATACATGACGGCTATGGTGACTAAAATGACACAGCATTTTTATAAATTCCACTCATTTGCTAGGTGATTCAACAACTTCAAAACTGCTTACTCATCAAACAAATTATAATAACCAGGTCATGGAGATGAAAAAAAAATAACCTGGTAAAACATAGTTAATAGCAACTTCACATAACTATGACATGAATAAAACATACTTAGTGAGAAGAGGGAAGATGGTTGGCCACATTATACTACATGACAACTTTTTGAAAAAACATCCTTGAAGGGAAACTGGAAGCATAAAGAGGAAGGGAAAGGCCGAGGAGGTATAGCTATATGGAGCAAGTAAAGGAGAATGTGGGTGTCATGTCGTATATGGAGGTCTCAGAATTGGCAGAAGATCAGGAAGATTGGCGCCTCCACAGACAAGGGCCTCGCCTTTAAATTTGTGATGATGAGTATTCCTGAGTATTTCAAACATCTAAAAGTAATTTAGTTATTTCACAACATTGTCTTTTAAAATAACTACATATATTGGGAAAAGGATTCTTTAGAATTGTTCTTGGAACAGAAATAAAATACTAATATATGCATAAATACCTACTTATATAAAACATTTACATAATGTGGCTGTACACACACCATTTATGCGGAGGATTCACACACAACTCTCAGTAATGTGGAAGACAACTAAAGATAGAAGATATAAAGCAGATAATTACCACAATAAGTAATGAATTGTTTTGACAAGTAAATAAATGCATGACCGACATAATTATGTACTTATAGCAAATAACATTCAAATCATGTACTTTATTATACTTACGGATAGGAGGAAAATATGTGTCTGTTGCCGATGGAAAATCCATCATTATTACATATATGTACAAGTTATTTACAAAAAAGTATATACCTAAGTATTATATCAGTTTCCTAGTTCCCATGACTTAAGCATTAGCTTAGTATGGGACTAGAGGTGCTGTGGGCAATCTCCCAAAATATATTTATAAATAATATATACATAATTTATACCAATGATATACCTACAATATGTGACTGATGGTAAAAAACTTGTCCATTTGAAGTTTATGGTCTATGAAAATTCTGAACTTTAGGTTTTCAAAACCTAGCATGTTACGACACTGATAGCATCTAAGCAAGACAGTTGTTGTCTTATGGCTTAGCAATATCTTAAGTACTTACAAGTAAACTGTACCTTTTTCAAGTTAGTTAAGGTAAGATTTATAAATTATAGGTACACATACAAGTTTGTAGTAAGTGTGTATATTAAAATTTAAAATCATTACTTACTTATATGAGGGCTGATTATACATATATTAGAATTGATTCATAATATCATAGCATAGCATTTAATACACTCTTTTTTACATGTATTTCAAGTTACATCAACGGGATATTTTTGTGTCAGATATATGGTATGTATGGTGTACAGATTACAATTTTAACATTACTCCTAACATAGAACAACATACTAAGCCAAGTATATCAAGGACAGGCAGAGAAACTAGTCTAAAGCATACTAACCTCTTCAGTTACATTTTGTCCAGCTTTTTTCTTAATATCGATCAAGTTAAGCACGTTCCCCGTATTTATTGTCACTTTGGACTCACTCTTCGACATCGTGACCGCCTAGTTTCGACGTTTTAAATGTTTCTTTTTGAGTATGGCCTTCCAAATTACGTCAAGGTTGCCGGTATTGGAAAGTGGATATCTGAATGAGCGACTAAGCGCTAGCGACTGTGTCGATCAACTGAACGCTGGCATTGTGTGGTTGGTAGGTACTGATAATTTTATAGTTATTCAGCAGTTCACATGACGTATTGAAAATTGTGACGAAATTTGCCGACGGGTAAGGTCATCGCTAGTTTAAGGCTGTGGCAGTTGAGCGTTGTGCTGGTTTGAATTTTAAAGCATATTTCTTGAATAAAAGAAACCAGTATCACTGAAAATTTCAGGAAAAAAAGGCTGAAAATAAAAAACTAGAATTTTTCTGTATGGTTTTCTGATTTCTGTGATCTTCTTTCAGATTCTGAAACAAAAATCAGCTGATTTTTAATGACATTGACAGTAGCATTAAAATAATGTATGATGTTGACATCAACAACAACGTCCAAAATGACAATGAAAGTTTGGTAGATAAAAATTTTTTTTATTAACTTATTCATGACCATGGATACAAAGTCCTTCAGTCGAAGTCTTATATGATAAAAATTTACATACATGGAGAACAAATAAAAATATTAAACTTAACTAAATTTTTTCAACAGTATTTAAAATATACTTATAAATAGGTTTGTAAAAGACTTCACTTTTTAGTAAATCTTCAATGCGGCGGGGAACACTAATTGAGTTATAAGCTGCTATGTCACATAAGTCACTGGCAAAAATTAGTCGTTGTAAATGGAAATGTGGACAAACAAAAATTATATGATTTATATCAGCATGCGGTCGGGAACAATATGTACAGTTATCATCTGGGACTATTTTAATCCTATGTAAATGAGCTGGAACCAAACAATGTCCAAATCGCAGACGATATATAACTGTAATAAACTTTCTGCCACAGTATTTAAATTTGTTGTACCAAGGAGTGGTAGGTAAGTCTTTCTGTATTTCTGCATACCATCTTCCCTTACATTCTGTGGTAATGTGCCAATATTCTTTCCATATTCTGAGTAAATCCTTTTTGATTGCACAATAGTAATCTGTGAAAGGCACCTTCAATATATCTGAGTGATCTAGATCATGCTCCAGTCTAGTAGCCAAGTCTACTGTTTCGTTGCCGTGAATGCCACAATGTGAAACAACAACCCATACAAATTCTACATGCTTTGATTTACCAATCATTTCTATAAGTTCTCTAATACGATATACAATGTAATTTAAATTATGTGAAAAATTACTATTATTCAAAGCAGATAGAACACTTTTGGAATCAGTTACAATTAGTATATTTATATTATTTACAGAATTATTTACAAATGTTAAAGCAGTTAAAATTGCATATGCTTCTGCAGTAAACACACTGCAGTTATTATCTAACTTTACACAATGGGTTTTATTCATTTGTGGATCATAATATGCTGCTTTAACTCCTTCATCACCTTTAGAACCATCTGTATATAAAATATAAAAGTCTGATTTACTGTCTAAGAATTCCAGAAAATCAAATTTGTTATTTATTAATACGTCTAAATTACAATCTATACTTAAGCAATTAATCAAGGCATTATATGGACATTTATATATTGGCCAGATATCATGTGGACAAATGTTTTTACTGATATTTTGTAACAATGTCATTATTGCTGTAATTTCAGGCAAAACTCCGGAAATAAGAGATGTGGCTGATAAGCTAGTTGTTTCAACTGAGTGTGATATTTGTGGATGACATAAAACATTATTCAGCACTATATCATTATTAGCAGTCAACTCTTTCAAACAAAATCTATCAGCCAAAAGTAAACGTCTCAGGATTAATGGAGGTATACAGTTTTCAATTTCCATATAATTAATAGGGGTGGAACACATAGCTCCACTAATAATTCTTAAAGCCATATTTTGTATTACATCAAGTTTTCGTAATAAGGTGACACTTGCATTCATATAAGCTAAACTACTATAATCAAAATGACTTCTTACTATACTTTTATATAGCATGATCAAGGTCTTAGGATCAGAACCCCAATAAGTGCCAGCTAAACATCTTAAAACATTAATACTTTTCATTGCATTGCTGCAGATATACTTAATATGCTCTTCAAATTTTAACTTGTTATCTATTATTACTCCCAAAAATTTATGTTGATTACTTACAGGAATGATTTCATTATTGTATTTAATTTTAACAAGAGATTGTGCAAAAGGATCTCTACTAAAAACAATAACAGAACTTTTATCAGAACTAATATCTAATTTTAATACATTATTGTAATAATGATGTAGCTGCAGCAGTGCAGAGTTCAAGTGATTTACAGCCATATTTAAATTTTGACTTTCAGAGTATAGAAGTAAGTCATCGGCAAATTGTAAAATGTTAATATGTGATGTATTTACATACTTCAATATTTGAGATGTATATAGATTATATAAAAGAGGAGATAAGGTAGCTCCTTGCATAGTGCCTTTACTGACAGATTTTGGTCCATGTAGCTTATTATTAAATTTAACATACAAGGTTCTGTTATCCAGAAAATTAAATATCCATTTTAATATTTTAGTTGGCAGTCCTAGCTCATACAAAACTAGAAGAAGGCTCTTAATGTTGACATTATCAAAAGCACCTTTTACATCAAGAAAGACACAGATCACATTAGCATGGCTAAGCTTTGCTTTTTTTAAAATTGAGATTAATGATACAAAACTTTCAGAGCAACTTTTACCCTTCCTGAATCCAAATTGTGTGTTAGGTATTTTAGAGTTAGTTTCCACAAAATAATCTAAACGTAATTTTAACATGTTCTCGAAGAGTTTACCCATACAGGATGACAAAGATATAGGTCTGTATGATGAAGAATTATTTGCAGGCTTATTAGGCTTTAAAATTGGTATTACACATTGAGTCTTCCATGATTCAGGAATAACTGATGCATTCCAAAGTCTGTTATAAATTGCCAATAAAATGTTCAGAGCATTTAAATGTAATTTTTTAATAAGTTTATATGGTATGTTATCCAAACCTGGTGTAGTATCCTTCCGACCACTTAGAGAAATGCGAAGCTCATTCAATGTATAAGGTTCATTTAAGAAAGACACTCTAGGTATTGTCAGACCTATCTAAAAAATTCAAAGAGGAAAAATCAGTTGATGTTGAATCTGCTAATTTTTCTAGAAAACTTGGTATCCATTCGTCATTTAGTGATTTGTTATTACAATTACTGTTAATCCTTTTGAACCTTTTAACATAGTTCCATATTCTAGAAACTGGTGTCATTCTGTTGAAAGAAGTACATAATTCATGCCATGACTTTCCCTGTTCCTCTTTTAATATCTTTTTCTTTTTAGCATCAAGACGTTTATATTCAATAAAATTTGGAATTGTTGGAGAGTGATGATATGTCTTAAGAGCTTCTTTCGACTTTTGAACTGCATCTTCACATAGTGTGTTCCACCATGGAGCTGGTTTTCTCAGAGCTTTTGGAGTGTGATTAGATATTTGCTTAGGAATAGATTCATCTCTGATTTGATATAAGATATTTATAAAACTATTGTATAATTCAAGTGGATCTGAATTTTCCAAATCTAATTGAGAAAAGTATGTTTCAGATAAAGTATTAAATTTAGACCAGTCTGCTTTGTTATACAAATATTTTTCTTCTACAGAACGGACATCATACACCGATGGCTTCACATTTATATCCAGTATAGTGGGAAAATGATAACTACCCATTGGATCATCATGGACTTGCCATTCACAGAGAGAAGCTAACGAGCAACTTACTAAGGCTAAATCAACTGCTGAAGAATTCCTGTTTGGATATTTAATTGTAGTATGATAACCATTATTTAGAACACACAAGTCAAACTCATCTATGAGATTGTACAAAGAATTACCTCTACTATTATTGTTTACACAACCAAATAATATGTGATGGGCATTGAAATCTCCCATTATGATACATGGCTTAGGAGTTTCTGTGAATACTTTTTTTAATTTATTAACGTTAAATTTAGTTAATTTGCTGTTTGGGGGACAATAAATACACAACACATGTAATTTACCAAATGATGTATCCAATGCAATGCAAATGTTCTGAATAGGTTCAAAATATGAGGTATGAACAACTTCATATTTAAAATTTTGTTTAATTAAAATAGCTACCCCATTATGTTCGTTTATAGACAGTTTGTGAATCATATTATAGGATGGAAATTTTGGAATTTTACTGTTTTTCTTAAGCCATGTTTCATTTAGTAAACATATATCTACATTTTGTGTGGTTAAAAACTTTAACAATAGCGTTTTTTTACTATTTAGACTTTGAATATTAAATTGTGCAATACGTATAAATATGTCCATATAATGAAATTAAATTAAATTTGACAGTAAAATTTCTTTTATTCTTTTATTTGTAATGGGTTCATTCTTGCTATTTGCAAGGGTGAGAATGGATTTCACAAGGGCATTTATAATAACATCGTTATCAACAATTTCTTTGGCATTCAGTTCTTGGAAGGTTTTTTGTCTCGACTTTGGTGTTAGAGCTGGGAAGGAAGTGCTATCAGATATTTGGGGCAAACTTACCACGTTGGCATAAGACATTTTTGATTGTTGTTTGATTTTCTTCTCTTCTATTTTCTTCTGTTTAATAGGGCAGTCCTTTGATCCTACTGCAAGGTGAGGTCCAGAACAATTTACACACATTATTTCTTCAACGTCGCACTCCTTGTAGGAGTGACGCCCTGCGCAGGACGAACACATCTGCTCGGCTCTGCAGTTCTTGGCTGAATGATTAAAACGTAGGCAACGGTAACATTGCAAAAGAGGTTGAATGTATTTGTGTACCTGGTATCTGAAAAGCTTGATGTATATATAGGTAGGTAATGTGGTAGCTGCGAAAGTCACAGCTACTGTTCCTAGAGGAGTTAATTGTCCGTCTATTTTTTTCATAAATCGTTTTATTGACACAACGTCAGCATCACAAGTAATATTTTTGTAAATTTCTTCATTTGACATTGTCAGTGGAATATGCCTGATGACTCCTATAACTTCAGTCATGTAAGCAGGAATGAAAGCTTTCAACTTATATCTGCTCAGGAAGCTATCCATTTTCAAGAAATTGTTAGCTGGAGCTGGAACCTTATAAGCATTTATTCGGTGGACACCTATAATGCCTTTAACATTTTCAGTGAATAAATTTGTCAATATTATGGGATTTTTATTTCCAACCTTTTCTTCTTCTGTAGATTCAACGTAAACCACGCAGTCTCCACTGTGATTTTCGGGAAATAGCCTCTTGTAAAGGGGCTTCTGAAAGACTTTGTAGGCTGCATTGTTCAATGAGGGTTTTTCAAGTTTCCTCTTTTTTTTCCTGTCTGTTGTAACGACGGGGTCCTCCCCTTCGCTAGCAACGCTCATGTCGTTATTATTGCGTCGCAATACTCGTCGAAAAACCGCAATCAATTACAAATTTAAAATAAACAAAAATTAAAACGCCCGCTTCTTTTGACTTCCCGCCAAAAAGTCCGGTAGATAAAGATATTAAGATAAGTAATAAGTATTGCCACTGCCTAGCTATTCAGAAAGAGCTAGAATAGTACCATCTCTTTTTCTGAAACTATTTTTAATACGCTTTTTTTAGGTTAGATCACCTTGTAGCTATTTAATTATGTGATAAAATAAAATATACACCCTCACGAGCGATTATCAAATCTCAGATTAAAAAAATGTAGTAGTGAAATGTTACCTACATAGATGGCGGTCACACTCCAACATGATAAATAGTAATACATACTTACTCCAAAGTCAAATGAATCTAGCTGATAAAATAGGAAATCAAAGAATATGGATTATGACCCTTAAAAAAATTTAAGCAGTTTGTCCCTGTGAAAACTAAATGCGATCGAAAATAAAGCCCTATTGCGAATTATCACAATCATGTGTTAGGTACCTAATGTTAACAGTTTAGGTTTGTGCGTAGGTATGTATGTTTGTTAAAACCTTTACTGTTAGCACTCAATACTGGAAATTTTATTATAATGGAAGAGCACAAAAATTACTGGACAGGTGATATTTACATCTAAATCATATTCAAAAGTACCTACCCTATGTACTTTTGAATATTACCGAGCATATTGCATACCGAGGCTTATCCCATGTTGCATTATTTCGAGATAATAGGAATATAGTATGTATGTCAGTTTTGGTTTTTTCGTGCTCTAAGCTTCCAAGAAATCAAGCTAATGCGTATCTCCGTTGCTGTGTAGGATTATATTTTGTCATGTTATTATTTTATTATTTTTTATATTTACTATAACGGATTTAAAAGATAAACATAGTGCCAACTGCCAACTAAGTATCTGTTTCTCTTTCCAGCCCGTTATAATAGGTGCCATCCATGCCACTAATGATATACAAAAGGCTTATTTCGAATTCGTGCGAATGCTGTTGAATTTATCCTGTTGCAATACACCATCTAAAAGATGTTGCGCCAGGTTTTCGATGTGTAATTTTGAATTTCCTACTTTTTATCATTAGTTTAGTAATAATTCGCTAGATGACGCTATTTTCTGCCGTTTTTAGTTTTCACAAAGACGAACTTCTTTATTTTTTCTAAAGGGTAATAGTGTTCTTTGATTTCTTAAATTATCACGAGTACATATTTATGTGATGAATTGAGTTTTTGCGATAATATTCATTCATCCGCGTTTTAATATTCATTCGAGGCGTTTCGCCAGTGCTATTAGCCTGATAAAACTATTATAAATTAAATTCTTTCTTGCTCCTGGTGATACGTATTCTATAAACATGGGTGTTGATTTCTTGGGCTTCGCTTACGCAGCCACCGTCGCTGCCGGCGGAATCATGGGTTACGCTAAAGCAGGTATTTTTTCTATCTTCTTATCAATAAAGTTATAAGAAACAAGTGCAATCTCGAAGTCTTCCGTTGTTTTAGTCTTGGTGTTACATGATATTCTTCAGTTTCTTATCGATATCTTACCCATCCAATATGCATTTGTTATTAGTTTTATTTCATAAAATGGATTTAGTGTTGCAAAGGCCTATATTGAAGGTTAATTACCAAGTTAATTATCAATTCGCGATTCAGATAATCAAGTATTTATGTGTTGAATGGTGACTTGGACATTTTTTATACATTTCATGATGATAATTTAATTTAAATGTTTTCAGGTTCTATTCCATCATTGGGAGCTGGTTTGATTTTCGGATCAATTCTCGGTAAGTTAATTTAGATAGTACCATTCTTCTTATTGAATGAGAGTGGCTAACTCTGGTGTCGAGAGTTTATCAAGCCTAAGGGCATCTGACATGACTTTTCAACTGCCATATTGGGCAAACATTTGGGACCTACAATTTAACGTGTCTTCCGACCCACGGAAGCTCTTGAAATGGAAAAAGTAGGATAGAAGTAAGTATAGTACCATTTATAGAATATATGGTATTATCCTTATCTATAATTCTGATAGCCTAGTAACCCTAGAACAATACATTTAAACAATAAAATAAGAAAGGCCTATTGTTGACTGATTGGTCAACTGACATGACTATGAATGGGTTATGAGTAGACCTGTGTTATATGCATATGTTATTGGTGGAATAAACAAATTAATTTATATAATAATTATTAATATCAAGTAGTTTAAACTCTTTTGTGAGTAACAAATTCATTAGCACATGCAGTAGGAATAAATAAAATGAATAGAATTTATCATTAAACTTAATTTAGTTGAGATATCTTTTATCTAAGGTTCTTTCAGGAAAAAACTAATTTATAGTAAATATGAATGTAATATCTATATCAAGTATATTACTTTGTGTGATAGTTCATATTCTTATCTTGTTTGCAAGCTGACCTCTGGTAGCCACACTCTTTTTTGCAATGCCTAATCTATTACATTTCATGTGATAGTGGCTGAGCAAAAAATATACTATCAGGAACATTCTACTGCTAGTACACACTCATATAACTAGAGTAAAGCTACTCTCTCTCTCTCTCTTTGAGTAGTATTTCCTCATGACTGAGGGTCGTGACTCCCCCGCAGAATTAATTCATTAGGGGAGTTTCTTGGACAGATACATCGTGGTGGGTGCCCAGGTCCTTCCATGGAGTGCAAATCCACACATAACTTGAAAAATCAAGTCATTGCTTATTGATTTAATAGCCAATGTAATAAACTAAACATGTATGTGTAAGTATGTGAATTGTCAACTCTGGTGTTAGAGTTTTAAAACCCTTTTGGGGCCTTAGATATGCCTTAGCCACTGCCATAATTAATGTAATTAATAAATTTATTGCTAGCAATTTTTTTTTTCTAGATTTTGAAGTCTGTTCTCTACAAACATTTAAAACTTTGTAATTATTTTATTTAAGTAAAAATCTTACATACTATTACATAGTTTCACTGCACTCCATACTAGGATAACCTGTGTTGTGGAGTGCAGGCTCTTCCTTTGATAGATTAATGTTAACAATATTTTTACACTATCATTGTATAATATATTCCTCACATGATTTCAGGTGTGGGAGCATACCAGCTGACGCAGGACCCCTCCAATTATACCCTGATGCTCGGCACCACCACCACTCTCGGAGGGCTCATGGGATACAGGTGATAATATATGATTAAACTAACTTGCAAAGTGCTTGTTTTTGCTTAATCTTATTTTTATTTACTTTCAATAATAAACAATGTAGATACCTAGACTTATATGTATTTTGTTGTATTCATCTCTAAAAGAGCCCACATTTTATTATTATGTAGCAGTTAAAAGTGTATATTTAGTTTTCTCCCTTAGTTTTTATGTATTATTATTATATATTAATAAATAATAATAATAAATATAATAAATTTCTTTATTGTCCGACACATAATCCATAAAAATAACTACGGATTTCTCCGAAACTATAGTAACATACATATTTTTCTAATGAATGATTAAAGTAGCATATGCTAGTAGACAGTGTTAGTTTTATTACAATTAGTTCAGCAGATTTTACATGGGTTATGGATATGTTGTCAAAAATCAAAATATTAGTATACTTACATATATAAAGCTGAAGAGGGTCAAAAATGTCAACATAGAAGATATTGTAAAAATAATTGTTTGGGTATACCTACTTTAAATCCGTAACATAACATAATCAGCAGTTTTTAGAATTTTGTCTGTTTATTTGTATATTTAATCGCTCATAACGTAAAAACGGCTGAACGGATCATCATGGTTTTTGGTATATACTATACATAGTATAAAGTCTTAGAAGGGTCATAGGCTACTCTTTATCCCGAATTAATGCGAGCGAAGCTGCGGGCGTCCACTAGTTGTAACACCTTACCAATCTCATTCCAGATTCTACAACAGTGGTAAGTTCATGCCTGCTGGTCTGATCTTCATCATGTCTGCCGGTATGCTCACCAAGCTGCTGATGAAGAATGTTGGAGCCACCTCCGTGCCCGTTAAAGGCAGCTAAATTAATGAAGTAAGTTGTGTGTGTAGAGGATTTGAAAGTTAATAAAAAATATATAGGAATTGAAGGAAAAAAAAATTTAAAAAAAAAATCTTTTTAACTAAATCAGGTTTGCACTTGACCATAGTTTGCCCGATGGCAAACAATAGCTATGGTACATTTTATTCATTATAATGTGTTGTTACGGTCAATGATGATACAACATGTTTTAAATAAGTTTAGGTGGGGAAAAATAACCTACTACTACTACTACTACTACTACGCAAAATAATACTCATTTTAAGTGCATTATAAATAGGTAAAAGTTATTATGTTTAAGTTTGCTAAAAGTTATAGCAACTGTAAGCAAAGCTGAAACTACTCTGTCCTGAAAAAGCCATCAGATATTCTCATAAAAAATTAAACTTTCAAATTCTCTACACTCGATCCAAGTAGTTAGTAATAAAATGTAGAACTCCTTAGTCTATTCCAATTAGAAATAAAATATTTGTGTAAAATTTCACTAAACCTCTGTTTTACATTATTTTCTATTTAATTCTATTTATTTTTCAATCTGTCTTATATACTTTCAATTTATAATAATAATAAAATAAAATAAAGTAAATTCTTTATTATCAGGCACGTAACCCAAAGGCATTTGTCTTAAACTATACAATAAAATTATATTATATAAAAAATATTAATTTATGTTTTAAAAAGTTATGTATGTAGTTACAATACATATAAACTTACATAATTGGTTCACATATGTACTTATGTACTTTTTATAAAGCATTTGTATTATGTTTCTTATATACTTACATACCTAGTTTAAACATAGCTCCTATATTTATACTACCAAGTTGCAGCATTTAATCATTTATTTTGCTTGAACGAGTCAATGTTTCCAAATAATGTAACAATGAAACTTGAAATAAAACAAGGTATATGTACTATTATACGTGATAATGGAAGTTATGAATTGATAGATATTTTTTCCTATTGTTAAGAATGACAAGAAATAGTAATAGCACGGTAGATTGAATTTTATACAGTGAAGTTTAATGTGACATCAAATTTATTACATATATGTATCGATTTATTGTCAAATAGGCAGCTTGTTAAATACATATATAAAAAAACAGTAAGTAATCGTGACTGAACCATATTTTTACAAATGGATCCTGCTTTGTTTTGTTTGTTGTTTTTTTTTTTTAAATCTAATAGGTACATATATAATAATATTATAATATGTTTGACTGAATTCTGCACAATTTTAAAAAATATGTAAATTCAGGGCATCTATTCATTTACATATACCTGTTACCTTGTTTTTATTGTTGTTGATTGTTTAGTTTAGGGAAAAGTGGTGTAATTTTTTTAATTAATGACAAATAAATGGGTGTTGGTGACAGAAGATATTTTATTTCAATCTATCTATAAACAGTAATAATTTATGATTCAACATTATAAATTACTCTTTTAGGATCGAACTAGTTGATTTATTTTGTATTTTAGTTAAATAATCCGTGGAAGGAACTGGGCGCTCACCACGATGTATCTGCCCAAGAGAACTCCGCTAACGAATTAATTCTGCGGGGGAGTCACGACCCTCAGTCATGGGGAAATACGACTCAAGAGAGAGAGAGAGAGAGAGAGTTACATACATACATGCATTGGTACACGTCTATGTATGTACCTAGGTACATATTAATGAATCATTAGCCACATTTAGTCACTATATGACCTAACAGGAAAATATATGACTAACTAGTAGATACCCGCGGCTATGCTCGCGTTGTTTTGTTATAAAAAGTAGCCTATGTCACTTACAGGATTCGAATACTTAATACTACCCCCATACTCAAAATCCTGACAATCTGTCGCTCCGTCAAGACCTAAAAGAGGAAAAACAAACAAACAGACCTGCTTTTTATTTTTTATTATGATATTTCCAGAGGAACTCTTAATCAGGCACTAATTGTGACTAATTAGAAACTGTATTGCCCTTTAACTTTGATATGAAATTAAATCATTAAAATTTATGAACAAAGTTATTTATTATGTGTTATAAGGTTGCGAGAGGTACGTGTCGAATATCGTTTTGCGGTGATTGCTTAGTTTAAGTTAAAAAGTGACTTAATTATTGATAGTCTAATGATAAACATCACTCTGGACAACATACAAGGAGATATATAACTTACCTATAAAACATTGCAATAGGTAATCATTTTCTATGAATTTGAAATGAAAAAAAAATAAAAAAAAATCACAAATGAATTTGCCACTGACCATATTTTCGTAACACCGTCAAACAAGAAAAAATAAACAGAAGAAATTATAGAAGATAAGAACAATACTGAGTGAAGAAGTGAAGTGATGAAAAAACAAACTGCAGTGAAGTAAAAAGAAGAATAATTTACTTACGTCTGTGAAATTCTACAGCTGAGAAAAGTACTCCATTTTATTCTACTGGTCATCAACTTCGGCTTCTGAGTTATTCAAGAAAGAATCAAACAATCAAGAAGAGTTTTTATCAAGAATCAACAATGTATTTTCTGCCTGTGTCATAACTGGAGAAGAGAAATTATCTGCAAACCAAACCAGAATATTGACTTACCTATTTAGTGAACAATGAGGTATTGATCAGCTGATGCGAGACTGACACAAGCGACAATTTTGTTCAAGGAAAAACATTTCTTAAGTGTGTTACAGTAAGTTCATAATAGAATGGAGAAAAACCTGCAGTTCAACACAACACCTAAAATCACATACGATAGTCCGCCAATCATAGATAAAATATCCGTCAAGAAATTTTACCAAAGCATAACGGAAGCCCCCATACAAAATGTGACTCTTAGTTTTGAAGAACAAATAGCAGAATTAAAAGACTACATGTCATTTCTAAAGTTTATAAAAGTCTTTTGCCCTTTGATGGATATACTATGCATAATTATAGCTGTATTGTCTTCAATAACTTTTATTATAATCTTGTTTTCCTGGATAAAGATTAAGAAATGGCGTACGCTGAAAAATTTCATACACATCAACATAATTTGTTCGTATACCCTGATATATGTTAATAATGCTTTAAAAGTGTACTATTTAATAGAATTTTTGCACAATAATCCAGTGATTGATAAACTGACTGAAGTTTTGAGAAATTTTGGTGATACATCTTTGCAATGTTGGGTATTTGTTGCCTCTATTGTTACCTATATGGAGATAGTGAAAGTATTTTCTGATAACGTATCACGGAAGAAACTCAAATGCTGTTTATTCGCTTGGGGTATACCGTTAGTAAGTGGTGTATATTACAACACTGTATTCTATTTCATGTCAGATATACAACAAGTGATGGGTAATGCATCTATTATTTTCTATGTGTTCTTCTTTCTAATGATATATGTGTGGATTCTATTCGACTTTTTGATATATCTGAGAGTCGTCTTCAGTCTGTTTTACGTGACGATAAGGGTGGTAGATAGACGCGAGTTTATACGTAAATTGCAAATAGCAACATTCATATTTTTAATGAGCGGTTCTTTGATGTTGCCAGGTGTTATTTCAGTTATTTTGTTAGCGTTTGATACTTCGAGGCTTATTTATAAAGTGAAGCAAGTATTACGTTTGGTTAGTGATTTTCAAGCGATTGTGTTGAATGTTTGCATTTTGTTATTGAAGCCTAATCGTGTGCTTTGGCTTGAGTATTGGCGGAAAAGGAAAGCTCAGGATGCCATATTATTACGTCCTTTGAGAGGATGATATTATGTTTTGTGTACCTATGTCATAAAATATGTGTTACTTATTGTAATTTCATAAAATTCTCCCAGACTTACATCGAGCATAAAGCGAGTGTAGCTTAGGAAGCGAGCGTGGCTCAGTGGTTCCAGTGTCTGCTTTTCATCCAGACGCACCCTGGTTCGAATCTGGCCCTACACCAATGACTTGTATTTTCAAGTTAAGTGTGGATTTGCACTCGCTTAACGGTGAAGGAAAACATCGTGAGGAAACCGACATGTTTGAGGACCATAATATCCGTGGAAGGACCTGGCGAATTAATTCTGCGGGGGAGTCACGACCCTCAGTCATGAGGAAATACGACTCAAGAGAGAGCTCCGGAAAAGCATCTGCCTTAAAATCAGTAGTATATACCTACGTTAATTTTTAATTAAGTTGTTAAGTGTAATATCACAGTGACTCCAGCTTTAGCTGCTTGGTATATATTATAGTTTATTAGTAGTTAGTGTAGCTTTAAGTGCATATAACAATTATTTTCATTACCTACTTTATATATAGCTATATACTTAGTTACTCGATTTTTTTAGTTGTTTAGACGTTTCATATATTAAACTAACTATATGACCTACATACTAACATAATTATACATAGTTATTTCGCTTGCAGCTTATTTAAGCTGTAGCATAAATAAAAATATAGTGTAGCATATTTCCTAATAAATAAAACAACAAAACGTACAATTCGTTATTTTCTATATTTCTTCCTTAGTTAGGTAATTTTGGAGAAATTACAATGAACAAGTCAATACAATCAAGTCAATACATAGTTCCAATATAATAAATAATGTCAACGGCAAGTGATGTTTTAGTTACGATGATAAATATCACTCTGAATCCCCTTCTAGGGTCCTTTTTATACATCCAAATATATTTTTATAATATTGGTAACTTTACACTAAAATTCTATGTCACATAAATAAGTTTAGAGATAAAAAAAACAGACTTAAATTATAACAAAGAATATCAATTTTCCGCACAGAAGAAAAAAAGATACGAAATTAAAAATGAGAAGTTGGTAAGTACTAGAATAAAAATAATAAATCTAATTTGATGGAAATAATCGCGATCCAGTCGCGACGAGTCGCTATTTAAAACGAAAAAAAATCTATATAAAACCTATTTTACATCTTAATTAGCGTATAAAAGGCACATCTTGGCAGTTTCTTTTAATGTAACCTTAAATTGATATTTTTACAACAATTTTACATGTAGGAGTATTGAAGTAAAATACATTATGAAATCGTCACAAGCGTTAGATAAATTAACAAAACGACTCAAATAAAATCTTAACATGCTGCAGTCAAATTCGTTATTCAGTCATATTGCAAAATGACCAACAATTTTATGAACTCTCAACCTATCGCTACTTTAAAACGTCAAGTTTTTTGGCATATTTCTTTAAGGATTAACTTTGGAGTCACAAGGGCGAAATTTCAAATGTATTTTACCTCATTAATAGAGGAGTATTATTCCTGAATATCCGAGGACATTGCATAGAGATTCTCATACCGTTTCGATAGTGAGTACTACTAAAACTAACTGTACTTAAAGTTTATTAAGAAACACAATCACATTTATATCACCCACTTATTAAAATCAGTGTCCGACACTGTTTGTCACATTCACTATTCATTTTTCGCGTATTCCCTCATATTACCCGTTTTCTAAAAAAAAACTAGCAAAAGTGATTGCTTGTTCGTTTCATTTGTTCATTCGTTATTTAGGAAATTTGAATTAAAATATAATGAAATGAATGGCGTCCTTAGCAGTAATGCAATACATTGATATTTATTTTTTATTGGATTGGAGATTTGCTTTGTTTATGTTATTATCTTTGAAATTACCAATACGATTCATTACTTGTTTTAGTGCTAAAAATATTGTACAGTTCGAACCAATACACTAAATTTGATGAAAACCACAACATCAAACTTGGACAATAATGCCCGTATTGCTTAAAAGTATAACATAATATCATATAGGGAATACGCGTATAAACACAATCTGAATTGTAGTTTTTAGCTGGACACAGGACCGCCCTTACCACGTTGCCAATTCACTGGTGATTTTGACGTTGACAGTTAAACTTATATTGCAGTTGTTTCATCAAATCGGTGACTTCCCGACGTGTCAAGCATCTATCTCGCTTAGGCGTCTAGATGACCGGTGATTGGTCCGGTCGTATGTAGGGGTGGATTTGGTCCAGCGACAGTCTTCAAGATTTGGTCCGCTCGTTTCACTAGTGGCGGCTGCTGGAAAAAATTTAGTCATTAGTTTATAATGATGCTGTTTTGTTAAAAATGTAGCATATTTTATACACATGTTGCATGCGATAATAATAGTTATGTGTGACTCGAACTTTTTTATGAAGAGCACAAAAATTGATGCTTTGAAAAAAAAACTATTTCTCTTACTTGTTGTTAAAAAAAATACAGGTACTTCAATTAAACTTTGAGCTTTTCTATTTAAATTAAATTTTATTAATAATCACAGTTTTACTTTAAAATAACCTAAACCCTTCAATAGTTAAAAGTTTCCTCTTATTATCGAGGTCAGATTAAATAAATAAATATCAAAATTAATTGTATTAATTGGATTTGCTTCTACGAATTGTTTATCAGTTTCCGGCCTTTAACTAGACGCCATCGAAAACGAACTGATAGCCTTTGATTCGTGTAGAAAATAACAATACAAAACATGCATTTATAACTAACAGTATAAAATAGCTGTAGAGAAGGATGATACAATCACATATAACATAAATATATTATTTACAAAATGCTGCTTAAAGTTACATACATCCATGCAGAAATAGACACAAAATGGTAAAAAATAATGTTTATATTCATGTGTTTGAAAAGTGTAAAATTTAAAGCCAGCCTTTTGATTCTTCTATCTACAACAAGTTAAGTATCAAATTAAGATTAATTGTAATACTTTATGCGAAAATATAATGATCATAAAAAACTTTTCAATTCCTTAATTTAATACTCGTATACCGAAGGCTGACTTTGTTATGTAGGTAGGAAATGTAATGTAGGTAGGTATAGTGATATCGGTTTTATATGTATGTACACAATTGGATACATAAATTACAAAAGTACTGAAAATGTGTGAGTAGAAAAGTGTGACGGGAAACACGAGTTCACTCCCAAGGAAATGTACAAAAGTTCAAATTGACGTTTCATGAAAACAGCCAGTTTGTGATAGTAGAAGAAACTGATGAAATCCACTGAAATGCTGGAAGGTAATGTCCGTGAATGACGATGCTATAGAATGACTCCGCCTGATCCTTAATATCTTACCAATAAGTGTCATTATGGCACTACTGTTGTATGATCGCTCCCGTTGTCAAATTCCTTTGGTAAGAGAACACTAATCTCGCCGGCTCAATTTGTACTTGTTGCGAATTGGCATCTGGCCTTATGGAGTTGTCGTTTGCTTTCGCTTGAGAGTAATACGTTCCTATTTTGAATACTGGCTTCACTCCTTTTTCGTATGGACTTTTCGTCGTCGATCTCGAGTAGAATCCATCGAACCCTTTGTCATAGAATGAACGTTTAGGTTCGTTTACCCTTTCGTCTTTCGGTGCTCTTGTAACGAAGTCTTTGAAGTCATAAGGACTCTTTGTGGATGTGATTGAGTATTTGTTTATAGAAGGAGGGTAGGTCGAATATGTGCTGCTCGGTTGTGCCTTCGTGGTGTAAACGAACGGTGATTTCGTGGTGAACTGGTAGTATTTGAACACGCTTTCCGTCGTCGTAGTCGTCGTGACGAAAGGTTTTGCTGTTGTCTTTTGGTAAGAGTAATAGTTTGGCGTCGGTGGTGTTGTTGTACTAGCTACGTATGGCTGTGTTGTTGCTTCGTAACTGTGTTGTGTGTAAAAAAATATTGTATTAGTATTTGGATGTGCAATGTGTTGATTGTACACAAACTGATGTAGACTGAGATAGTGTAATCTCAGCCCGTTTGTCAGTGTTGTGATTATGCTCTGTGTGGTTACGGTAAGCGATCGTCACCTGGCAAAACAAAAAGCTAGCCATTTTGTGAAAATGCTATGCTTTGTTTTGCCCAGTGACATAATTCATAATTTTTAAGTATACTTAACTAATTTACTTATTCAAACTTTCAATTAATAGGATGTCAAAAGTAATTGAGAGAGAGACCTCAATAAACCATTATAACATACCAACGAAACTTTTCAATAAACCATTCAAACTTCCTAATAAGTTCAAACCCTCCTATAAGGCAATTACATTATATGAGAATAATCTAAAGATTTGAAGTGTTTTTTTGTAATAGTTAGAAGTAGGTACCTAGTTTCTATAGTTTTTTTCTTATATCCCAATAAATCCCCAAATTTTCCCATTAACTTCCCATCCTCCCCAATAACTCCCCACCCTCCCCAATAACTCCCCACCCTCCCTAGTAACAGCCCCACCCTCCCCAACAACTCCCCACCACCACGCACCTGGTAATGTTCCCGAAGAACGGGCTGGTCTCGGGGCGCACGTAGCTCGGCGTGTGCTGCGAGTAGTCCGGGATGATGTTCTCGTGCTCCGTTATACACCGACCGTTTATGCAGTACTGGAAAACAAACAAAAAATGAATTATTTTAAAGCAGTTCTTGTCTATTTTAGGGACGTCTAAAAATGTTTAACGCCAGCCCGATCCCTTGGTAAGTTACATCTTGGAATCAGCAAAATCCAGTCAACAACTAAACGAAATTAGCTCCATATCTGTTTAGATGCTATGACAATCCATGCAAACATACTTAAACAGAAACGCAAAAACCCGTTATTACATCTCTTTTTCTCATGAGTCCAAAAACTCATCGTAATCTATACTAATATTATAAAGCTGAAGAGTTTATTTGTTTGTTTGAACACTTCAGGAACTATTGGTGCGAATTGAAAAATATTTTTTGTGTTGGATAGACCATTTATCGAGGAAGGCTTTAGGCTATATAACATCACGCTGCAACTAATATGAGCGAAGAAACAATGGAAAATGTAAAAAAAACGGGAAAAATTATTCATCTTTGAGGGCTTCCGTTGCGTGTGCTGCGAAAACGGTTCAAGATATCAAAAAAATGTGTATGAAAGAATTATTTCTCTTGAAATGATCTAACAAACTGTCTGCAACAGTATAATATGTTTATCTTTTAATGTTAACTTACTAGAACCGTTTTTATGGTAATTAATAACTATTCCATGCGCACGAAGTCGCTGGCACAGCTAGTTTGTGATAATCATTGAAACTCATTCATCTGTGTATGTCTACCTGTCTCGCTGGGATGGGTTACCCCATTCCACTCTGAGTACCCTATTAACACCACGTCAAACATCATGAGAATCAGTCACTCCATTGAGGTGTGCAAAAGAAACGAACAAAGATATGACTATTCACCTGTCCATCCCCGCACGGCGATCCCTCGGCCGCAGGTCGGTACGCGACGCAGTACCCGCTGGCCGCGTCGAAGCAGAACAGCTGCGCGCACACTCGCTCGTCCTTGAAACATGCGCTGGAAAATGAAAGAGCATGATTAATTGATGATTGGATATATGTTACCTACTAATGTGAGGCTCCAGTATAGAGTGCGAAGAAAATAAGTCTGAGAATAAAAATACCGGCTAGGATATGAAAGGAAATGCCAGCATGCCTGTCAATTGTTGTGTAAGCTCTACGCGTCATATTGAGTTTTTATTGGCTCGTAATTTGTATGCAGCGATACTAAAGGGGTTTCCACTCATGAGAAGATTAAGCACATGTCGACTGCTATTTAAATGCGTAGGTCGTCCAGCAGGGCAAGCACGGCACGAGGACTAATAGTCTTTCCACCATTTTTAGCCACTTGGTGTATGGTGACTGACAGGTGACAGATGGATAAAACGGTGGAAAGACTTAGTCCTCATGCTGTGCTTGCCCTGCTGCTTTTGATCATTCTATTTGAAATCCGACGACTAGGTAGAAGATACAGGACTTTAATGATTTATAAGATATAGGACTTTTTCCAATAGAAGTTTATTTCTGTCGAGACTCACCTAGTCCCTCTATCCTTCCGACATTGCGCGTCAAGCGTGAGCAGTCTCCCAGGCAGCACCCTCGGCAGGGAGTCGTCTTCGTGCGGCGAGTTGTACAGACACGTCGCTGTGTCGCCGCTAGAATGTGGTGAATGGGGATTTAGTCATAGGAAACATACTAAAAGGAAATAAGATTAATTAAGAATAAGGTTGGAAAATTTGCAGGAAGAAATCTTTGGAAGATGGAAGATCAACGAAGATTGACAAATTACAAGGGTTTGATAGCCAGTATTAAATTTTTATTGCACTAATTTATAGTGGGGACGATAAGACCCTGACAAGCCGCGAGCCACAGACCACTTGGCGCATCTCGTGACCAACTGCCATCCTATTGTCAGACAAACTGCCTTCCTAAGAAGTGATGATTGTTCTAGATCTAGACCTACACTTTTTCACATCTTACCTGCATTTATATTCTAATAGACTAAAGCTACTTTCCTCCACTGACATAAGGTTCAATATCTGCCCTTCTCTACTTTCTTCTTAGATCCTTACAGTCTTTGGAGAGCAGGTAACAAGAGTCAGGTACAAAAGACCAAAAATAACCCTACTCCCGTGGCATACGGTTCATTATCTTACTTCAAGAAGTGGTGGAAGCTCTGCACGGAACACGGTGACCACCTGAACCCCTTCTCCGTATGTCTAAGGTCAGACATGATGAATCCATCTTCCCATCGGCACTTCTCAGCGCCCGGGCCTCCGAGGTAAGACGGCGGGGGGCTTCCGTCGTGGACTGCGCCTAGTCTGGAATTGGAAGGGATTTGGTAAGCATTTTCCATATTTAGATGCGCCATTTTGTTGTATCTACTCGATTATTAGGCGCAGAAATCGGCCCATACAGCTAACACAACTCGGTCTAGGCACTTTTGTAATTTAATACACATAAATAGAATAGTTCATCAAATTATCAATAAATGTTTATCTGTGGAAATGGGCAACCATCTATCTTTATCTTTTACCTACTTTACTTTCCATTAGGCGTTCTATGCGTCTTTTTTGATGCTGAATATTCTAATACTTTTGAATACAGCTACCTTTTTTTCGGCTGGCAGCCCTGGCCATGTAAACAGTAATCTCTCAAGGCTTATCGAATTTAATTCTTTAAAATAGTGAAAAGTTTTAATCTTCAGACTTACATGTTATTAAAAGTGGCGCACATAACCTAGTCACACAATCGGAGCATCAAAAACTGTGAGTGACACCATACTTATTGGAAAAATCAACTTAAAAACTGTCCCATACTGAAAAATTTGATTTAACGAACATTATAACTAGTGATTATTCAATTTTGGCAACAATTTGCAAAGAAACACGCGCAAATTCCACATTTCAACAGCTGACGCATATTTTATTTTTATTGAATGACGTGAGTGACAGATAATTCACTGACATAACAATGACAGATCAGTAAATTGACAGTGCGTGACAGTGACGTTTCATTTTACTCAAGTTTTGTTCCAAAGCAATGAATGTTCCATGCCCAGTGCCGATATATATCAAACAAATGTTTAGCATGTTATAATAAAATTATCTCTAATTTCCTGAGCTAATTTACGAACACTTCTGTACTGAGAGTAAACAAAATTGATAAGATATGAGTACAATGGAGAATAACAATGATCAGACCGCAGAACATGTTACTTTTCGGCAGCAACGATCACTTTCTTTGACAAATTTGTCTGATTCATCTGTATTTGAAAGTACAATGCAAAGTCTACCTAATAACTCAATAAACGATAGTCATACGGAACAAGCAATTGAAATAGACAATCTAAAATCGCAAGTAGCATCGGCAGACACAGAAATAGACAATCTTTTGACCGAAAATAGACATTTAAAGACAGAACTAGACAAATATAAAAAACTTTGGAATACATACAAAAAAGTAGGATTTTGTAATACTCCGTCACCCAAAAACAAAGCGAAAAAACGTAAAACGCGAAATGAAACATTCGACAATAGCCGTTTAGATTTGTCATTAAACGCAGAAGACTCAGATAAAAGAGATGATGAAAATACGAACAATGATGTCCCTACAGAGCAATCATCTAATATGACCAGCGTGATACTGACCAAAGAAAATTTTAATGACGGCAAAAATGAGTCCAAAAAAGATAACCCATCGACATCAATATGTAGTACAAATTTAACTAGTACAGATAATACATTTATGAACTATAGTGAGACAGATACATTCAACGTGGCCACCAGTATATGCAACCAAAGTTCAACGACATCTATAAAGAAAGTTTTAATAGTTGCGGACCAGCAAGGGCGTAATGTGAGAGACATACTCCAGAAACTTCTAGGTGATGATTTTGAGGTAAAATGCATTAGAATGCCAGGTGCAACAATTGGAAGTATTTTTGAATCAACAGCAAGTGAAGTTAGAGGTTTCACGAAAGATGACTATGTAATTGTATTAGGTGGCTGTAACGAAGTGAACCCATACACATTTCAACTCAATTTAAACCACTGGCTTCAATATAACCACAATACTAATGTAATCCTTACTGAAATACCATTTAACAAAACCTTAAATGAAACTAAGCTTAATTACGAATTGAAATTTGTATGCGGTAAATACCGTAACTCCTCGTTCCTAGATATGAACTTTTCCAGGCATCGACCATCACGCCGCTACATGGCAGAGTATGTGGCGCAAGTAGTACTTAGAGAAATTTTGCGCATTGACTACCACACGCAACGTGCTAACTATGTGAACTGTATTAAACAGAAAATGAGACAAAATAAAACAGTGCAAGATAAAAATACACAAACTGAAGACATTGTTCAAGAACCCACATATATGACATGTAATTTCCAATCTTTATCAAAAAATAATCAAACTGACAACATTGAGAATGCAAATAATTCTAAAGACATTATTTCAAGTAATAACTTATTTCGTGTATAATTCAATAAAAATATTGCACCAAAATATAGATGGGTTAGTGAACAAGGGTAGTAGAGCTACTGTAGCTCTAGACAATTTAGCAGATAAAGATAAATCAATTGATATCCTATGTATTACAGAGCATAATATGAAATACGAAGATAGAGAGCTTTTATTAATCCCGAATTTTAAACTAGTATCTATATCTTGCAGACCCAATAGGAATGGCGGAGCTTGTATAATGGTAAAAATTGATCTAGAGTGTAAGAATATTAGTGAAGTTTCCGAAAAATTTGCTATTCCTGGTGTGATTGAGTGGTGTGCAATAGAACTACCGCAACACAAAATATACGTATTGTGTGTATACAGATCAGTTAAAAAAGACAAAAAAGTTGTGAACATGTTCTTTGTGCAGTTCAGAGCTATCTTATCTATTTTATGTTCCAAACCTGACTATAAAATCGTAGCATGTGGCGACTATAACATAAACATATTAGAAAACATCCCTCGCGTAAAAGAGTTTAAGGAACTTATATCCGAATTTAATTTAAACTTTTACTTTAATATACCCACTAGACTACGCAGTGGCACCTGCATAGATAACGTGATCCACAACGTTAAAGGAAGCACCGGAGAAGTCATTGAATTAGCGCTGTCAGACCATACGGCACAATACTTTAAATGCCCGGTGAAGAAAAGTTGTCGCATTAAGTCTTGGCATGTAATACAAAGAGACTACAATCCAGAAAACAGACGTAAGTTCCTGAATGCCATTAGTAATCTCAGTTTTCAAGATGTGTATGATAGTGATGATCCAAATGTGGCATTTAATCATTTTCATCAACTTTTTGTCTTGCTTTACAATATGTGTTTCCCTAGCATCAGAGTTAAATGTTCGCACATAAAGAAACAGCCCTGGGTATCGAAGGGTATTAAAGTGTGTGCAAGGAAAAAAATTAATCTACTTTGGAGGTATAGGTCTAGCAAGACGGAAGCGGATAGGAAAAATTTGAAAGCGTATACAAAAAGGTTTAAAAAAATTATACACTTAACACAAAAAGCACAAAATAATTATAACATTCAAATCTCTAAAAATAAATCAAAAGCTACTTGGAACGTGATCAACAAAGAAAAAGCATGCTACCCGAATGAAACTATATCTCACCTAGTAAATGATGATGGCAGTATAATAAAAGAACCGAAGGCAATGGCAGACTTCTTCAATGACTACTTCTTAAGTGTTGGAAAATGTAATGTAGTCAAAACAGACCATAACAATAAAACCAATGTAAATAATTGTAACATTACATCTTCAAAGTCTTTGTTTTTGACACCTACAGTCCCATCAGATATCGATATAATTATACGAAGTCTCAATAATACCAATAGTGTTGGATCAGATGGTGTTCGAACAGATGTAATAAAAACCGTTTCAGTGTACATAGCCCCAGTACTGAGTCATATTTTCAACCTGTGTATGGAAAGTGGAGTGTTTCTTGATGCTTTGAAAATATCTATTGTTAAGCCTTTACACAAAAAAGGTGAAAAATCAAACGCGGGTAATTATCGACCAGTGGCCTTAATTCCTATTTTTTCAAAAATAATAGAAAAGGTGATATACAATCAAATTTATAGTTATTTTGAACGTAACAAACTATTTTCAAAGCATCAATATGGTTTTCGAAAAGAAAAAACCATCAATATGGCAATTTACGACTTCCTTAAAAAAGTAATGACAAATGTAGATAAAAGGAAAAAAGTTGTGGCACTGTATATGGACATGTCAAAAGCGTTCGATAATGTAAGTCACGAAATCCTGTTGGACAAGCTGTGTAAATATGGAATAAGAGGGAACGCAAATTCGCTACTCCGGCATTATTTAACAAATAGACAACAATTTACAGAATTGAAACAGATATGCTCCAAAACAATGACTTTAAAAACTTACAAATCGGATATACGAACAATCCAGTATGGAGTCCCTCAGGGCAGTGTACTAGGTCCATTATTATTCCTAATTTATATAAATGACTTGCCTAACATAATAAACCATGACGTAACACTATTTGCAGACGATTGTACTATATTATGTATTAATGACAAGCTTAGCGCAATTCAAGTTGACATAAATTCTACATTGACATTGGTAATTAACTGGTTACGTAGTAATAATTTGCAGATAAATATAAATAAAACAAATATGATGTATTTTAGGAACAGGCATAATGATAATATTAACTTTGACATATACCATGATGCCCATAAGATATCTGAAGTAGAGGTAGCTCGTTTCTTAGGAGTAAATATTGACCATAAATTGGACTGGAAACAACATGTTGACTCTGTTTGTAAACGTGTACATAAGTTTGCCTTTTATTTCAACTGCGAAAAGTAGCTAACGATAGTACACTTTTAACAGCATATCATGGTCATGTGGCTTCCATACTACGTTATGGAATTCTATTTTGGGGCAACTCAACTGATAGAGATAGAGCTTTTAAGGCCCAGAAGCGTTGTATAAGAGCAATGCGTAGACTAAAGAAAAGAGATTCATGTCGAGAACATTTTAGAAAATTAAAGCTACTGACTGTACCATGTTTATATATAAGAGAGGTAGCTATGTTCGTAAAAACTAATCCAGAAATGTTCAGAATGAGGTCTCAAGAAACTAGGCATAGAGGAAAGTTATATGTAACCCCATCAAGTACTGCATACTTGAATAAGAGTGTATTCTGCATGGCAATACATATTTATAATAAATTACCAAAAACTGTCAGAAATACAGATGAAATGTTAACTTTTAAAAATAAATTAAATAATTTGTTAGCACAAAAGGCGTACTATTCAGTGGACCAATTTTTGAAAGATGAAGATATTATGACATAATGTAATAATTGTAATAAAGTGACATGACTAATATAAATAATAATAAGTAATTACTAATCACTAGTGTCTGTAAGCCCAATCGGGTAGAAGCTAGAGGAACTTCCTAAATGTAAACTAACTAACTAACTATTAGTTATGTAAACAACCTATATCACCTAGTTTCCGGACAATAAATATATTTCATTTCATTTCATTTCATTTCATTTCATTTAATATTAAAGGTATAGCAGTATAGCCGAAGCTGTAACGCTTGCCTAGAAGAAATTTATTTGCTTTGATTTTTAAGATTCCATACTCCTGGACTGTAATTCTCAGGAAAGAGTAGGTACATGTTAGAGGATTCCATAGTTATTTTATTCTGCTTTTATTAGCTGTACTTACTATATAGGCTAGGTTATTTTGGCATTTTATTTTTGTATTAATTGGCCGTGTCTTAAATAAGTTTGCCAGTCTTAAAAAAATAAAACTACTATAATTTAAATAAAGAATATACTTACAGATGTCCAACTTCGTGAGCAGCGACGATGATACCAGAGAAGCCACCGGTGTCTTCAATGATGGCGACAGAGTTGACCTTCTCGAGGCGTTTGTTCACTACGCACGCACCGCCGACGTACGCAAAACCTGACATAAAAACTCATTTAGAAAATTCTTTGGAAATAAACCTTTTTGCTTTGGGTAGCAGATAAAAGAAGAAGGTAGTCTTTTGTCTTTTTGTGTTTTTCTTTGAGCATAGCGCCATCTTACGGGGATCATTTTAAACTCGAATCGAATAATAAATTATGAGAATTAGTGAAAATTAAATCTTTTTTACTTTTAACGATTTCTTTGTAATTAAATATTTGTATATAAAATTAATGTCATACTTATCTGCTACCCAAAAAGTAAGAAACAATTTACATTCAAAGCTTGGGTTTGCGGAAAAATTGTGATGTTGGATTTCAAGGAAAATGTCGGTGCTAGGAAATATTGAAAATATGGTAATTTTACTTACATAGTTGCTGTGGATGATGTAGGTACTTAGATGTAAAAGTATTCTAAATATGTAAAATTACTTATACTATTAATATAATAGGTATTAAATATAACACTAAAGCGAATGGTTAGTGTTGCCACACTCACAGTTTAGAACATGCAGAAGCAAGCTTAAGTTTTGGCGCTTAGCATTATATGCAAAAAAACTTTATAAAATTATTAATTACCGGTTAGATGTAAAATTGTTTTTTCTTGCTACTTCGCTTTGCAATGGACTCCAATAAAAAAATTAAAAGACGTTCCGTATCACGCAATTGTAATCGATATAAAAACATCGGTGTTATGGTTGTGAAATTTAGTACTTACCTAAATAGCATAAAATAACACAATCGAAATAGTTTCTGTCCCATAAAATTTGCAAATCGACAGAAATGTTAATCGGTAATAATTGGTATAGCCTTGTACTGTTTAATGGCGACCAAACCTTCCGTTGCATTTGCGTCATTTTGAGCAATCTACACAAAAAACTATATTATCCAAAGAATTTACATAAAAATCTCCTAAGGAATGTACCTACATATTTAATATTGGAGATTATCATAATTTCATCTAGCGTAATAGCAAAATCAAAACACGAAAAAGCAGCACTGCGAGTAATTTGAATAAATAAATAAAAAGCGACCCAAGCATTTCCATAAATATTTTAAATATCAATAACGATTTAATTTCTCACGTGATTTTAAAATACAAATTCGATGAGCGCAAACATCTAGAAAACATTCAATAAAATATAGAAACAGGCATTAAAATGAAAGTTGTGGGTAAGAAATAATATAAAATACACAACACTGAATGGCTAAACTACGATAGATGAAGACGTATTTTATGTACATGATTTCTAAAGACGGACAGGAGTTTGCAAGAATAAAAAATTGCGGAAAAGAGAGATATTATTGACAAGGTGCGAATGATATCACAGAGGATAGAGGTATCGAGAGGATCGTGACTCGAGTGATACAAGGGGAGTGAGGGATGACGAGGCGTGCTCTTGTAAGGTATCTAAGTAACACGCCTACCTGCGGTCCCTCTATTGCAGGCATCGTTCGCAAACTGTCTTCTGCACATGTCTAGTCTGAAATATCACGGAAACAACTCAATTATACACCCCAAATAACATAAAGTTGACGTTATCTCGCCGTGACCTAGATCTCATTTCTGCGCCTACCATTGGATCTATCGCTCGCATTGTGAAAGCGGTCGGTATCGCGTTGTGTAATCCCGATCCGATAAAACATATTCAGCGCCATTACCAAATCCTTTACCTCTTGGATTAAAAATAACAAGCCAAAATTAATGTTTCACGAAGCCGCTGTTAATGCTGTACCAATCCATGGATGGTTTTCAATAAATGAGTTTACCAGCTGTGCCTTTCGTGCAGCGACCGCCCTTGCGTCGGCGGCACATGTCATACCTGTTGGCCAAATCGGTTCTGTACCCGTCATTGTTCTTTGACCACGCATTGGCATCACTTAGACATTAAACTAACCTAATTTACATTTAAAACTTGGCATAATGGCGCTAAATTTAGAAGGAAAGCTGAATACTTACGGTCTTACCTGTGCCACCTCGAGAGAAGCAAAACAATTAGATTATTATTATTTATTTGACTCGAGTGAGTGTGTGTGAGTGAACTTTTACAAAGTTCAAGAAGTGCATCGATCATTGGGCAAGTTAAAGCTGAACACGACGTAATCGATATTATTGGAGGTGGCCCAAACTGGTCACCCATAAAAAGGGCGCATGCAAATCAGCCGGTTATATCAAGATCATGGTCAAGAGACATATAAAAATATATACGAATGTGTTTGAATTTGAATGCATCGCTTTTATCATGCTCACACTAATCAGAATTTTACCTTTGGATCTGGTAAAGAGTGTCGTAACTTCCACTTTGCATAAACTTGTTATTTAAATCGTGTTCGAGTGTAATAAAAATTTGAATAACTATTATATTCTCCGAGATATATTGTAATCGCGCAATTTTGAAATAGGCTTTTCATAATACTTTGGATATATGGCGGGCAAAGTGTTTTGACATTCACCTCCAATGCGAGGAATATCATTTCCAAGATCATATTAGATAAGTACCTTCAAATATTGAACAGGGCTAGTTACATAAATTAACGCACAGTCTCCGGAGTGTATTTACACACAAACTGTTCTTTAGTAAGACTCAAAAAACTTAGTTTTAGTCATAAGTACCTACTACTGAGAAACGGTTAGAAATCCAAACAAAAGATTCAGCTATTGCCTTCAACCAATCATTATTATAACCATCATTATTTTTTGTAGATTGAAAACAAAGTAGGTAGGTACTTATATTTTTTTTCCAAAAATACGCTCGGGTGACTTTATTTTAACAAGAATATCATAGAGTGAACATAATGCAAGTCAATGTCAATTCAAAAGTCGTAAATCTAATGTATTCAATGAAGGACAAAGTTCAAACATAATTAGGCAGCTGTTCTAACGACTAGTTGAATTTAAATCTTTTTGTCTTGAATAATAACTTTAAACGTTGATTTGTAGGTTTTCCATATTTATTGAGTGCTTTAATATTTGATTTATAGCTTGTAGGATCGATTAGATTAAACTGATTACCATCAGGCATACGTAAGGTACCTATGTGAACACTATATCTGTCTATGACAATAAATTAGGATATATTTTCGTCTCTGTGTGTGGTCTAATGTTTTTCTAGTTTAAGTCTAGGCTAATTTCTTTCTACTTATAATACAATTCCATTAATTTTCATGATAATTTTGACGACTGTCAACAAGACAGTTAAAATTATCATGCTACAAGTTATAAGTAAGACCAGCAGGGTGTTTCAAGAATTAGGGAATGTTTTCCTCAAAACGAAACGCTATATTATATCCTATTGAAGCTTCTATGAAGGTTAAAATATCTCAATTTAGACTTGTTCCATTGGCGTTTCGCTTTTAAGAGAAAAGTTTCCAAATTTGTGAAAAACCCTGTTGCAGGGCCAACACGACTTGAGGACTAATATTTTTTTGCACCATTTTTATCTACCTGGTGTATGGCGACAGGTAGATTGAAATCATGGAAAAACTATTAGTCCCCTTGCCTTGCTAACCCGACTAGTATAACGACTAACCTAATCTAACAAAATTAGAAAAAAATATTAATCTAGAATCATCCAGAACTTACTTCGTAATGGCGACGGCTATGTCGTAGACGGGCAACCGGCGCTCTCTGAACAGATACTTGCCCATGTCCGTGAGAGCGGCGGCCGAGTCGATGGCGTCTCTACCCACCCTGTTCCTTTCTAGGTACGGAGTCGCGTCTCTGCCCTGTGGAAATGAAATGAAATGAGCTTTATTGTCAAGCAACTAGGTGGTAAAATTCTACAATTTGAGAGCTTGTGATGCTCGAGTCAGGTAGGTACTCTAGTTACTGCCCAAGTGGGCTTACAGACATTGTGCTTAAAATTAACACTGCGAAAAAAACGGAAGAAGTGTTAATACATGAATGGTAATTGAAAAAACTACATAAATGGTGAATCTACCAAGGGTTATCTCTAAAATGCGAGGCACATATTATAGAATCCCGAATAAATAGGTACCTACCTATTCGGACAACGAAATTCAATTCTAAAAAAACATAATTGTTCAGTTTGAACTGGTTAAAAAGTAAAGTGTTGCTTAGTACAAATTGCCTGATGATTATGAATAGGTATGGTATATTAGGTACAATGATTTTACATAGCACTTGATAGAACACGCTTTGGTGTTAGGCAAAAGGCTTAAGGCAGTAATTTCAAGCAAACGATAGAACCACAATAGCGAACAGAAAAAAAGTCACATGTTAAACACATGGAAAGTAAGTAAGTACCTAGCTTAGTAAATTTGGGTAGATAAATGTTTAAATGATGAATTAATCCTATCATAAAATAAATATGAATGATGATATACCTACCTACCCATACTATTTTTGACCGTGACCCTTGGCGTTAAAGATGAGTTGTGCAAATTTTTTAAATTTAATTAATGAACCTGTATGTATACCAGTTCCATTGATGTACGATCATAGCATAAATAAAAATTCATTCATTATTTTTATGTTGTTAGGAAAATATAGCTCTATAAATACCTACATCCACTGAGATAATGCGTTAGACAAGAATATAAAATTTGGGTGGTTTATTTAGCCCAGTAATACTTATGAAAATAAATTTAATTTAGCTTATACATAAAAAGTTTCTCAATTGTGAGACTTTATTTAAAGTAGGTAAGATACTATAGTAGATACATATGTATCATATATCGTTTCCAGGTAAGTTCAAAAGTCACTTTCATAACCTTGAATCGACGACATAACAACAAACTTTACGGTTTTTTTAATTAAATTTTCATTTCACAAGATAACTAGTGATAAATAAAACCAGTTTTTTTTGTCGTTTGTGTTTTAATTTTCTTGTAGGATCTATTGATTGGTGTTATGATAATTAAATAATCACCATTTATGAAAATTAGTTACGTTGCAGGTGTTACTTATTACAACTTCGAAATATTTTTTTCCCATGCCAAATGTTTGTCAATTTATTATTTTTATTATTCGTGAAATTAATATCGTTATCGAGTAGCGATAGAATTAATATTTATATTCATATTTCATAAGCATTCCAAATTCAAGCAATTCAAAAATTTGCGTATGAAGAAACGCAACACCAATGCATAAATTGCCAGTATTAAAAATCTTACTTTTTACTTATTTAAATTTATTTTACAGAAACAAAGTGAACTAAAAGATTTTATTTAATAAAGTATCTTAAAATATCCTGATTAATCAACTATTGAGACAAATTTTAAGAATCACATTAAATAAAAAAATATTTATTATTCGTGACAACAATTTATGCCAAGCTATTTTCCACGAATGTGTACTGGCAACACCGAAATTGGCGCCAAACGCTGTCAACTTTTCTCCGAGTTTTCTTTCAACCACAATTCTCTAGTAGATTTTCAATTTAAATTCTAAAAACATGGCAAACGAAGCAGTTTTGAAGTATTTAGTTGACACAAATCGTCCTTATTCGTGCGCAGATGTGACAGTAAACCTGCGTGGGGCTTTTAGTAAGGGAGTGGTGCAAAAATCATTGGACGCGCTTAGCGAAGGGGGAAAAATAAAGTGTAAACTGTATGGAAAACAGAAAGTGTATGCTGCTCTGCAGTTAGAAACTATTTCTGAAGAAGGAGACAATGAAGGTATGAATATTTAGGTATCTATAATATTAGTACCTATACGTCATAATTTGGACGTCAAACTTTCGAAATGCTTGCTAAAAAAGTTTAGGCTACCTAACAAAACAGCAGATTATTATTGTTAATCCAGAGTCCAGACTAAATAAATATCTAATCTACGTGATATTCTAGGATTCAGTCTATTTGAAATATGTAATTTTTTTTATTTTTTTTTGTTTTTTTACCTATGTTTCCCTCAACATGAGTCAAGGACATTTTCTGGCTGAACATTTGCTAAGGCGTACCTAATGAGATTTTATGATCGGTTTATTAGAAACGTCACATGCAAAATTTGTACTTGTATATGAAAACTGATTGTAAATGTTAATAAGCTAGTTATCTATTCTTATCAAATAAAATAATAATTAATATTAGCTGTTTAAGAGTAAAAAGGGGGGAAAACAAATTGTCTTTGTTGTTTTATAAAAAGTAATGAATACATACGACGAGATTTGTAGATAGGTATATTATTTATTTATTCATATATATTCTTTTCAGATTACGATACCCAAATAAAAACGGTAACTCAAGAGCTTGCTGACAAAACAGCATCATTAAAAATGACCGATACAAAACTCAAAGCAATAATTTCAACGCCCACCACGGAGTCTGCTAAAACTCTTTCCGAAGAGTTGAAAAACAATATAACCTCTTTGGAAGAGAAATTGGAGGTTCTAAGGAACTCCACGGAGGTCATAAGTGCTGATGAAAAAAAGATAATGATGGGTGAACATGATAAGAATTTAAAAGAATATAGGTATGTAGACAGGAAATTATATTAATTTTATTAACATCTGGAAATATTTTTTTCCATGATCAAAATGTGTGAAAATTATGGCGGCACGACTGGTTGTACCTATTTTTTAAATTTATTTTTGTTTTAATCGCAAAACTAAAAAATAGGTTAGTAATCTATAAAAAACTTTTGTGGCTTTAAACTTCAACATATTATTATACATATTTTTCCTTTTTTTTTACATGAGATAGGCTCACGCTTGACTATAACTACGACTACAATCTAGCGCGCTTGCCTAAAAGGAACCGGCTTACTCTCGACTTGAAATCTATTTTTTTTCGTCAGTTAATCGACAGGCATTTACATTTCTTTTTTCAATAAAGGAGTACCTAGGTACTTAATTTGCCTTTATAGGTACTTTATATTAATTTTGTAATTTAATGCCTTTATATTAATTTTGTATTCAAAATTTAAGTTTTTTCTTTTCCAGAAAACGTAAACGTATCTGCAACGATATGTTAGAAGCGATCCTTGAAGGCTATCCGAAGTCAAAGAAGGACTTTCTGGAAGAACTTTGCATTGAAACAGATGAAATGGTGGGGTTCAAACTAATGAACAATTAAAGGAAAAATATTATGAAATATAAAAGAAAATTATTTTGAAAATTATCCTTTTTTAGTAATATCTGATTTGTTGGAATATCTAATTTGAATTGAGTTGTAGAAGTTTCAATAAATATCGTTCGTAGTAAAAATAAGTAATTGTGAGTGTGTCTTTATTTATGCCTCTTAGTAAATACTTTTTCTTTTGAGTCTTATTTCCTCATAACTGAGGGTCCTGACTGTCCTGCAGAATAAATTAATTAGGGGAGTTCTCCTGGGCTGATACATTGTGATAGTCGACATGTCGGTTTCCTCACGATGATTTCCTTCACCGCTAAGCGAGTGCAAATCCACTCTTAACAAGAAAATACAATTCATTGGTGTAGGGCCGGAATCGAGCCAGGGTGCGTCTGGATGTAAAGCAGACACTGGAACCGCTGAGCCACAATCGCTTACTTAAATACGTTATACATCAATATGTTAACTAAACGGTTTTCACTCACGTGTAATTCGCGTATGTTGTTTACGCGTTTCTGATGTTATGACATCCATCTTCAGAACGTATGTTCTGGGACCGCGGCAGCACGCAGACATTTTATACATACTGAAATATTTAGTTTTCGAAATTCTGTTGAATAGACGTACCCTAGATATAATGATCCCCGCGATAGAGATGCGTATACGCGGCCCCTTAAGCAGCTTGTAGCGCAGGTCCACGCCGTTCCAGAAGGAAACGAAATAACGCTTTATCTGCACGTTGTCTCCGCCGTGTAACCTGACAATAGAAGAAATAGGTATGTAAGTTATTATATACCGTCTTATTACAAACCGCGGTTTAAATATTAGTCCAAGACTTTGAAAATAAAAAGTCGGTTCTTGTTGTTTAAACATCACATACAAACAATCAAATGTCAACTTAAAATTGGGACGTTGATTTATCATTGATAACATTTTGACAGTTTGTTTATAATGACAGTAGGCAGACAAATTTCGATCAACAGAAACGGACTGCATATTTTCAAAGTTCTGGACTAGGTAATAGTTAAACCACGTTTTGTAAGACCCATAGAAATTTAACTTAGTTTTATGTTAATGTACCATCAGTTGACGAGCATTTCGTATTCAAGGGAAAAGTGGTTTTTTATTAAGAATTTGTGAAACACCCTATAAATATCTATTAAGTACCTACTAGCAAACCCAGCGAACTCCGTTTCACCACCAGATGGCTTCGTTTTTTTTATAAACCTTACGGAGCCCGAGACCTTTCCAACGAATGCAAAACCGTGGAAATCGGTTCGTGCGTTCTGGAGTTATAGCGTCAGGAATGAAAACCCGACTTATTTTTATATAGTAGAAGATGGTCTTTTGTCATTCGTTTTCGAGGGGAAAAGTTTCCGAATTTATGAAACACTACATAAATATCTATTATGGTCTTTGTCAAAATAACTACTAATGTATACATACCTATATCCATCATAGTCCACGATGACTAGTATCTCCGGGTAGATGACGTAGGGTGCGTCGCGCGCCTGCCTGCTGTGCTCCGCCGAGCGGCGGCGGCGGAACCGCTTGCCCAGGTGGTCGGGCTCCATGAACGCTGGGAAGAAAGAAATTATAAAGATAAAGGTAAAGATAAAAGCTTTAGTCAACTTCTTTCAGGAAAACAGGATCTTTTATAATTGGACCACCAAGATACAGGCTAACGCCTAGTTTGGGGTATACTGTTAATACTAAAATCCTATTGTATTGTAAATTAACTAAAATATGAATACTGTAATATGTAGGTTAAGTTTTCAAATGGCATATAAACATAGTTTTACTTTACTTTTACCTACTTTATTCCCCTTATGACATCACATCATATAATACCTATGCATGATTATTTATCTGTTATGTAGGTAATGTACGTATACATTTTGAGTAACGGTGTAAGTATTTTATATCTATGCGAGTATTGTGGGTCGTGTTGGATAATAAATAAATATATATTTCAGGACATATCACACAGTGCCATCTAGCCCCACAATAAGCTAACGCTTCTGTCGTGGGAACTAGATAACGGATATAATAAATACATGTATACTTTTTTTGTAAACACATAAGTACATATTATACATTGAAACGACCAATAATGTCTCCGCTATTTGATGGAGGACAATTTCTGAACATAAAATCTTTGAGATACTTTGCACTACGTTCTACTATCATCAAGTTAAAATCAATTCATAAATTAAAGTTCAATGGAATATAAATCAATCAGATATGACTCAAAATAGGATTTAATCAGGAAAATGTAGTAGTGGTGTGTGATTTTAGTTACGATGCTGGTCAAGATTTCATAAATAGGTACATAAATAAAAATAAGTATCTAAGTAGGTACGCTAGATCGCTAAAGAATATGTTTTATACAAATCAACCTAAAAATCTCTAACACTAAAACACTTAATACCAACGTAACAAAATTAATTGAGTTCGGAAATTCCCAACCGACTAAAATTCTCGATCCACATAATTACTTTACAAATCGAGTTTTTTTCTACATAAATAAACATGAACTTAAAATAATAGATGACGTATATTTAATCTGACCTTATGACCCTGCCATCAAGCGTAGGCGACGCAATTTGATCAGATGTCCATTAAAATAAATGGTCAAGTGCTAGTCGGACGTGTGAAGGGTTCCGTACCATTTTCTATAAGTATGCTGTTGAAATAACGTTTGTTGTATGGGATCTTACAATATATTCTTAATCACTTTTTCGAACTAGCTTTTAATGTCTAACTTTTTCTATATCGTAAAATTTTGGCTACATGCTGATATTTTATAATAATTACCGCTAATAGACAGTCTAAAAACGGAGTCTTTGTAATACCTAGAGTTTCCATTTTACTTTTGGTACGGATCACTAAAAACTTGAATTATAATATTGACCTCTACAATTATAAGTTTTAGGTTTTATTCAATATAGAGTACCATGTCATAATAAATTTATTATTTTTCTTAAACTTTTTTCCTTGTAACTTTAAAACAATTGTATTGTAACAAAGCAGTTAAAAAATTGAGTCCAAAAATAAATATTAATTGTAAAACCAGTCGCATATGGAATACCTACTTTTAATTAAAGTTCGTAGCATCAGATTTAATACTAATGCAAATTATGTAGGTACATAAAAAAGATGTGCAAATAATTTTAAAACGAAGATACATATGTGTTGACATGGTAATTATAATATTCAAACATTGTGATTTACAAAATTAATTAGTGGTTAGGTACAAGCGGAAAACTAATATTACCAAAATGGCTAAAATATTAGGTGCTGTTGAATCAAAATATAATTAAAATTTTGTGTTGACACAAACATTATTCTGAATTATAGGTTTGAAATGTCAAATAATTAAATCGTAGGTAAACATATAAATTGTTAGATTAGATAGGTTAGTATAAGGAATAATTAAGATTGTCGAATGGCTGCATATAAATAGACTATCAGAAATTTTATTTAAATTTGTTATAACTACACCTTTACACTTCTGTAGGTTGGATTACATGTTAAATAGTAGGTTCCGCCAAAGTACTGCATCATTAAACCATCTCAGATAGCAACCCTTCGGGCTGTTAGAAATTTCTCGACACTAGAGGTCGCCATACGCCACGAAATTACTTTTTAGTTACTAAAAAGTTAGCTAACTCAGGCCGTTGCATTATGTCTCTTAAATACATTTAAAGGAAATTCACTTAGTTCGTATCTGAATCTGGTGTTAAAATTTTCAAACCACCCAACGTCAATTTTGTCGTTAAACGCGTTTAAGAACTGTGCAAGAGAGAATCAAAGTTATTAACCCAAGTAAATCACGTGTACAACAGCCACCTGCTATTTGTCTGAGTACAAATTCAAAATGGCGGCCAACTGGTTTATCAAATGTCGCCGGGCAGGAAATGCTTCGGTACCGCTCGTTGTCATTTTACACGTTAATTAGCGTTAATTATAAGCCGCCTGTCAGTCTCTTTCAGGTAAGATAATACGAAGGTAATGTCTTAACTTTGAACTAGAGAAACAAAGTTAAAAACTACGTAAGTTAGACTCATCTTGATATTTGGATTATTTGGTATTTTTTTGCTACGATATATTTACCTATTTATAGTAGGTAGGTACCTAATCTTGGGCTATAAGTATATGATTTTCAATTTGTAGCTTTATTTATAAGTAAAAGTGTGTAGTTGTTTGTTTTTAGCGAATGGTTTCATATTTTCATAAATAAAGATTGTTTATTTATTGGTTATCATAATTAACTAAAAATATTTTATGAGATTCTGTAAGCAAAAGTCCAAACAAAAGTCTTCAACGCGCTCGAAACTCCATGATTTTTGTTTTTTTTATTTAGGTACCTATTAAAATTAAAGCTTCACTTTTTAGTAATAGAAAGAGAACTAATTTTAGATGAAAAAAAATTCAATCTCAAATTAGTACCTACTTACCTACACTTATTTTTTTACAAACTTTTTTTCGTGAGACCAATTTTACCATAGTCACCAGCCAGCAAATAAAAAAGTAAAAGGTCAGGTCATATCGCATGCACGTGACAGAAACGCATAGTGATGTACCTATTAGTGATGTACCTACTAAAGATGCACGTGTTACGATAAAACGAGTTATATCTATAAAATATATTATCGATAGAATGGAAGATACCACATTGTATCTAAACAGATTTATTGCATAATAAAATGGACAGCTTTAATAATACGACGTAGACGGGGATAATAAGCTTGTCAGGTACTGCATAATGTTGTTTCAATTGACTACAGAAGATTTGAATACATTTTGTTTTTGTGATTTTTGTTCGGGAAAATGCTGAGTCATTTATTGATTGGAAAATGCCTACATATTTTACTTTGTGAGTATACTTTATCCTCATAGTAAATGTACTAAATTTGAACCTTTGGCCTAAACAATACTATTGTCAAAGGTAGAATGAACATCAAAATACTAGAGTTCCAGGCAAGGATACCTGTACGCTCAGTGTTTATGTATTATCGGGTATGGGGAAAAAGTATCCTCGGACTAGTATAATAATAATAATAAATAATAAAAGGGACTTAAGGGACTCCAACTGCTAATTTTTTGTTACAAACTCTTCATAAGCCTAATCTTTTATAGAAATTAACATATCTATAAACATAAGATTATTAATTTATAACGAAGTCCATAATAAAGGTCCACCAATTAAATAATGATGTTTGCGAAATGACGCTATCTTAGAGTATACAATAATATAAAATCACGTGCTTGCGCATCCGATTACTCGATTATAACTCGTAATCGAGATAAATCGATTATGGTAATCGATACCGGTTCCGTGTGCTACCGTCTGTTTGTTATTCGTTGAATAGTTAAATTATTGACTGACCAAAGAGAGCGTACGTTTCCTGAGCAGATTGATATTGAGTAAAGATGCTGATTTTTTTGTACACTATTTTACGGAATAACTTTGAAATACTACCACAAGCCTTGTTTACTTGTGTAATTAAAATTTTTGTGAATAGGCACTTTTTAGGTAATCAAGTTACACATTGCATAGATAGATTGATTGCCGTTACGTGTAACTTATAATCTGTTAAAATGTTTTGATTAGTGAATAATATTTATTTACTTTAATTACGGTTGTAATCTCAGGTACTTTAATTTAATATAGTCATATGACATGTTAAGATTGACGTCTGTTATATCTTGTAGATGAAAAAAATAAGCAGCAAAACGTTAGTGCTGCTAGTTAACTAAATACACAATACGCATAGAACAGATAAGCGCTATGACATTACTAATTTTAGCATTCTTATAATGAAATATAAGTACAGAAAATCCATATTAATTTTCCTAGTCAATAATGTTTTTATAGCTGAAAACCACGACCAATCAATATGCTTTATTATCTGTGGTTTATTCAATCGTGTGCTTACGTAAACACGTCAGCATTTGACCGACGAATTTATGATTTTGTTCATGTTACGTACAATTCACTGACCGAATGAAAGATTCAATCTATCAGACATTTTATTGGAAGCTTTCTTGACTTTGATAAATGACAATGGTCCGGCAAAGGTCAAGGCACCTATCATAAAAACTGTTAGAAACTAAAAAAACTGTTTCATGTATTTATGTTTTTTTGTTTTATGTGTCTTTGTACTTGACGTTAAGTATGGGATTAAAGAAAGTATTTATCTATGTTTTTTTATTTCGTATTGAAGCGCGTAGCTCAGCTAGCGGAGGCAATCGCATGCGATTACCAATGTTAAGCAAAGGTCGACGCGGTCAGTCTTTGGATGGGTGTCCGAAAAGTGGCCTTCCATTTTGGGCGCTTCCGTGGGTCGGATGACACGTTAAATTGTAGGTCCCGGTTCTTTGTCTAGTACGTACGGCAGTCGTTAAGCCATGTCAGAGGCCCTTAGGGCGGCTTGATGAGCTCTCACCAGAGTTGGCCACTCTCTTTCGATAAGAAGAAGATTTCGTATTGGAGTATAACAATTATGTAGGTATGTAGCTTAATAGAGGATGTCTTTTTTTTAAGCAGAGAGATAACTATTATTAGTCATTCTAGATAAATAGTACTACCTACCCCAATACTAACAAAATCATGTAATACATCTTTTGAAAATGTGTGAATAAAGCCTGTTAGCACTTACTTAAAATCAATGATGGACCTGCCACAGAATTAATTAATTATTATTATGCCTCCTCTACACTACTCGTGAAGTTTCTCGGCGAATTACTCGGCCGAAGTTGACTGAAGTCCGAAGTGCTACACTACACACTCGTTCAACACCGCGAGGAGCCGTTCGTATCCTTTGACTCGGGCTCAAAAACCGACAACAAACGGAAGTCGGCCGAGGCGAGGTGAAGTTGGACGAAGTAAGCCCAAGTACTCTCTACATTATTCTATTCGTCTAACCTCGTTCAACTTCGCGAGTAGTGTGGAGCTAGCATAACAGCTGGTTGTAAATCTTTCTGACTTTGAAAACATTAAGCCTGACCCTACTGACCAAAGTCACCCATATCCGATATAAATAGGTCTTACGATTATATAGATTCAGTAAATAGCTAATCATCTTACATCTTAGACTACAGTGGTGCTTAAGATATTAAAGCTATAGGATATTAAGGATATAAGGCTCACGTTTGACTACAGCCTGTTTTAAGATAGATAAAAAACCTAGCCTAACTATTCCAGTAAAAAAAAGTCATTTTCAAATCAAAACATCAGGCTATTCAATATGTCAACTAAACGGTTTTCACTCACGTGTAATTCGCGTAGGTATGTTGACATACGTTGTTGTTGCTTAGTTGAAATATACATAAAATGTCTCACGAAAGTTTCAATATTAAAATCAGGCTATTCATTCTAACTCACCAAAGTCGCTCATATGGTCTCCCTCCGCCGGGTCCCGCTTGATGATGATGTGCTGGGCGCCGCTCAGTGCCTGCTTTAACAGATTCTGCTGTTCCTTGCTTCTTTTCACTGGAAAAAGAATAAAGATATTGTTAGAATAGTCTATCATATATATACTTCAAATTTAAACTTTCTCCTTGAGTCGTATTTCCTCATGACTGAGGGTCGTGACTCCCCGCAGAATTAATTCGTTAAGGGAGTTCTCTTGGGCAGATACATCGTGGAGGGCGCCTAGGTCCTTCCACGGTTTTTTTTAACTAACTTGCTTTTATTTCACTGGAAACAATGATAATATTGACAATAGTCTGTTTAATGCCAATAAGAAATCTTTATTCAGTAAATAGATCGTTTTCGCAATCAACTTTACCTAGTAAATTTGAATATAATAGGTATGATGTCATATAATTCTACCTTAGTTATAAAGTCTAATTGATAAGATTCAAATTTTTTAAAACTACATAGATACTGACTCAATTTTATCATAATCGCATTATTAGTCAGTTTTACCAGATAATACTTTAATTTTTCCATACACGAACCCAATCATTCCATATACTAACCCAATTTTTCCATACACTAACCCAATTATTCCATATACTAACCCAATTTTTCCATATTCTAATCCAATCATTCCATATACTAACCCAATCATTCCATATACCTACTAACCCAATCATTTCATATACTAACCCAATTGTTCCATATACTACCTCAATTTTTCCGGATACTACTTACAAATACTAGCTCTACTAACCTATAGGCAGTCCAGTGTCGATGGAGACCATGTCAGCCATGCTGTGTGGGTCCAGGAACGCCTCGTCGTCCGGCGCCGGCGCACGCATCGAGTCCGGTATCGGCCTGATCACCAGGTCGTGACCGATCGAGCCCTCCTGTAATGGGAATAAATTGGGTGTGATTTAATATCAGCGAGATTTACATCAGTACAAGCATGGTCCCCACAGTGTCTTTGGAAAGAGCTTACTATATATGTAAATGGTCCTATGAAGTAAGGTATTATCATCATGTCACTTGTGCGTAACTAGAAATAAGTACCTACTTCCGTAAATTAACCTCTCATAATTAATAAATTAATAAAGTACTTACACAATTAATTTGATTAAAACAGGTGTCACGTTTAAAAGGGCCTGCGATTTAATAAGTTACTATCATGTGTACATACACACAGGTTTGGGTATAGTTGCTCTTCTAAAGAGCAAGATGTTTATGATCATCATAATTACAGGGCGGGTTAGAATATATATTAAATCTAATTCAGCTTAAAAATAGATGCCACACACACAATCACACACTCTTAATCTATATAATACGAGTGATATTTTTGATATTACACTGACTTAGTTTGTATATATTTATTTATAAAACTACTCTTAACTAAACTTTGCAAAAACAAACAACAAACAAAAGGTTCTAAAAAAGCGGCGGCCAAAGCGGCCTTTATCAAATCTGCACATCAGTCGGTGTGAGCATAGAACTAACAAAGGAGGTTATGTAGAGTGAGGTCGGTTGCAACATCGACTGCTATTGTACTTCCGAATAAAGAGGTTGACGTTCTTATAGGTTTATAGCCATTTGACTTGGGTTTGCGTGGATAAAGTTTAAAAATTTTTTGTTTTATTTTAATGTCTATACCTACTAATATTATAAAGCTGAAGAGTTTGTTTGTTTGTTGTTTGTTTGAACGCGCTAATCTCAGGAACCACTGATGCGAATTGAAAAAATATTTTTGTGTTGAATAGACCATTTATCGAGGAAGGCTTGAGGCTATATAACATCACGCTGCAACTAATAGGAGCGAAAAAACAATGGAAAATCTGGAAATAACGGGGAAAATTATTCATCTTTGAGGGCTTCCGTTGCGTGCGCTGCGAAAACGGTTCAAGTCGTGGTTAACAGTTATAATTTATAAAGCTTAAGAGGTTGTTTGCAAAAATAAATACTATGTCCAAAATAACTATTCAACGCGGACGGTGTCGCAGGCACAGCTAGTTATAAATAAAGACTGAAAGAAGCGTCAGTGAATTTTATACATGTGTAATATTGCATAGGTAGGTTCTCGATATGTCTATCAATAGACGTTTATAGTGACTCGTAATTGTGGATGAATATAATGTGACAGTTTAATAAATGTACCTACGTATAGAATAGAAGTATTAAGTTTAAATATGTTAAAATATGTCAAAGGCCTGCCGCCTTCAGTGATACCTAGAATTCGTCTTAGCACTAAACTTGAATTCAGAATCGAGTACTAAAACTTCAGACTAGAATACTAAAAAGCAACGGCTTGGGAAGCCAGAGATTTCTAATTAAAACCTAACAATTTTAACAAGATAACGCCTGAGTGGCTTACAGAGACAAGGTAGGTATTTGGAAAGAGTATAAAAATAAGTACTTATCTTTGTTAGATACATCTAATTTTTTCAAAGATTATTGTGTCGGGCCATATTTTTCTGAAGTAAGATTAATAAATGACCTGTTTCAGTAGCTGATTACCTCCCAAACCCAAACATGTACCTAAGTATATGTTCTATATTTTTTTACATCATGTTATATTCATACACATTTTTCAAATTCATTTGTGTTCACTTATGATAGAAAAAATATTAGTAACTTTGGATTGCATAAATTAATATAACATCTACCTATTTATCAATTTGTATAATTTACGCAAAATCAGAATCCTTTCACCATACATTAGGAGTCCATGCAGTTGCAACGTTAACTGAAATTTCCAACTACTATAACCGCCTAGCAACAATAGAGAATGAATAAAGCTGTGACATTCCAACAGGCTTTGTGAACGCACGTCTTGTACGGGACTTTTATGGAGAGAATTTAAATGTACGCGCGTGGTACATGGGGAATTTGGTTTACAGGATTCATAGATTCTTTATACATTCTTCTTATAACAAAACAGTTAGGTATGCAAGTAATGTACCTTCGGCAATGTACGTTTTTCACAATATTTTACTAATCGAAAAACAACTTGAAAAAAATTGATTGACAAAAAACTATTGCAGTAGTTTTGTTCGAAAAAAATTTGTATTGACAAACAGACGCGCATTGGTTTTTTGTCAAAAATCAACAATATTACGAAAAAAGTTTCATTATCACTCCTATGCTGCATCGGAATGTCATGTGATTACGTTATAACAAAAAATAAAATATTAAAATAGCATATTGGTGGCAATACTAATACGTATTTATTGGTTTGTAACATTACATGCCTGCAGAAACCGAGCAACGGATCGTAATTATTGCTCTGTTTCTACAGGCATTTTATATGCAGACTAGTGCATGCTCGCGGCTTCGCTCGCATTAAGAAGTAAAACTTGCATCCCCTATTTCACCCCTTTAAAAGTGGCATTTCCAAAACTCCTTTCTTAGCGGATGCCTACGTCATAACATCTACCTGCATGCCAAATTTCAGCCCGATCCGTCTAGTGGTTTGGGCTGTGCGTTGATAGATCACTATACCAGTCAGTCAGTCACTTTTGAGTTTTATATATTTAGATTAGAGTCATGGTATGATGGCACTCACCACCACCAGTTTCCCATGCATGGGGTGTCTCCGGATGAGCAGCGCGGCCCCCGACTCCTCGTCCTGGTACAGCTCGCCGAACTCCTCCTCGTCATCCTGGAGATCACACAAGGAATCATATTTTAGTTTATTGGTAGGAGACATACGTATATAACATAGGTACCTACCTAAAAAAAATCTGTTAGCACTAGGGAACATGCAATATCACAATGAATAAAAAAAAGATTTTACAGGCTGGCTTTTATAAAAAACTATTTGTAATTATTATTTTGATACAGGACATTATAGACTTAATTTGGATCCTTATAATCTTAAATATTTTCATTGCTACTGTTTAAAAAACGCAACGCAATCTAACCCACATCCCAAGCAATCTGTGACAGAATCAGTTAACAATATTACATCGTTACATGACTCATTATTTTAAACCTTTTTTATGTGGCAACCAAGACATGCATTCAAAACAAAGACTTTATATTAAATAAACGTCAAATAGTGTGTTTGGCGGACTGGGTTAGGCAGAAATGGGGGAAATGCACAAAACGCCCCAAACGAGATGTACGCCCAGCACTTATTGCCCATCCCTACCTTAAAATTAAAAAAATCGGTTTTAATGGCACAGGCAAAACTTTGTGAATGTTTATGTAAGTCTATATGTATGTATGTATTAGTAGGATAATATGTCACTCCGAATAACAATCAATCTTTGGTACGTAATAGTTTCCTCTATGCAAGCGCGCTAGATCGTAGATTACAACATCAGGCAAGTTGTAGTCAAGCGTGAGCCTATATAGTATAAAAAAAACTCATGATACTGCCCCATACTAAAAAACTCATGATAGCTTAGTATGGGGCAGTTCCTGTTGAGTCGTCGCGCTGCAGAGTCGTCGCGCTGCAATAGCCGCTCCCTCCCGTGAGGTTGCGTGCGCCGTTCGTTGTGCTGCTGCTCCCGAGCGGGAGGTCGACGCGCCTGCACCACCTCCAGGAACCACCGCCTGTCGTCCCGGCGCTATAGAAAAGCGTCGCAGCGACAGGCACATCGCCACATCACCTTCATCACGTCGAACAACGCCGACCGTTGCTGGTACGCCGCCGGACGGGCGACTCGACGTGATCTGCGAACTTCCCCGGGGTCAGTGTGCCCCGGAGCCCAGCCCCTCAAATGAAATTAATCTCGATGAGGTTCCTACCAGCTCCCCTCGGGGGTTGGAAGACGACCCGACGTTCGTTCTTAGTATGGGTCTAGATGTCACCGTGTGATATATCCTGAAATGTTTATTTTATTTATTGATTAAGATAAAGATATTTAGATGTCTTTCTGTAATAAAGTCCATCCATTCAAGAATGCTGGACATTTTAATTACGCATATTTCACTCGGACCGAATCGCGACAACTTTTTTAATTTGGCAACACAATTGCCGGAAGAAGTCGAAGGCTCTTTTTGAGGCTTGACAAAAATTCGCCATTTACGGCCAATGTTGCTATTATTTAATTGAATTTATTACCTTAATTTTCAGAGATTTTAATACTTTAGCAATGTTGTTTTGTTTAAAATAACTGATTATTTTGGGGAAATTAACTTCACTTATTCGTTTGGAGTAGTTTTACCTATCGTGGTTTTATAAATCATTATCTTGTCGGCCATTTTGAAAAAAAATCTGCAAAAGTGTATCTACTGATACTTCTATCTCTCTCTTTGAGCCGTATTTGTTCTCATGACTGAGGGTCGTGACTCCCCCGCAGATTTAATTCGTTAGGGGAGTTCTCTTGGGCAGATACATCGTGGTGGACGCCCAGGTCCTTCCACTGAAGATACATGTCGTCGAATATTGTGGTCCTCAAACATGTCGGTTTCCTCACGATGTTTACCTTCACCGCTAAGCGAGTCCACACATAACTTGAAACTACTGATACTGCTATATATCTATTGCTAGATTTGTGCTGCTTTAACTGATAATAGCATTACTTGTCTATGGAATTACATATGAAGTTATAACCATGTGTGTGTGTAAATGATTTTATAGAATAATTTCCATAAATCAAGTAGGAACGAACAAACGTACATAAGAATAATATGCATGTTTTAATATTTTTAGACTACAATGCTGGTCCTAAAACTCAGTCTATTTACGTTTTTTTTACATGAGATTGAGTCACGCTTTACTACAATTTGCCTGATGTTAAGCAACGTGGGATAACGTGGTTTGCGTTAGACGCATAAAAGTAAGCAAAAAAACATTGCTGCCGCTATGTAACACGCTTACCTAGAAGGTACCTATTTAAAAAATCTATGCAGATTTAAAATCTCCTATTAACCCTCAATTTGAAGACCCCTGTATTGTAGTTTGTAGAAAAAACAGCTTCTGGTAACCGATTAAGCATAAACCTAATTATTAAGCGTTAAAAAAACTCATCTTGTATACATTTTCCTTTATGAATCGTCGTGGTCCTTTGTATGTGTAACAAGTATGTATTTACAAAAGAAAAGTATATAAGTATTATATCCGTTATCTAGTACCCATGACACAAGCGTTTGCTTAGTGTGGGGCTAGATGGCGCTGTGTGCAATGCCCCGGAATATTTATTCATTTATTTTTATTTGAATAAAATTCAAACTCCACTGGTTTCAAACAACAAACTAAGACAATAACAATTCACATCACGACCGAGATTTTCCCACGTCTCGCCGATGACAAAATGTCTGCATTTAAAGTGAGGCAAAAACGGAGCCCAATCTTAAATTAACGATGCTTAGTTAACTAAGTAATTATAGTTGATTTTTTTAGTGATGTTATTATGTAATTAATTGTAGGTCCCTGCGGTTTGTCTTGTACGGCAGTCGTTAAGCCATGTCAGAAGCTTAGGGCGGCTTGATAAACTCTCGTCACCAGAGTTGGCCATTCTCATTCGATAAGAAAGAAGAAAAAGAAGAAGTAGTAATGTTATTACCGTGACGGTACTTATTATTAGGTTGTTTTATAGACGTGACCCTTGCGGTTACGATTTTGAACTAGTTCTATGTTTTTTTTCTAACACTGGTTACTTTAACGGGACGGTCTTAGTTTAATTCAACAAAGCAATAAATTGATTAAAGCTTTACTTTATGTAAAGTGACATTTACTTCTTACTAACATTTGAACGTACCTTCCTATTATATCTATATCTATAGGTACATTTATAAAACTCAAAGGTGACTGACTGACTGACTGACTGATATAGTGATCTATCAACGCAAAGCCCAAACCACTGGACGGTTTGGGCTGAAATTTGGAATGAAGGTAGATGTTATGACGTGGGCATCCACTAAGAAAGGATTTTGGAAATGCCACTTTTAAAGGGGTGAAATAGGGGATGCAAGTTTTACTTCTTAATTCGAGCGAAGCTGCGAGCATTCACTAGTTATTAATAAAATTGTTGTTAAAACATACCAATGTCTTACCTACATACATAACTTTGACAATCAACACAAAATACGTATCATTTTATGTACTCACATGTACATAACGAGTATTTAATATACCATAAAAGTAAAATGAAGATGGCTATCGACTTCCCTATACATCTGCGATCTGTATCTGGACACGACTGCATACTTGTGTATCTTCTTATGTCATTTTATTAGTAAAGGTAAGAACACACTGCATCTTTGTGGTTAAACAAACATATAAGGTCAGGTTGATTGTTTGAATCAGACGTTACTTTGCGGCTATCCATTGCAGATGAAACTGGAGAATTATGTAGTGTTTGCTTATTTTAACTGCTCTGTTAGCTTAGTTGGTAGTGACTCTGCCTTCTAATCTAGGGGTTGCGAGTTCGATTCCCGCATGAGACAAGTAATTATGAATACTAAAATTTGTAATTACTTGTGTCGAGTCTGGCCGTTTCTATGTATAATAAGTATGTATTTACAAAAAAAAAGTATATAAGTATTATATCCGTTATCTAGTGCCCATGATACAAGCGTAAGCTTAGTATGGGGCTAGATGGCGCTGTGTGATATGTCCTGAAATATTTATTTATTTATTATTTATTCTCCAGAGTTTCACCATACTCGTATATTATATGGTTTTTACACAAAGCTACTGTTCAGAATTCTGAAGCCTCGATAGAATAACCAATATAACCTTTTTTTAGTAAAACAGACATCAAAACATGTCAAAATTGTATAGATGAGTAGTATTTACTACTGTATAACTTATATAATGAAATCATTATACTTTGAATGAACTAATTATACCTTTTATAAGTGTACAGCGAAAAAATGACTAAAACAATTCTTTTCGTAAATATATCCAGCATGATCCAGATCGTTAAAATATCTTACAAACATCGAGCTTTGAAAAATATAATAGTTATTAATTATTACGATAGCAATATCGTAAATATCGTAATACTGCCCTTTTGTAATTCTAAGTTTATCAAGTTAAACTTACGTTTACAATATCTAAGTTTTCTATGTAGGTATATAATATATATCTAGATTACATATGTAATCTATTTGCAATCTTCAATTTATGGGATTGTCATAATAAATTAATCTAGTCACAAAGTAAATATGCAGGTTATAGGTAATGTAATGACCATCATTTACGTCATTTATCTGCATATAGAGAATAAGTATTTTATTTGCTGTAAATATTTGTATGTACCTATAGAAAAACAACGGATATAAACATAAAATTTTCAGAAAAAAAAAATATCCTTTGTTTAAATTTTTATGATCAATTTACAGGTGACTCAAATATAGAGTGACTGCCATCTGAATATATTAAGGAACATATATACTTCGTAAAAAAAAATCAGTAAAAATCTTTAGAAGCAAAAACTACCCTAATTATGTATGAATAAATAAATAAGCAAAGTATGCCAGAGCATTGATGCAGTAAAAAAACAACGTTAAGGTTCAAAAATAATATTCGTTTGAACTAAAAACCTCCTTCTTTTTAAAAGTCTATTAAAATTTAATTAGTCTGAAGTGTATGGAAATGAGTGTGGATTTTCGCGCCTGGCAGTTAGTAGACCGTAGCCTAGTTGGTTAAGGCATTCCGGACGGTGATCGAAAACACGCAGGTTCGAATCCTGCCGGTCGTGATTATTTTCGCTCATTTTCCAATAAAAGTTTAATTTAGTCCATTAAAATATATATTTCTAGTTTATGCTGTTACACTACACTATTTTACTAAGCATATGCCTTATACTGTTATGCCCAGTCGGAACCTCAGTATGACTTTAGAATACATAAGTAATACAGATAACGAAATCTGCACGCGTTTTGTCACTTTGCAAAACCTGCAACATGTTTTTTATCCGAGCGTCAGATTAAATCTATCACGTATTTAACTTACATGCTTCTTAGAGATCCGTCTTTTTCATAAAATTATTTTTTACTGATATTTGTTTAAAAAATATAGGTATAAGTTATATATTATAATTATTATAAAGTAAGACTAATCGAATCACCAGTAATTGACTTACGTTAATTACTTACAAAAATCTAACTAGATATTATCTATATATATAAAACTCAAAGGTGACTGACTGACTGATTGACTGACTGACTGATATAGTGATCTATCAACGCACAATCCAAACCACTGGACGGATTGGGCTGAAATTTGGAATGAAGGTAGATGTTATGATGAAGGCATCCGTTAAGAAAGGATTTTTGGAAATGCCACTTTTAAAGGGGTGAAATAGGCGATGCAAGTTTTACTTCTTAATTCGAGCGAAGCCGCGAGCACCCACTGGTAGACTATAAATACGGAACACCCCTTAAGAAAACAGACCATTATTATTTGTCATTCATTAATTAGTTAGTACAAAATATGTGATTAATTGTTTTATTAATTGAAACATCTGAACTGCAAAACTCGCAATGAAAAATTTGGAGCAGATAAATTTATTTTAAATTGACAGGTCGATACAAATACATATTTTAAGAATACATTATTATTAAAATAAATAAGTGTTCCGGGACATTGCACACAGCGCCATCTAGCCCCACACTAAGTAAACGCTTGTGTCGTGGGTACTAGATAACGGATATAATACTTATATACTTTTCTTTTGTAAATACATACTTATTATACAAATATACATACAAACGACCAGACTCAACACAAGAAATTATAAATTTTTAAAGTACATAAATACTTGTGTCATTCGGGAATCGAACCCGCGACCTCTAGATTAGAAGGCAGAGCCACTACCAACTAAGCTAACAGGCCAGTCAAAATCTTCAAAACATAATAAATTCTTATGAAGAACTCTGTTTAAATATAAAACTATAACTTACAATGTGTACATAATGTTATTTAATCTCTTTTCGGTTTAAGTTGAGGTTGACTAAGTTGTTAAGTTATGAGCTTATTCACGCACCGAACTTACGTGAGGGTATTTTATATTACTTGCACACTAGTTGTTGTCTACTGTTTTACTTCATTGTGCTATTTTTTATTAATCAAAAATATTTGGGTCTATAGAAACCATGTCTCATTTATAACATGATCCAATCGTACTATCCGTATGATTTTCATCAAAAATTTAATTTCAAATTGAACTAAATTTTGGCTATCAATGAAACTCTTATACACTGTTTTTTTTCGCATTTAACACAACACATATTTTAAGAAATTTTTTCGCTACTCAAACCTACAAAACAGGTTACTAAATGTATTTTTAATATATTGATATTTTTAATGCATTACTATTTGCACAGAGATGATATGCAATATTTTGTGATGAATCACGAACTTTGCAAAGAGGTTCAGTTGTTATGCATATAATGTAAGCTTGTAAGTATGTATGTATGTCTGTATGATTTGTAGGTACTTGGATTTGTGTGTGTGTGTGTGTGTGTTTGTAAGAGAAGACGATGCCGCCCTAGAGATTAAAAGTACGTGTTCGGATAAATCCCTTTGTTGCGGTTCTTAGAACATGTAACTCAAAGATGTTTTTATATCTACGTGAAAAGGTAAACGGAAAAAGGATCTTTGTTAATAATAGGTACGTTTTAGAAGTTGAGTTTTTAGGCAAACAAGACTAACTATTTTCACAGAATTTTACTAGATGTTTGTTTCACAACTGTTTCTTATTGTATACCTAATACACAATACAGTTCATCATAAAAATTAATGTATTATTTCATTTTAAATACTGTAATTAACTCTAATTGGCATATCACGTCACCGTTCAGGATTAAAATTACCAAAAACAAACCATTCAAAAACTATTTTTAAAAAATGCTCACGAAAAACCTCGTTTGTTTTTTAAAATAATACTACCGATCAGAAGTTAGCCGCTATCAAATTTCAACAAAGCATCACATCTGGTTTATAATAACTCTATAATGTTTATAATGACTCACCGGTTAAATTATAAAACTCGTACGCATTATATTAAAGCTTACATTAGGTAAATTAATCGTCTGCCCAACCCATCGGAAATCAATCACACAGTTTATAAATTAACTAGCTGGTGCGCGCGACTTCGTCCGCGTGGAATAGTTATTACCATAAAAACGGTTCTTGTGAGTTAATATTAAAAGATAGACATATACTGTCGCGGACATTTTGTTAGATCATTTTAAGAGAAATATTTTTTTCATACAATATTTTTTTGATATCTTGAACCGTTTTCCCAGCGCACGCAACGGAAGCCCTCAAAGATGAATAATTTTCCCCGTTTTTTACCACATTTTCCATTGTTTCTTCGCTCATATTAGTTGCAGCGTGATGTTATATAGCCTAAAGCCTTCCTCGATAAATGGTCTATTCAACAAAAAAAGATTTTTTCAATTCGCACCAGTAGTTCCTGAGTTTAGCGCTTTCAAACAAACAAACAAACTCTTCAGCTTTATAATATTAGTATAGATTCCTATTAAGCAGCGGTTTCCGGATTTGACTACATAACTTTTGTAATGTAGAAATTGAAAAAACTTATAAATAAATTTTGCATTTGCATTATACTTATGACATAACATTGGAGGGAAATCCAAAAACATCAGGAACTAGTTGTAGATTTACCTATGACAAGAATCTCAAACGTATGTAGGTACATGGATGAATATCTTGTAAAGTAAAGTAAATTTTTATTTGAGCAACCTTATTGTATAATTTACATGATTCTGTCTTTTGCTTTAGTTGGAACTGTGTTGCAAAAGACAGGTTCTTCCAAGTGGTTTGGATGGTTAACAAATACAATTAAAAGTAAATAAAGATAAACTTATCAATTTAAAATATTAATCATATTTAAAACTAACATGATTTTAATAAACTTGCCCTATTAGCGATATAGCACGTGTGTTAATTTGTCAAAAATATATGCAAAAATCACTGATATTGCCAGTTAATTAACCATATGTATGTTAAAATGTTAATTTTAAAGTGTATTTTGTGTTCTGTCAAATGTTTGTGTCGAATTACGAATGGGCAACGAAATCTTTGAAATAACAAATATTGTATGTTTTTCTGTATGAGTTCATTTTTCCATTCATTTGCCTTTATAATACTGGTGTAATATAAAATAATAATAAAGCAAAGGAGGTTCTATTTGCTTTCTTTCGTTGCAGATATTGTCCAAATATAATAAACAATTAATATATTATAAGTAGGTATTGTTAATAACAAATTTAATTGACTCTCTAGATATTCTTATTATTATTCTTATTCTTATTCTTTTTACTAATTATTTGACTAAATACTTAACAATTTGACCTTTTCTGATGTTTGTAATTGTACTATATTTAATTTAATTTAATGTAATTAAATTCTAAATTCTATTTTGTAAAAGTAAATATTTAAAATGTATACTTTCCAAAAATAAGACCCCGGAAGGTGCTAATCACCGTGTCACAGACGCACCGGCGTCTGTAGTACGGTGCTTTAGAGATATTCTTGTATGTGTGCATTTTTATGAAAATTAAATAATTTGAATTTTGAATTTGAATTTGATAACCCTGATTATGTTAACATGCTATATAACCTATTTATATAAAAAAACTAACCTATCTTCGTATAAACTCAAACCGTGATGGCGTAACCGCAAAATCATCGAATGCAAATCTGCCTTCCTAAGAATCCACGTGTTCAGAACGAAAATGGAATAAAAGTAGGCAAATTATTAAAATTTAAGCAAGCATTTTAAATATTTAAATTGCTAAACAGATTCTGCGCTGTGGTTTGGTTTTCAATAGGTTATTATATGAATGAAAATAATTTAGGCTGAGAGCCTATTGATTAGTTTGTTCACATAGTAATATAGGATTGATAGTAAAATTAATATCTCAACATTGTTCAGACATTTACCAGGTTTTTAAAAAAATATATGCATTTTAATTTAATACTCTTAGGGCCTCTTTCACCATCTTCAAGTAAAGTCCCAAGTAAGCTACTTGCCGATTAAAGTGGCAAGTACCGCGCGAACGGATTTCACCATGTCTGAGTAACGCTAACCGCCACGTAAACTAGCCCGTAACTTACTTGCCGCATCATCTGCCCAGTATCCTAGTTACTCGGCAAGTAGGCAGCCATTACGTATTCTGTCTCAATTTGTTGATTTTGCGCGTATCTATTTGTTTACGAAAAAATGGATCTAGTAGAGTTTATTGAAGAACAACTCGAAGATATAAATAATGTTTCGTATGGAAGGCTTCCGAGAATTCGAGTTTTTAAAATCCGTGTTAATTATTTCACCGACCTGGATGAGATTGAATTTTTCAATAGATTTCGATTGTCAAAAAGAGCTGCAAACTATGTGCATGAACTCATTAAAAACAAAATAAGAACGAAAACGCCAAGGTAAGTAAATATTATAAGATATACATAGGTACATAAAATATGTTACAAAGTAAATGTTCCTAGGAAATATTGACTTTTTTAAATAATTTATTGAATTATTTTTGCTTATTATGAGATATGTATATTGCAATCTAGGTAAGATCCTATAGTTAATATTTCTGAAGGCAGGTATTTTTTATCATTCCAGGAATCACGCAGTACCTTCGCAAATACGTCTGTTATTAACATTAAGATATTTGGCTACCGGGTCGTACCTGAGAACAGCAGCCGATTTCTCTGGGGTTAGTTCTCCAACAGCAAGCCGTATAATTAAAAAAACCGCAGAAGCGATTGCCCAGTTGAACCAAGATATAATAAAATTTCCAGCAAACTTGAGTGTGCTACAAGAGGGATTTTATAAAATTGCAAGATTTCCCCGAGTGGTAGCTGCCATTGACTGCACACATGTTTCAATTAAATCACCTGGAGGCGTCTCTGCAGAAACTTTCCGTAACAGGAAATCATATTTTTCTATGAACGTGCAAGTCGCATGCGACAGTCAATTAAGATGTTTAAACATTGTCGCAAGGTGGCCAGGATCAGTCCATGACCAAACTATATTTAATAACTCAGCATTAAAGCAAAAATTGGAAAGTGGACAATTTGGCAACGGCCTGGTTCTTGGTGATAGTGGATATGAGTCCAAAAGATACCTATTAACACCAATTTTAAATCCCAGGACTCTTGAAGAAAATCTATATAATGAAGCACACATTAGAACTAGAAACACTATAGAGCGATGTTTCGGAGTTTGTAAAAATAGATTCCCTGTGTTAAGGCGCCAAATAACACTGAGTTTAATGCGCACTCAAGCTATCATCGTGGCATGTTTTGTACTACATAACATTGCCATAGACAGCAATGATGCACATTTTGGAGATGACCATGACACTACAGTCCACCAAGAAACAGTCGTACAAACGTTAAGTTTGGGTAATAATGATACTAGGAACACATTGATACAACAATACTTCTTGCCTTTGCTAAATCATCATCAATCATAAAGTTGCCATTGAGTTTATCTGGTTCATCAGTCCGACCTAATGGACATACATACTTACATACAAACATACTTTCGCCTTTGTTACATACCTATAATTTAGTACCTACATTAACTAAGTAACAATGTAAACATTTAACCATTATATTACCTTTATAATATTCAAGGAATAAATAAATAAACCACTTCAATAGCTTAACATATTGTTTTATTGGTATTGAATAATTATTATTAATACAGGTATCAAACTAAATCACTGGAATAATCCATGTTCATGCAATAATCAATTTATCCATCTAATTGTTTTTTTAAGATTAGCATTTTTAATTTATGTTCTTCTGCCAGCCACTCGTGTTGCACTTCTTGTAATGCAGTTGCTTTTCTTTTAGCTTCAAGTTCTGCTTGAGCTAATTTTCTTTTAGCTTCAAGTTCTGCTTGAGCTAATTTTATTTGTACTTCTACTAGCTCCATTTTCAATATAGTTAAACCATCCACGTTGTTGATTGTTGAGGTACCTGTAAATTAATAAGTACATTTATTATGTACTTCAGTCTCTGATAAGTAAAAATTCAAGCTTATATAAACATAGTTACTATTTTAGTTTCAGTTACATAAATTATGTTTAAAATGCCACACCCTATAACTACCGAGCCACAGGGTTACACCATATAATATGTTGGTGAGGTGTGGTCATTTCATTTTCATTTATTTATTTCTTCATTTAGGTAAAAACTAAACCTAGTTTTGTACACTTATTAATGTCAAAATCTAATTCATAACAAATGTTGCCAAAGGCATACTATAAAAATACTTCCAGATTATAAAATCAAATTCAATTAGAATTATAAATAAAATAAAAATTATCTTCTTAGCCACAATACTAAAATAAATTGAATACAATATAATAACAATTACAATACAATGTAACTACATGGTAACAGTCAGTAAATAAATTGTCAGTTTTAACATCAAATTTGAAAAACCTACTTAAATAAAATATACAATGGTCAAGCCAAAGCTGTTATACAAAAATGTAAAGACATGTTACCTTGTAATGCAAGATGCTTCCTGCTTTTCAAATTTCTTCTGCTGGAAACATCCCACTTTAAAAATGGAGTGGAAGTTATATTTTTTTTTGTTTTTGGTGTAGTATCACCATAATTATCTGTAACAAATATGTAGATAACTCAGTTCATGTTAAAATATGTATGTGTATCAATTGCATGTGATATATATATACAGAATACACACCGTGGACAACACTAGATGAAGCTTTGTCTACATTTTGATGAGATGTAGATGGCATTGGCTGTGCTTCTACTGCTGGTAGCAAAACTTCCTCGAATACAGAAGTAGAAGGCCATATTTTCATATCTGCTTCCTTACTTTCATCGGCTTCTGTAAAACAAGCTTAGAATTATTTAAGGCATATTCTATACAATAACTTGTAATAAGCAATGAAAATATCTCGTAACATGGGACTTTGCTTCAGTTTCTCTTGATCTCTAGATTTGGGTGAAAAACACCTATATATTACCTGTGACTTAGTCTGTAGGCCATCAGCGATGTTCTACTGATATCTATTAATTTAGAACATATTGTTCATACATACAATATATAACAATTTTTTTTATACACCAATCAAACATGAAACTCAAAATGAAATCAAAGAACTTTACCTTCTAAAATGCTGCAACTTTCATTTATTTTTGGTTCGATTTGTTTTAAATTACTAGGTATAACCATAAATTCTTCCATTATCATATCTCCAAGACCATCTGAAAATAAATTGTATTAAGTTTAATTAAAAATTCCATACTAAACTCAATTTACATACCATACATTTATAAAAAATTACCATGACTGTTTTGACTTTGAGGTAAGGCATCCGAGTCAAAATTACTGGCCATCCCTTCAGCACTCAAAGTAATGAGGCTTTTAATTTTTTCCTCCGTGGCGTCCAGAGGAACAGCCACGTTGGATCCACCGCCAGTACGGTAGAGCTCAGACCGTAGAGCTGCAGACTTTTTGCGTACAGTTCTTTTTAGCCCTTCGTATTTAATGCGAAGTGTTTTGTTAGACCGTGGGTGCCCCCCAGACCTTGCATTAAATTCTTTCTCTATGTTGGCCCATGCAGCTTCCTTTTTTTTCCAAGTTGTCGAATCACTTTGTTTATTTTCGAGAACTTCTTTGTATTTGGTAATCAAAGTTATTAAAATGTCTCGTTCTTCAAATGTGAAATTTGCACTCCGTTCCCTCTTCACTAAGAAAATATCTTGATTGTTGTTCTTGGCCATTTTAAAAACTTGTATTGTGAAAATATATACACACACGCAGTTTGGAACGAAACGAGGAATATAGAAAATAACACGACTTGAAAGGTATCGCCGGACTATCGCGCACTTTTAATGGTGAAATATCTTGTGACGTCTGACATTTGTGACAGTAATGACAGTGACATATGAACTAAAATTCAATCATTTCGTACATTCGTTCTGTTAATCGCCACTTATCTGGTAAGTAGTTATAGGGCGCTTCATATACGTTGGTGAAATTCGAAAAAGATACTTGGAACTTTTACTTGCCGAGTAGCGCTAACTGGCAAGTAGTAAATCAACACTTTACTCAGAGATGGTGAAAGAAGCCCTTAATGTATATTAAAAAAACTAAGTCCAGGCTTAAACTAGTGTAAGATTACTAAGCTTATTAAAGATTAGTGGGTGCTTGCGGCTTCGCTCGCATTAAGAAGTAAAACTTGCATCCCCTATTTCACCCCTTTAGACGTGGCATTTCCAAAAATCCTTTCTTAGCGGATGCCTACGTCATAACATCTACCTTCATTCCAAATTTCTGCCCAAACCGTCCCGTGGTTTGGGCTGTGCGTCGATAGATCACTATATCAGTCAGCCAGTCAATCAGTCAGTCAGTCACCTTTGAGTTTTATATATTTAGATTATTAATTTAACATAACTTATTAATATTTTGTAGCTATTTAAAAAAAAATTATAGCAAGCAAATGGCATTAATTTTGTTCTGAACCTGATTTCACTGTTCATTATTCATTACATTAAATATTTTTATGATATAGTAAGGAAACAAATAGTAGGCTCTTGGTCTAAAACCAAATGTAATTTAAAACGTTTTAATGTTTGGTTTTTCCTCCCACCTTCTTTACTATAGCGCTATATTATAAATAGCATAGTTAACCATTCGGTTAGGTACTAAGATATTTTTAATTTCTGTAATAATAAAATTATTAGTATTCATAAAAATATATTATACACGTGTTTTAATATATTTTAATTACCTATACCTTAATATATATAATTTTTAGCATATTGTATCATTTATGTACCCAATTGTGTACCCAAATGGTCGCAGACAGCGGGAAATAACAATAGAATCAACACAATCTTACTTTGCGCGCTATTGATGGCAGCACTTGTGAACGTCGAGACGAAATTTCAGTGAGTATTTTTTTGTTCTAATTTTATCCACGCGCAGTTTTTGGAAGACAATATATATTAATATGTGGGTCTATTTAAGGACAAGCTATTGAAGCCCCATATGGCGACAAGATTTAAAAATCAATAAATCCATCAGACATCAGACAAAGGTCTAAAATTAGTCTGAATGCAGACAAAAGATCATCCACTTTAGAAACTAGGTATGTCATATATAACAATCAATATGAAACCTGTCTGAGTCTGACATATATATAATATACAAACTAGTGGGTCGCGGCTTCGCTCGCATTAAGAAGTAAAACTTGCATCCCCTATTTCAGCCCCTTCAAAGTGGCATTTCCGAAAATCCTTTCTTAGCGGATGTCTACGTCATAACATCTACCTGTATGTCAAATTTCAGCCCAATCCGTCCAGTGGTTTGGGCTGTGCGTTGATAGATCACTATATCAGTCAGTCACCTTTGAGTTTTATATATATAGATAGTAATCCTTTTGGTCACAGAATACTAAATTAACGCTAGCTTTGACTTAGGTAATGCAAATTACCTAAGAATAAAACATGAATTGGGCGGGCGTGACTTAATTATTAATTAATTAAACGGCTGATTAAACTTTGATTTAAATTACGACTTGTATGTTTTGATAGGTTTACTTTGTTGCTGTTTTAATGGAAATAAATCTTTATGTAATGAATTCTCGAAATAACATCGGTTTGGGTTAAGGTCTAGTGATTAAAAATATGACTTAGTTACCAAAATTTTAATTTCGTCAATTGAAATTGATAAAATATATATTTGCTTCTGAAATAAATAAGAAATGAAGGAAAAATAAATATAATTTGTTACATATGTACTTATATTATTTAAGTTAAGCTTTTCATTTTTATTTTGACATTAACGTTATTTTTATAATAATTTATTTAATCTTATATTGTCATGCTAGTTTTGATATTTGTGATGAAATATATCTATTCAATAATAAACAAATGTTATATGAAAATTAGTTATAAGGAAAGATTTAAGTTTAATTTTTAGGTTATTAAATTATTTTAGTATAAATACGACACGTTGTAAATAAATTTATTTCGCTCATTAGTTAATTATTTATTAATCATAATAAATCACGTGCTGCATTTTTGCATATTAATATGTATTTTAATTATCATCTAAACCGATTTAATTAAAATTATCAGACTAACGTCTATAAACACATATTTCTATAATTTGTTTATTTTATTATTACATGGTCAAATATTGACTGAATAAGTTAAATCAGGTGCTAATTAACAATAAAAATGTAAAGCATCTAGCTGTCCCGGCAGACTTCGTACTGCCTCAATCGATAAATAAAAGACCTAAACTTTTGTAAAAATTAATTTAATTTTTTTTATTTTTTTTCCCTTTTAAACCTTCCCTAGACCTCCACGAACATTTCAAGACTACGATTAAGATAAATCTGTTTAGCCGTTCTCGAGTTTTAGTGAGACTAACGAACAGCAATTCATTTTTATATATATACCTATAGATAAATAGATAACAAAATCAACTATAGTTGTCTGTCCCCTTAGATCTAAAAATTTAACAATTGTTTTTAGAGGAACAATTGAAATCTCTCGACACCAAAGTTGGCCACTCTCATACGAAGAAGAAGAAGAAAAGGAAGATTTTTATGTACCTGTACATCACACATAATTATGTGATCGTGCGAAAACCATACCTACTCACGAGAGTAGAATATACATCTCTCTCTCGAGTCGTATTTCCTCATGACTGAGGGTCGTGACTCCCCCGACGAAATAATTCGCAAGGGGAGTTCTCTAGGGCAGATATGTACATCGTGGTGGGGTGGGCGCCCAGGTCCTTCCACAGATGACACATGTCCTCGGATATTGTGGTCCTCAAACATGTTTTCCTTAACCGTTAAGCGAGTGCAAATCCACACTAAACTCGAAAACACAAGTCATTGGTGTAGGGCCGGATTCGAACACTCGCTTTAGAATATACATACATATGTATATGTACTCGTAGAAATAAACTAGTACCTATTCTACGATCCTAGTTGACAAATCCAAGTATGTACTTGGCCTTCTACCATGTACGATGTAGAAGGCTACATCAGTAATCAGTGTAGGCACACGTAAAGTTGCCAATTACAACCGACTTTGGGTATAAATTGCCATTAATTCATCATTTTATTGCTCTTTTGCTACGCTACGCGTTTCGTCAGAATTTTAGACGTGTGAAGATTTGAAAACAAACACTGATCCCTGTCAGATAGGTTGATTGGGGAGAAATTGGTTTGAGCGATAAGGTCGTTAATTAGAACACTAATTTTAAGTTACGTGTGTTTCATTGTGTATTTAATTTAAATAAAGAAGAGTTATCTATATTATAAATATATTATATTATTATATATCTATAATATATATTTGCGGCTATCGACCGAGATTCTGCTCTGTTAGCTTAGTTGGTAGTGGCTCTGCCTTCTAATCCCGGGGTGCGGGTTCGATTCCCGCATAACACAAGTAATTATGAATATTTAAATTTGTAATTATTTGTGTTGAGTCTGGTCGTTTCTATGTACTTATAATAAGTATGTATTTACAAAAGGAAAGTATATATGTATTATATCCGTTATCTAGTACCCATGATACAAGCGTAAGCTTAGTATGAGGCTAGATGGCGCTGTGTGATATGTCATGAAATATTTATTTATTTATTCATGGAGGGAGTTGATGGAGACCTTTGCCTAAGAGTCGGATAGATGGATAAAAAAAACTATCTAAGCATCTATTTGAAATATTATTCTAACCGCTTTTTTATTAAAACCGTTGTATAGTTAAGTATGGTTCCAAAGTTATGATGAAAACGTTTTAATAGCTGCTTTTTGCTTCCATACAAATCAAGTGACATGCGTTTTTTTGGATTAAACTTCTTATATAAAATAAGCCACCTTTACGGATATCTAACAAATTCCTTAAATTATCGATTTTAAAATAATTCCTATTTATTTTTACATAGATAAAACTTACAATGCATATGACCATCACCTGTCAAAGTAAATATTTAATATCGAATCCAAACAAAGTATTACATAATCACAAACCTGTTTTGCTCTAGAATTCCAAACGTCAGGTATTTACTCTATTATATAATATGCTTTACTTAACAATTTAGGGCGTACCTAGGGCACCAAGGTCGTCTAGATTTGTGATCGTCGCTTGTTGAATCTAGGTTTATTTCTGTTTTCGATTTAGAGTCCTAGGTCGGACCTAGATCATGAATTTAAACCTGTTTTAGTACGAATAAACTAGTCTCTACCAAATTTGTTACAAATACTTAGAGACACATTTAGGACAAGAGATGTGATGATAAAATATATGTAATAAAAATAAACTTCTTATTCATGTTAAGTAATTTTTTTATACACGAAATTAAATTCAAGATGGTCATTATTTTTTCTCTTCAAACCACCCAAAAACTTTGTTTTTGTCTTTGTTGACTAACCACAAAAAATATGTACCTTAATTTAGACCCAGTTAGACTAACTGGGTCTAAATTAAGGTACATATTTTATTTACATATACTTACCAAATGTAATATAATCACAATATCCCCATGACTTCACAGTTAGATAAGACCTTTTGCTCTGGAGCCGTGGGAACAGGCTTTCACTTGGAACTGCAGAGACAGTTGTGCAGTTTTTGTAGCGTATAGTGAGAATATGAGGCTAGGGATGAGGTAGCAGTCTTGTTTTGGCAAGACTTTGGTAGTCTTGATTTTACAAATTGATATAGTCACGTATTATATGAATATCTTATTTTATCATCATATAATTATTTTAACCCTACATTTCATGAAAGTTTAAGCATATAGGTTATGTTCTTGTAAAAATTTATAAGGAACAGTTGTTAATTTTTTTGGTTGTAAATATCTTTTTTTGGTTTTTTTGTCTTTGAAATATCTTTTATTGTGTTGATACAAAGATTGAACGCCTTGTACGAATGAATAATGTATGACAACGGATCCTACATCATATCAAAAGCTACAAACTTATGCCTTTCTTATGGATAAATTTTAGAATAAATATTTGACCGTTAGCATAATCTCATTTGCCAAAGCTGCTTTGCAATTATTGCAACTTTTAATTAACATTCAAGTTGTATCAAGACTTTCCCAATTTCCCTATACTATTACGGTATTTCCCATCACTATTCCCACCCTAGTTGTATAATAACCCATCAATATAATTAAAACTGTCGCTCCATTGTTTCCTAAACACTCTCAGCTTTTCCCTCTATGGATTTATCATATCTCTTCACACTATCAAATACACAAAGCTATTGAAATTTGTACTTTAACCCTATCTAATTAAAGTCTTCTTTAGCTTACTATAGTAAGCTAACTAGCTAAATGTAAACTTGATTTGATATCATCGTGATATAGACTCTATTTGCAATAGGTTATAGTTGAGTTTTGATTGAAATGAGTCTGGGAATTTAGGTTTCTAGTACGATAAATCTTCCTCGTCTATAGTTTTTAGAAGCGCATGCAAATCTCTTGATGCGTGAAACGGGTTAGTTGTGTAATGATGAGATAAGTAGAGTATGGAAACTGGTTTTGGAAAATTAAAGCTATATGTATTTAAATAAATAAATATTCCGGGACATTCCACACAGCGCCATCTAGCCCCACACTAAGCAAACGCTTGTGTCGTGGGTACTAGATAACGGATATAATACTTATACACTTTTCTTTTGTAAATACATACTTATTATACATACAAACAACCAGACTCAACACAAGTAATTATACATTTTAAAATTAATAAATACTTGTGTCATACGGGAATCGAACCCGCAACCTCTAGATTAGAAGGCAGTGCCACTACCAACTAAGCTAACAGGCCAGTCAATTTGACTAAACAGATCGGTGAAAAGAGTTGTTTGGAAATATATACTAATTCATCAGTTTTTAATGCTTTGTCTCAGATAGCATGTCAAAGTACCTGTAGGTTTCAAATGTTTCTTATAATACAGTAAACATGGTTTTGGTAGTTTGATATAATTTGTACACCAGAGTATGCCACTATCATACGTACTAGCTAGCAGTTTCTTATCATTGTGTAGATTGTTCTGATACATTTTAATTATATACAAAAAGCAGTAAATTTATGACCCATTTAGCGTTTGTGTTTTTTTTTTAATATCTCATTCTGTGATGCATTTATTTTGTAAGTTCAAAGCATGGTCAATTCAAACTTATTGAAAATTTTGATATCAAAAAAGCTTTATCAGATTTTTTGCGGTAAATCTAAAAAAAAGCTATGTTGTCCATCATGTCAAACAGAAGAGCATAAAAAAGTGGAAACTTAAGAAAAAAACATATTAACTCACCGTCCCCAACTCTTCATAATCGACTCCATGTGGTTGCGACTCATTGGTCAATACTCGCCACATCTTCAACCCATCTTTCTTCACCAACCCCTCCTGTTTCTTCAAATTCAAGTTCAGTTGCCTCCCGAACGCCTCAAACTGTATCTTATGAACATCTTCCTCCAAACCCACAACATGATGCTCTTTATCACTCAATTCTTCACTCGCACTTAAATTTTCACTAGAATTTGATACACTAAACTCGACTGGCACCGTGCTGTTTAATTCTCCAATCAGATCAACGTCTTTGATCTCTTGTTTCGCTTTGACGAACATTTCGTCGTTTAACAAAGATGGCGGACTGGTTTCGGTCTTCCATTTTTGAATGTTCTTTTGGTGGGGGACTTTTTCTTGGGATATTTTGTTGGTGTGATGGGAGTTTGGTATGTGTCGTCTTGACAGATGGTGGATTAGCTGAATGAGGTGGTATTCTGGTACTAGAGAGTGGTGGTCGACGTGGAATACGCTCCGGAGCTCCTCCGGGGTCATGTGTTCGTGGATCTGAAAAGAAAGAAAAAAAATATTACTTAAAAACTTTTTTGGTGTTGATAAAAAGTAAGGGCGCTAAGGGGGCTTGATAAAGTCTTGACAAAGCAGTTGAACACTCTCATTCGATAAGAAAATTAATGGTTTGCTGGGTCCGTAGCAAGACATTAATGTGGTTTATAGCCTAAAATATTTTCGAAATATCTTGTATCAAATGACATGACATTTATTTTTATTCTAATTGCTCAACTTGGACATCACATAAACAGACTTAAACTCATTTAGCTTTTTCAGGTAATTTTGTGGTCGATTTCTTCATTCATTCAAACATTATCGAAGTCTAGTGAGTATCCTTAATATGAGCCCTTATATAATATATATGCAAAAAAAACCTAATAATAGTCATTAATTTGCAATGTTATTAAATAAATCATAATCAAAAGCAAAAAGAAGTTTGTTTTGATGCACAAAGGAATTTCAATTAACAATCCAATATAATTCATAATATATTATTTGGGCGGTATCTTTAAGGCATAATTTAATCCTCTAACTATATTTATTAATAAAATAACATTGTTCCCAATCTTTATTGCATGTATATTAAAACGTCTAATAACTTATTTTTATGACACAAATAAGATACACATTGAAATCAATTTATTGTTATTGAAAATGCCAAAAAAATCCTAAAGTTCTAATTAGTTATGCTTCATAAGCACTTTAAATTGTTTTGATACTACTTTTTGTTTATATCACGATTCAGGGTCTGGAAATAAGAAAAAATAATAATTAGTATCTCTTTTCTCATATAATTAATAGCAACATAGGTAAGATTTTGTGACTTTGCAATGAAAAGAAGTTTAGTATGTTTTGCTTTATGTCAGTTTTTCGTTAAAGTCAGTGCTATAGTAGTATATAATCTAAGATATACAAACCCGATTGGTAAATAACCGGTAAAAACAACAAAACAAACGTTTTATACTTGTAACCATATTTTTATTATTGCGCTACTCACGACTGTTATTGTTCATATTGAAAACCACTAAAAAGGACAAAAATAAAGATCTAAGAGCTTGTACCAATATCTCTTTAGCCTTAATTTTTCTGACTGCAACGAAAGCATAATAATAATACATGAACAAACAAATCTTTTTTTCGCGTACCTAAGTATCTCTATAAACTAAACAGACTTTGATTGTTCAAACCTTGATTAATACCAGTGTTGAATAATAATTATATAATAATAGGCCGGCATAGTATGTTGGGCCCAGGGACATCTGCCCCCTCAGACCGGGCGTATTTTAGTGAGCTCACTTATGGAATAGAAAGAGCATCTCGGGATTGACATCGCTCCGCGGGGGGAAATATTATGTCACTCCCATGCATCGGTCTTTCTATTCTATAAGCGAGCGTCAGTACGCTCACTAAAATACGCCTCTTGTCGAAGGAGGCTGACCGGCAACCAGTGCAGTTGGTTTACTTATATTGAATGTCGAGGATGATCCATTTGCGCGATGTAGGCCGCGCGCTGTGATTGGCTGAGTAGCGATTGAGGCGCCTTACATACAGATACAACAGTTTGTAAAAATGTTAATAATACTTAAAAAGAAATTCAGCAACTAATTTTGTTCATAGTACAGTCCCCAAGTTATACGTGTATGAAAACACATCCGTATTGATCTGAATGTCACGCTGAAGTGGAAATCCTTGGCAGAGGTCTTTACTCGACACTTCTTGCCTTTCGCATTATGTCTTTGACCGCTCAGCAAAAATAAAAAAAACCGTTCAGTTATATTCAGTCATTTTTAATAAAGAAACTAAATAGTACAAGGTTGGACTGTAGTACATATTTGCTCTAGTTAATTTAAGTATAATACAAAGTTAAAGACCAAGCTTCCTTTGGATGTTAACCTTAACTTAGTTTAGTAACTTAGTAACAACTTACTGTTATTTTTAGCAAGATTATAAGTACACAAATCAATCAACGAGATTTGGTTGAGAGCGCTTTGGAAATATAGACACTAGAGTTGGCCACTCTCACGCTTTAAAAGGTTTCAGGATCAATTATTATTCATTTACCTAATCTATACATATGATAAAGCTGAAGTGGGTCAAAGGTCTGAACATTGAAGATATTTATACTATTTGGAGATACTTCGAAATGATTGCAGAACACGTTTCAACAATTTCTTGAATTTTGTCTGTTTATCTGTGTATCTGTTTATCTGCTGAATGGATCATCGTGATTTTTGGTATGTAGGAAGTATGAAGAGTGTCAAAGGCTACTTTTTATCCTGAAATAATGCGAGCGAAGAATTTCGAGAGCCACGAATAAAAATGTTCGCAATTATTATTCGTATTCAAAGCTGCTTTTAAATAAGTACCTATCTGAAACAACTATCCTTTGTCTATTTGATCTCAGAATTACTTATTAATAGCATAAATACACGTTGCAAAAATTTGCATATGCAAAAGCACTTAACCGCTATTTATAAAATCGTTTGAATAATATCAAATCTCATATCGATAAGAATTCACACACATTAACCAAACAATGGAAGTGTTTTTAGACAAGAGAATGTACCTATACATGAATAATAAATACTAAATACATATTAACTTGTGTACCCAATTAACGCTTAGAAAGATTTTAAAATAAGATATATATACTGTGCTGACCTAAAATATTGTTATATATTCAATGTATTACATTAATAAATATCTTTGTATCTATTCTCCTTCCTCTTCTTGAATCTTATTTCCTCATGACTGAGAGTCTAGACTCCCCTAATTCGTTAGGGGAGTTTTCTTGGGCAGATACATCGTGGTGGGCGCCACGTCCTTCCACGGAAGACACATGTCCTCGGATATTGTGGTCCTCAGATATGTCGGTCTCCTCACGATGTTTTCCTTTACCGCTAAGCGAGTGCAAATCCACACAAATCTCTATTCTATTTCTAAAAATCCGATCCTCGGAAACTCTAGTGTCATTTAATTCAGTACTACAACTCAACATTATCTAGTACTCATAAAGTAAGCGTTTGTTTAGTATGGGGCTAGATGGCGCTATATGTAATCTTTGGGAAAGTTCATTTATTTATTAGATGCCCGCAGCTACGCTCGCCGTATTTTGAAATAAAAAGTAGACGATCACTCCCAGGACCTCATACTACCTACATACCCAAAAATCACGATGATCCGTTCAGCTATTTATATGTCATGCGCAACCATATAAACAGACAAAAATCCTAAAAACTGCTAAAATATGTTATGTAATCGATTTAACACATACATAAACATTTTTTATTTGCAGATTTCTTTGTACATATTTTTGACCCTCCTTACCTTTATTATATGTGTAGATATGTCTAGACAAGTAACAATTAAATCTAATGCATCGTTTACACGGAAGCGGTGGGCAGTAATGTCGCCGAGCTGCATTGTAGCGCGCCAGTAGCTGTCCTCGGCCAACTGATCTAATTACTGGCTGAATAATTGACGCTAAGTAGGTGATAGTCTTGTTTGTTTACTATGGCATAGTAACAGTGTATAGAAGCGCCCGTAGCTCAGCTAGCAGAGGCAATCGCATGCGATAGCAAAAGTCGTCGCAGTCAGTCCATGGATGGGTGACCGAAACGTTGCAATAGTTAAAGTTAGTTGTTGTATAATAAGACTGTAAGACTAAGAAATATGAAACAATGAATTGTATCTCAAATTGTGGGTTTCAAACAAAAAGCTTCTCTCTAAAAAAACACCGAGTTTTTTTTTTATATTTTTGCCAACCTCACACGTTGGTAATTTATGATTTTGATATGTTTTTAATTAAATAGGTTTTACTCGAAAGATATTACACTATGCGGTAGTCTTTCTAAATTATGTCCTTATTGGATGCGTACGATTTGACTTATACGAGTAAATCATTACTCTAAGTCTTTTTGTTTTAGTCTTAATACGATACTTTAAAGTTAGTAATGCTACCTTACTTTATCATAAGTAAATCGATTTTATTAAAAGATATTAAAAAAAATAGTGTTGTACGCTGAGGTTTTCTGTACACCATACTAGACATCATTCGACTCTGTATTATATTGTTGTCATACATCAAAGTAGGTCTAAAATACTTGCTGGCCTCGTATGCTCCAGTTATTATGCAAGTAGCTACTGTTAGATTTGATTATTTTTTTTATACGTCAGTTACGTCAGAAGAGATGAGTGTGCGTTTGTATTTGTTTTGTTATAATTAGTCAGTCAGTTAGTAAGTGTAAGAATAAGTAGATTATTTATGTATGTAAGTAAGTAAAAGATAAAGTAAAATATATCGATAACTCTTTAAAGACTTGGTTAAACAGATAGATAGATAGATAGAATATTCTTTATTGTAACACACGAAATAAAAATAAAATACAAATAAATAGATCAAACATAAACTTATACTAGTGCCACAAGTGGCGGCCTTATCGCTAAAAGCGATCTCTTCCAGGCAACCATTGGATGGAGAGAAATGAATAAAGGATAACGGAGGACGTGGTTTACAATAGAAATAGAAGATAAAAGAAATAGAAGATAAAATAGATAAAATAAATAACACAAACAATCATAGTTATAATGTACATAAACATAAAAACAAACATCCTAATACATATCATACTGAATAGGTACAAAAATAAACTAATACATAGAGATAAAATATATATCTATATACAAACAATATATTATAGTGACAGTAGAAAAATAATAGCATATATATCAGAGTAATGACGATAGATACCAATTTCAGAAAAGATTAGATATATTGTTCTTTATTGTAAAAATAGACAACAGAAAACAATCTTATTCTAATTCTTAGTTGGTGGTTATATAGCCAACAGAAATCTTTGACAGCTAATTGGATAGAAAATATCTATAAATAAGGATTGAAAAATACTATTAGATTTCCACTTGGCTTGGCTCGCAATGTTTGGGATTAAAAACTATTTATGTATGTTACTCTATGGGCGGGATCATTGTAATCTGGACCACATATCATGAAGATCCGTCACTCCATTCAGACGTTAATGAGCTACAAATGTAAAAGCTATCTATTTAGCTTCTGATTAATTTGAAGCAAAAATCTCGTTTGGCATTTATTACTTTGTTAAATAACTTACAAAAACCTACAAATATAACATTTATTCCGCGCACGATTTACACGCACATGTATAAATACAAGTGTTGAAGTGAAACACTTGATCTCGAGATTGATCCGAGTCATTTAGCGATAGCGGAACTGCGGCAAGGCTGTGTAGAGAAAGTACTTTAGTGGGAATAAAGTTAAATATTATAAGTATACAGACAATTTTTTTTTTACAAGAAATAGGTTTGCTCTTGACCGTAATTTGCCTGATGGTAAGCAATCATGACGGTCTAGGATGGAACGTGCTTACCCAGTAAGAACCGATTCACTCCCGCTTTGAAGATCGCAAGGTTATATTCCGCGGGGAACAGGGACTAGCTAACAAGTTACTTACTTTATACGAATAAATTACTTTAAAAAGAATTTATTACATTGCATTTTATGCTATTTTTATTATTTGTTTATTAAACATTTTTCTTTTTTAAAGTTATTACTGTTAAATCAATATTAACGAATGACATGTGATTGTAAAATTATGAATAAATGATTGTATTGTATTAAATAATTATTTTGCTGACTTCTCGACGCTGGCAAAGACCTTCACCAATTTCTTTCTAGTTCTATAAAATTATTGTTTTAAGTTCTTAAGTTAGTGTAAAATTCGGTTTCCTTTTTGGTTGTTATAGTATTAAATATTTATCTTTAAGCGTTTATTTTGTCTGTTGTTCCAGTTTTAAGCTATATATATGCATATAGTCTGCCTGCTGAAACATTACATAAATAAATGATATGATACACTTACCTAATGGTTACTTACTTACTGCACATGTTAATGCCTATAATTATTTATTTATGGGCTTTAATTTATATTAAAAGCGGACAAATTTGGTTAGAGTTTCTAGTTACTTATATTTGGAACTTCTCAGCAGAATTTCATCTTAAAATTCTTCTAAGTATTTACCTAAAATATTATAATGGTTCTTATAACTCAAAGCATTTTTTATAACTTAGAGCATTTAAGTACATTATGTTAAAATCTAAATACTTTGAATTTATAAACGATGGTTTCTTGGTAAATTGTGTATTTTATTACTCTTTACAGAATTTTATATCTATTTGGGTGTGGTTATCTTAGAATAATGTTGTAGTTAGTCAATGTAGAAATTTTGAAATATTTCTGCATATTCATATTACCTATATACCTACCTAAATTTTATTATGAATGTTTTTTTGTGTCTTTTTCTTCTATCTTTTTATAATAATGAGAAAACATGTTTTGCCATTTAAATGATATACATTTTATTGATAAAAGTTATTCTTCTTCTTCTACTTCTTATCGAATGAGAGTGGCCAACTCTGGTGTCAAGAGTAAAGATTAAAGTTTTTACAAATAGTACTAAAAAGTACCTACTAAAAATACAACTAGCGGCCTTGTCGTTAAAGCAAAAATATAATCCACTTTCTATACAAATCCCCAATGAATTCATATATTATATAATATCTATGAATACAAATGACGTTCTAATCCATTATTATATGTACATATGTACATGTTATAGAATTCACATCAAATTGCATAACTCAATTGAATTGATAGATAGGTCGCTCTACTCTGTACATCTGTTCATAGACATAGAACTTCAATGGGCTGGTCTAATCGCGATGTTTTGTAAGCGCACTGCCCCTTACACAAGAGGCAAATTTCGGTTAGCGTATTTCCGAATATTTTTAACGAAATAAGTTTACGCGTTAAAGACATATCATACATACATATTTTGTTGAATTAAATATACATTATGTATCTGATATGAAAGCCTGCCCTTTACTCACTATTCTATGTCAATTGTCAATACATCTGCAAACGGAATCAGCCGTAGAGTAGAAAGCATGAAGTTATAGGTAGAAATGGAGCGAACGGCGCTAATACCTATTTGATTCAAATACCTACGCATTGCTATCCCACTCTAAGTGGTGGGAAGTCTCTTTCTAATAGGGTGACCCAACATGTATGCCTAAAAGCAGGACGCATCATAAATTAATCGTTATGAGAATGAAATCATAATAGCTAACTGTATTATTTTTTGTATATCTTTCCTAGATAAATCTGATTTATGATAAAATAGCTCACCCGGCGAACTTTGTTCCGCCTTACAATAGTATAGTATAGCAAAACAAAAATCTAGAGTAAATAGGTATCAGTTTTCACCATAATAAATGTACAAAGAGATATGTCAAAATAATATAGAATTAAAAATACTTATTATTCTGTATTTTTTTATGAAAACTACAGAATGGAAGCTTATTTTTTTGTTTTGTACGCCTTGCATTAGCTAATTAACTCCTAAAATGTTTAAGGGAAAGACTATACTAAATAAAAAACACAGTTGATTAACATGTTTAGTTTTTCTATTCAAGCCAGCATTTAACAATACATAATCATACATCTACAAATTATTTACAGAAAATAACATATACAGAAATTCGCACTCTTAATTTACCATTACCTGTGCCATTACATAGGTATGTATTTACAAAAAATAATCAAATCGTTCAGTCCCAAGGGCCATGTCATGTCGTTGTCTTGACTGGTCTGTAAGCTTAGTTGGTAGTGGCTCTGCCTTCTAATCTAGGGGTTGCGGGTTCGATTCCCGCATGACACAAGTATATATGAATTTTAAAATTTATAATTAAGTACTTGTGTTGAGTCTGGTCGTTTGTATGTAGTACTTACAAAGGAAAAGTATATAAGTATTGTATCCGTTATCTAGTACCCAGGACACAAGCGTTTGCTTAGTGTGGGGCTAGATGGCGCTGTGTGCACTGTCACGGAATATTTATTTATTTATTGTAACATGTCTTGCAATGATGAGCACAATGCAGTGACATAGTTGATTTTTAAAAACTTTTATTTAGCTTGCACTATATGTATAGGTATGTTTGTTTGTTCGGGCGGAATCTCGGAACTAATTTTAAAGTACTTAGATATCTTCAACCGATTGAGCTGAGATTTTGTATACACGTTTAGTTTGGATGATAATGCATGATAAGGTACGTGGCGTCATTCTAAAACCAATATGGCGGATCATCCAAGATGGCGAAATAGTTAAATAATGCGCTTCTACAACATGAGATCAAATGAAAGGACTTGTTGAGAACAACTCATCAAATAATGTTCTGTAACCAGACCGTATCATAATTGGAAAATTATTTAAAAAGATTACACGTGGCTAAAAAGTATTACTTTATGGAGTTTTTGTCTCTTTCCTCGTAAATGGGACAGTAGATTTTGTGAATGCGTTTTCAAATAGGCCCGCATTCGAATTTTCAAAAATTTACTCGCAATTTGCTTCATAATTATGGTTTCGTGTAGCTCGGAAACAGTAATTGAATCAGGGGCTGAATGGTCAAATAGTTGATGCATTATTGGTGAAAAATGCTGTGAAATGACGTTGAGCAGTTTGTCATGAATATTTTTTGTATGAAGTTGGCTAGAGCTCACAGCTTGTCTATACACTTTATCGCTGTGTTTCACGACTTTGAAAGCTGAAGCAGATGGAAACAAAAGTTTTCCTCTGTTCACAAATGTTGTGAAACTCAGACATTTTTGAATGTCTATAAAATAGGGGTGATCTTTTTGTAAGTGTGGCGACATGTGGCAAAGCAGTAACACTCCTAAGAAATTCATATGCTTTAGGCGAGTAGAAATGTAAAGTCAGCGCGAACGCTTTTACCTCTTCGCTGTACCTAACTCCATGAGGGTTTGTAGGCGATTTATTTAGTTCTTTACATAAATCACTAAAACGGCCCTGAATTATGTTTTCAATTTCACTGTTATCAGTGTATTTTTTTACCACTGCGATTAATGATTCCATATTTTTAATGCATTTATTTTGCCGAACCACTTTCTGCTTTAGAGCTTTATTTTGTTTATGTAGATTTTCTTCTGTTGTTGTTTTTATTTTAGCTTGTACGCCAACTTCAACATTTTTGACTGGTATGTTTGCCTCGTTGTAAATCTAAAAAAAATACATTATGTGTTAATAATAATTTTTGAAAAGAGCATTTATTATTAGTCGAATGAAATGATGGACTAAGTATACCCAAGAAAATTAACTGCCGTGTTAGCCAAAGGAAAGGATTAATATTGCAACACATCATACATATAATAAATTAAATGCTATGTTTCAAAATTTTGTAAAAAGTGGACTGTCACATAATTTTGGTAAACTCACAAGCACTTTTCTCCCTACTAAGAGCAAACTTACCTGCTCAACACTCTCGAGATTTTCTATTGATTTCAGGCATTGCCTTTTCGGACTTGATTTAACAATTTCTTCAAAGGAATGTTCATTAACTCCACTCATATCCTTCGAGGATGAAGGTGATGCACCGATGGTTGCTTGAGGAGTTTTCAATCTCGCAGAACACGAAGTACTAGGCGACGTTACGATACTAGATGGTGCTTTACTCGGATCTTGTGATTGTCTTTCCTGAAATCCAATTTTTATATTTTGGCAAATTTTCTTACTAAAATGAGACTTCGGATGTCAGTTTATAAAAATAGACCAGCTTTTAAACATAACTCACATGATGGGTCAGTTTATTATGGAATATAATTATATACCCGCCTATATATGCTTAGTAAGACAAGCAATTTTTTACTCTTAACAGCCGGGTATTTGATCAGACAAGCGACTCTGGCCCATGGTAGAGCATAACCGAAATGGAATGGAACTGGCTCTCAAACAAGGCTGTTGAAACACGCCGTTAGGCGCTTAGCAACAGATTTTACACTTGAGGTGGTAGGTGGCCGGTCGGGTAAATTATATTACCACCAAGCTGTGAACCGGCGGTATAGCGTGCCCTCCAAAACACGAGTATTTTTTAATCTAATCCACTTGTAACTATAGGTACTAGTGTAATATGTGATAATTCTGACTTTGAGCAAACTTTGAGATAAAAATCGTTTTTGTAACACAAGCTTTCAATCAATATATACCTGGCTAATTGATGATACATTATATTCGTCGGTCCCATTTTCAATGTAGTATGGTACAGCCGTTGCCTTCAATCTCTTACTTGGTAAGTCATAATCAGATGCCTTGAAGTGTAGGCTGCATATCCGAGCACTTTCATAAAACTTGGATTTCAATGGTATAACTGCTAACCACAAACTTCTTTGTACATTGTTTTTGGGAAATCTGAAAACAGAGCACAGTTTTACAATAGGAATAATAATAGCACAACATGTTATGACATTAAAAAGAGTCAATATAATAATTTATTTTCAAATATATTTTTTTTAGAGATTCAATTATTTTGTTACCTAACAGAGTACCTATATCTAATAACAAATATGCAAATGAGTGCTTTGTGATTTAGTGAACATGGCATACATAATACCTACGTGAGATATCCGCAAAAAATATTTTATGGTCACCGTACTCCATTTTTAAGATTTATTAATAACTTTGATAAAACATTAAATATATGTGTTACAACAATTAGAATTCATTATATATGCTAATTTAGACTAGTTAAAGGCTTCATCACTGTAATAATCATAATGTTTTCGAGATATTTAAGTGAAATCAGTCGATAGACTTAGTGTTTATAAAAATCCAATTTAAGGACTTACGTGTGATAATTTATGTGTGTTCCTGGATACCACTCGCTTCCACAACCACGCACAATACATCGTTGCACCATTTTTCATACTTTTTAAGCTAATTTTTACGTTCAAAAGCGCGAATCGACGAATGTTTGTTGTTTTTCTGCCATGACAGTTCAAATGACAGGCATTGTTATGATGGCGGATAGATAAAGTGTTGCCGCATGAGGAAACTCCCAAAATATATGGTAATCTTTTGATATCCTCCAATTGCCAAATACACATTAGTAATTGTTTCGTAATGATTTTCTATTATTTGTTTTAACATTTTATAAAAAAAATCTGCTACTGGTATAGATTGTCTTCATAACTTAAATGTTCCGTTTGTATTTTCTGTTTTTTTATTATAATTTACTTAAACAATTCATATTAAATTCCTTTCAAACTGGAAACACTAGAAACTCATATAAATAATAATTTGGTGACAGATGAACTTTAAACTTAATAGGTTAATTTACCCAGTTTCGGGAGTTTTGAGTATTTATATAAAAATACCGAACACCACACTAGAAAGAGACTTCCCACCACTTAGAGTGGGATAGCAATGCGTAGGTATTTGAATCAAGTAGGTATTAGGAGTGTTTTCTCCATTTCTACCTATAACTTCATGGTAGAAAGTGAACCATAGACAATGGTTAATTTTCTCACACAATAGACAGTTTGTCTATGAATGTTCTTATTTTACAATCATGTTCTTAATTTGAATGTTGAGCTGTCAAATTGTTGGCGCTTGCTTATGATGGTGTTTATGATTATTGAGGTAATTTAGTGGCCATAATTGTGTTAGTTAATAAGCATTGAAAATTATAATTCAAAGCAAGGAGTAATTTTATTTATCTATGGCTGGATTTTTCAACGCTAAATAGGCTTGTTTGTCTTGAGTTAGTCCGATGCTAAGCGCAACTTGTAGTCTTGTACCTATTTAAGATTATAAAAATACAGGACGTTAACTAAAAATAAATGTGTTGAATTTGAATTTGGAAACCTTTGGACTATACTTATGAGGAAACTAGATTTGCGGTGTAGATTAATTCTTAAAAAGTTAAAAACATATTAGGTTCATATTGTTAAGTATATAGTATAGTGTTGTATAATGCTAATCATTATATTATTATTTATTGATTAAGCTATTTTTTAATTGATAAATATTTAAGATTTCGTTTATCTGAATGTGTTTATATTTTTAAATACATCTATGTCAGTAACTTAAAAACCGTTCAGTAGCCAACGAGCTATTTCATATGTATAAAAAAAGAATAATTAAAATCGGTTCATAAAGCGAAGTAATAGCATAACATACCTACAAAAAAACCGAAGAATTGACAACCTCCTGTTTTTGAAGTCGGTTAAAAATATATGCCAAGGATTTACCCACACAAGTTAACAATGGCTTTCTAAGTAATAATGTATTAAATATTTACAGTTCATATGAAGCGTTCAAACAAGTGAGAACATTAGATATCCCTTGATATGAAGGACGTGTCAATATTAAAGTAAACCTATGCAACGTAACCTCGTGATGTGTCTGTCTGTTGTGTAATATCTATGGTTAGACCGAACTGTACATACATATGTATATGTATTTGTATTTTAAGTAAGTTTGTATAAGGGGATTAAATCTGGAGACTTTTTTCAAACCGCCCTAAGGGCCTCTGACATAACGTAACGATTTACGATAGGCCCGAATTCCTACTCTGAAAAAATCGTTCGTCGTAAAAATTGTAATCGTTTTTACATTGACTGTATGTATAATATGTGTATGTATGTATTTGAAATTGAAAATTATACAAAACGCGTTGAAGTCTTTTGTATTATTTAATAGTGATGTTTCTACAAATCAATTAACAGCTAGTTTAAACGCAAAAAAGAAGTAAAAGACAAACAACTTACTGTCTGTATATATGTTACGGCTAATACCCGAAGTGCGGCTACTCCTAGTTTTAGCCGGTTATAACTAGGTGTAGCCACTTACTCTTGGTTTAGCCCCGAATCGAGACATGTTTTGAAAGAAGTTGGCTCCTCCTCGCTTCGCTCGTCGTCGCATGTGCGTGGTAGAAAGCAACCTAACGAACCTAATCTACCTTCTGTCACAGACAAGTGACTTCGAGTCCAACACTTGCACTACAACAGGACTTGAGACCTAGTTTTACCCGAAAACAATCGGCTCGTACTAGGTTTAACCAAGACTAAGTGGCTACACCTAGTTCTAACCGGCTAAAACTAGGTGTAGCCGCACTTCGGGTATTAGCCGTAACACATACATACACTGTTTACTTACAAAAAACATTAACTGGAACAGAGAACATACTATTTTTGAAGTTTATTAAAAACATACTTATAAATATGCCAATTTTAATATAACACTGCTATACAAATTCCAGTTGTACAATGATAAGGCGAGCCATGTCGGTCAGTGCGCGGGGCATATCACGAGCAGGCCCACACCACATTGTTACTAAACTTGCACAATACTATACCAATGGTCTTTATACAGGGTGACTTTTAGAACTTTATGACTCCAGAGAGACGATGTTTTAAAAAAAAATCGAACCCAGATTTGAACACTCTTAAATGAATTTACTTTCTTTTTTGGTACTTAATAAGTAGTCGTTTGTTTTTTTAAAAAAGCGAACGTGTTAAATTTTAGGTACAATTTTAACTGCCTGCTTAACTGATAGCTTTAGTTTAAAGCATACAAGCTTGCTTTTTTTAGATACAAATCTTATTATTAGGCAATTAACGAAATTATTATCATAGTTAATGACAATCTAAATATTTGCATAGGGTCTCTTTACGAACGTTTCTTCAGATAATTATTTTTTAATTTAGATTTTATTTTAACTATCTCAATACACATTTGCTATCTAAAAGTCACCCTGTACACCGTTCAAGTCAGTACAATACACGGATATTGTCTTGTGATTGGACAATGATATCTTGATTTACCGTTACGGCGGGCCATGTAACACGTAAGACGTAAGGTAGTGATAAGCCCTTGCTTCTACAGATTGTCTGGGTACGAACAGTTGTCTATATGTAGCTAGTAATAGAGCAGATCTAAGTTAGTAATTTAAATAAATGAATAAATAATTCAGTGGGTGAGTTTGTGGGTCAATTTTGGTGTGGAGGTTCCAAATAGCATTAAAGGCCTCTGAGTTGACGTAATGAATGATATTTAGTACATACTAAGCAAACGCCTAGTAATTGTATCATTGAAAAGAATTGATACAAGTCAATTGAACACTTCTTATTAACTAATTTAGACTTATTGATTGTAATGCAGGTTTATTTCTCTTATCATAATCTGCCTTATGAAATTTTGATAATACCTACTATAGATGTATTTCCTTTTTTTTTGGTAAATTTGCTTCAGCTATTTTTCCGATGTTTGGTCTCATACTTGGCAAGTCCAAAACCTGTTTCATCAAGAGGTTTTTGATCCTATTTAGTAAAGCAATAAGGCTCCATAAAACTTTGAAGCTCGATCCTTCTAAGCCTACGCTACTCGCTGTCTGACCTTACCAATACACGCTTCATAAATATTCAATTTAGAGTACAAATACGTGCTCCAATTCTAAAAGACTAGTGCATATCAACTGACAGCACTAAATCTATTCTAATAATGCCAAAATAGTAATAATAAAGATCGATAGAATAACGAATTTCCCACCGGGGCGTTGCGAAATGAACCGGTGCAAAGTGGAGCAAGGTCGAATAAACAACATGGCCGCCACGACTCGAATGTCAGTTGGGCTTTCGCGCCAAAACCGTACGTCATCGATTTTCGCGCTTTTTCTTTTTTCCTGTCACTTTGACTTCTAACGGTCACTACATACTGCCTAATAGAGAAGCAATTATTGAAATTAAATCTCGTTTGTTGTTTTGTAATCATTTAAAATACGACGTGGGGCAACGGTGTGAGTTAACACATAAATTAATGGTCTCCCATTTTATTATTGCTCCAGTTAAAACAATGAAAGTTATTGATTGCTGTTTATACTGCTCTAAATAACGAAAAGCTATAATTGAATCACGTAATCTTGTGTCACAACAGTGACGTTTCGTGTCAAAAATGTAAGTGTCACTTTATTTTTTTAATGCTCACCACGGAGGTTCATTTATCTGAACAAAAGTGAGAGTGGAAGATTCACATGCGAGTTTCTCATAGTGTGTTTTGTAACACACATTACTGGCAAGGTCGGTTCGGGCTGAGTTGCGGACGGAGGAATTACTACCATCGTGTGAAAAAACCTCAAGCAATGTTGCCAGTATAAGTATACTGGCAACATTGCACGGAACCGATGCATTAAATGTTGCCACACATCCGAGTGATATTTAAGGAGCTATTTATATTCAAATATTTTAATAGTTGGGCTTTATGAAGGCTTACAAATTGCCAGGTTTATAATGTAGGAAGGCTTTTTAGCTTTGATATCGTTACAAAACAAACAAAATCTTATTTACTTATATTTTATAGCATGATGAAATCCATCACCAAAAGCTTCGAAATCAAATTATTTTGTATGTAACAGAATAATTTGTAAGAAAAATGCTCAAGACATTCATTTTAATAAACATTAACATCTCCAAATACCTTAGGCAGGGTTACATTTCCTAATCAAATTATAGTGCAATTCTATGTGTTAAATAAGTGAGATTTTATCTAAAAGACATGTTAATATTAGTTTACACTTATTTAATTTGACAACTGACATTCAAATACCGGAAAAGAGGCATAGCTGAGGCGTTAAGTTATTTACATAAGCACTTTCTATTGTTATACAAAGTTAAATATAGTAGCGTGGATAACAATGCAGAATATCAAGATCGTGTCAAGTTAGGTCACTTTTAAAAAGTGTTCTGTCAACTGTCATATCTTTTTTTTTTGGTTCAAAATATTATTAGATAATTAAACATAATATCGAAGCATAATAATACATATCCCGCCAAACTTAATACAGCGCCATCTAGTCCCTACGAGGCAAAAGATTGATAAGGTTCATATTTGTTATTGTTTTTTTAATACTTAATAATTAATAAATTAAATTGAAGAGAATAGGATAAGAAAACCAGATTTATTTATTAAATAAATATTCTGTAAATAAAAATGTAATGTAGTCTAGATTAAATTTAAAAAGCACAAAGGCCAATTACCAATAGAATAGCCTACACACGCGTTTATCCTACACTCATTGCTACCAACTGTCAAGTAATAACTACATAATTTTTAAATTAACGCCAGCACATGTGAAAATCATTCGTTTGTATGTAAATACGAGAATGCGATTCCCATACAATGACCTATCAAACAATGGCGCATAATGAAAGGAACTCGGTATGTGTTGGCAAGGACTTAATTTGGGTTATATTGGCAGCACTGCCGTGCTAATTTTTGTGTTTCGTTTTTTCGAATTCAACCTTCGTGGTTTGAGAAAAGAGGTTGGGATTGAAATTATTTTAGATAGGTGGTTCTTGTTATCTCTTTACTGCAAAAGCAAGAAATTGAACTACGTAATTAGTATTATTAAGATTCGACGACTATTAGGTTTAAAATACGTTTAAATATTTGTTTTTATTTACCTTGCTGAAATAAGATATGTATATATATATGTGGCAGTATTAGATGCGGGCTGATAATGAAGATATAGGTATGATATTTTGATGTTGGTTTTGTCGCATAAATTATAAAAACAGTTTTTATTTTCAATAAAAAAAAAATTGTCTGACTTTGCAACGTGCGATATTTCAATCGATGTAAAATCGTGTAAGTTTAGACCATGTTACTACCATAATACCTCTCCTAATTACTTCACCGCAATATTTACTCTACATCCTAACTATAAATCAATTCAAATCGCCTTCACATTCAATCACACATCGATGAAAGCGTTGAAACAATCGATCAAGATATGTAACCGTAGGTAACGACTTCCTACCAAAGGACTACTTACTTAATAGACACCTTATAATGAAAAAAAAAGACATCACATGACAGAAACAATTGAGCATCGAAACGAAACCTACAGGCCGTTCCACGAAAAAGATTGAAACTAACATTTTACAGTTAATAGGTGTTATTATTACGCGGTAATGGCGCCTTAACTGAGAGAACTCTTTCGTGAAACGGGCACTGATGATTTACTAAAATGTTGTTGTACACAAATGTTTTCCATCTTTACTTGTTTTATTTTTTGTTTTATACCTATACATTCACAGCATATAAATGTATAAAATATCTTACTCTCTTAATTACGTTATAAGACCAGTTTCTAATTGATTTAAAACGAGAAATTTAGCATTTACTAACCAGTAATCTCTTTTCCTTAGTGGTTTGTAAATTTCTTGTTATTGTTAATGATGGTCGTTTATATTGTTGAGGATGGTTGTATGTTATAACATAAGATAAGATAGGATATGTCTTTAATGCACACCAAAGAAATTACATAATGAAAGAATTTTAAAAACTGTACATGACGTATGGAATGCAATCATAAGTTTTTGTATGTATATAAATCTACTAAGGAGTCTTGATCTACAAAAGTCATTGTTTACCTCTACACCAGATTGTTTCGCTATAATCACCGCACCAAGGTTTGCCTTCGCGAACTTTTAACTCCATTTCAGAACGTTTAGTGTTACGTAAACATAAACATGCGGAAGTGACTGTAACCTAGGGAATATAATTAAAGTTATTTTTACTGTTGAGTTAATTAGTAGTTTTATAAATAAGGTAGCTGATTAATGACAAAGTATTTTAATTTTAGTACTTAATTGTAGTAAAAATTAGGCAAAAAAACAGCTAGAAACTTATCTTATACTTTCCTTTTTAATTTATAATGCTTCGCTTTAAATGATGTGGGTTTGTAAATAAATACTTTAAAAAATACAAAATAATCATAATACAACAATAAACTAGAGCACCCGTTGAACTCTTTTCCATTGAAAATTTATTTAGTACAAAAGACTTTAACGGGGTCTATGTGGAATTGTATTTTTAAATTTTTTAACCACTATTCTTAGTGGAAAATATCACCACATTCCATTTTAGTCTAAATATACTCGTAACACCTTCAACCAAAGCGTTGCTTGTGCGTTTGTCACTTCAGACTAGAAAAAAAATAAAGTAAAATAAAAACTTAAACTTGATAACCGCCTTTTTTTGAAGTCGGTTTAAAAGTAACTAAAATAGAGATGGTTCATGTTTTGGTTTTCTAGGCTAGATTTTTTTCTACTTTCTAGGTTAGATTGTAGACGCTACTTTTTAATCTAAAAAAAATGCGAGCGAAGCCGCGGGCGTCCACTAGTATATAATAAGGTTAGTGTAGATAGGTACTTACAAAGAAGTATACGTAAGACACCCTAAACTATTTCACGTATAAAGATCGACGGATCTTACGCAGTCGAAATCGAAAACGTACAATAAAGTATATAATTGTTATTTAACAAGCCATAACCCGGTCAAAAACGTAATACAAAACAGATCACGCCGCCGACTCGACATACTTCCATGAGAGCGCTGTGGAAGAAATAACAGTGACTGAACTTTCTATCTTACATATGTATCTCTACTCGTAACTTACAGTGAGATGCAAAAACCTATTAACTATTATAAAGTTGCTTAACATCAGGCAAGTTGTAGTCAAGCGTGAGCATATCTCAAGTAAAAAAAGACTTACTAAAAATTATGACAAATTTTAGCTTATGTCAAGATTTGTAGTAAGACGATAATTACATTTTGTATTCATTCATTACGTAAATTTTCCTTTTGTGAACGTTTCTGTTCCCCGCGAGTCCATACCTAACAATATTCAAACTTTAAAAAATAAACTGGTTCTTCTTTTTCACGTAAGTCACGCTTAATCATATAGTACAACAACATTGACATAATATGGTTATCACCAGTTCATTAGAGGACTTCCTCTTCTAAGTGACCCAGTGAAAAACTCTTGCTTAAACCGAGGTAAATAGTGTCCTTTGGTATCAGAAACCCTCCAATTGGGTCAGAACTAGTCAGTTGGATCAGTAAGTCAAATTGTGGTCAAGTACACCACCACATTAAAAAAAACATGTTTTTTTATAAAAAAAAATCCTACTTAATAATAATCATTTGGATCAGTAAGTAACTATCAGTTAAATAAGGGTCAAGTTCAAACCACAATAAAAAAAACCTTTTTATTTAATAAAAAAACATCCATCTAAACCACAGAACCCTAGGCACTGCTTTCCACAGTACTTCACTTTCGATCTCGCCGTGTACTTTCATTTTCTGCAACCGTGTGATGTCACGAACGTAACGAGATAGCAACATGATAATGCGAGAGGTTAAATAATGTATTGTAGAGTTAAGTTGGCACTTTGTTGGTGTTTTTTTTTAAATTAAAGTGTGAACAAAGTAGGTTATTGTACATTGCACATAGCGCCCTCTGGCGTCTTTCACAGCGAGTGTGGCTCGGCAGTTCCAGTGTTTGCTTTTCATCCAGACGCAGCCTGGTTCGAATCTGGCCCTACGACAATTACTTTTATTTTCTAGTTATGTGAGAATTTGAACTCGCTTAGCGGTGAAGGAAAACATCGTGAGGAACCGTCATGTTTGAGGACCACAATATCCGAGGACATGTGTCTTCCGTGGAAGGACCTGGGCGCCCACCACGATGTATCTGCCCAAGAGAACTCCCCTAACGATTTAATTCTGCGGGAGATTCACGACCCTCAGCCGTAAGGAAATACGACTCACAGAGAGATAGTACTGCCTAACCCCAAACCAAGCTTTCGTTTGAGTCATGGGTACTAGATAACGGATATAACACTTAAATACTTTTAGTTTGAAGATACATAGGTACATACATACTAAACATACATAGAAATAACCAGACGTAAAAATCAAATAATTAGAAATTAAATAATAATTATTAATTTAATTTAGATTTCCATGATAGGGTTGCACTTAGATTTGAAATTAAAAATTATCATGTACGTATTATGATAATATTATTATTAATATTATTATTTAATTATTATAATTGATGCCATTGCATTGTAAAAAATATCATTTTATATCTGATTGCAGTATTTTGTTCATCATATTCTAAGAAACTCATAAAAAATGGGTTATCTTCGCATACTGTTTGTTATTGCATTTTTTTTTACAGAAAACAACAACATGCCCTTTAGTAATAGACCTTTGTAGGTCACCCATCTTTAAGGTCACCTTCGGTACTAAAATAACAAAATGGTCACAGTTACAACAATTGAATAATTGCTGGATAAATCAATATTGCTTTAGGATAATTTAACCTTATTTATCAAATTATCAACGGTCACTGAATAAACAAATCTATCAATTTGATATTTATTATAATTTTTCGGCTATTAAGTATGTGGGTATTATAATAAAAATTGAAAAAATAATTAAAAGATATCAGCATGGCGCCAGAAACGTGTCATTCTTATTCTTATCTATACTAATATTATAAAGCTGAAGAGTTTATTTGTTTGTTTGTTCGTTTGAACGCGCTACTCTGAGGAACTACGGGTGCGAATTGAAAAATTCTTTTTGTGTTGAATAGACCATTCATCGAGGAAGGCTTTAGGCTATATTACATCACGCTGCAACTAATAGGAGCGAAGAAACAATGGAAAATGTGGAAAAAACGGGGAAAATTATTCATCTTTGAGGGCTTCCGTTGCGTGTGCTGCGAAAACGGTTCAAAATTCAAAGAATTAATACCCAAAATAACTATTCCACGTGGACGAAGTCGCAGGCACAGCTAGTAATTAATATTTACATACGATACATTATAATATGTATTATATACATACGATGTACATAGATGTTTATGTTTGTTCGTATATATATAAATATGCATTGAGTTTATCATATTATTGAACAGTATAATGCTGTAATCAAGATTTTATCATACGAACAAATACAAAATTACTTATTTACTAAAAACCTTAGTTAACTAATATATATAGTTACAAAGAAATTAAAAAAATAAATGAATGTATTATATTATACTTATGTTAAGATTTTAAATTCTAATATTTCTACGATTTAATTGAGATTAACTTTAATAAACCTTCCTACCTATCTATTTCTAATATATAACTCACTATTACATGCGACACAATTTTTTTGTTGATTACAAATTAATTTATTTCATGCATTTTTTTTAATAACATTTATCGAGCGTAAAAATAAAATAATTAAAATAATAATATTGAAAAGAGAACCAAGCAACCCGCTGCATTTTTCTAGGTCACAAATAAAACTGAAAAAAAAATAACAATCTAGCAACTCCGCTGCTCACAGCTAGTGTAAACACATAATATATGCAAAAGATATGTTAAAATTCATGTTCTTAACAATAAAACATGCAAATTTACACGTCGGGGTACATATTTGTGCACTAATGATGTGCTATTTCAGTTTTTTTTTAAGTTAAAATGTTGCCTGTTTCTGATGCCATCGTAATAGGTGGCGTCTGTCGAAATGATTTTTCTAAAGGTCGATGGAGATTTTTCGTCATTTTTGTTGAATTTATTTAACACTAGTAGTGTTCTGTGGTATTACCTGAGTCGATCCGGGATCTTTATCTTTGAGTCGTATTTCCTCATGACTGAGGGTCGTGACTCCCCGCAGATGGTTTCCTCACGATGTTTTACTTCAACATTAAGCGAGAGCAAATCCACACTTAACTTGAAATTACAAGTCATTGGTAGGGCTAGATTCGAACCAGGGTGCGTCTGGATGAAAAGCAGACACAAGAACCGCTGAGCCACACTCGCTTTTTTGCTATCCGATATACAAATAACCTAATTCAACTAAAAAAACCTGTAAGTTAATCTAGTGTTAGGTATCTTTCTACATAATGAATTCAGTCAATTATGCTGTAGTTCTTCTTTAAATGAGACGGGTTTGCACTTGATCATAGTTTGCCTGATGGTAAGCAAATAGCTATGGCCTAAGATGGAGCTGGATGGAGCAAGAACAGCAATCCGTGGTGTTACCCGTATTAGCCCGGGATAATAAATAGTCTGTATTATACAGCTAAAAAACCTATGTGATAATCTAGGGTTTTATTCCCTGGAACAAATCGCTGTTAGCGATAAAGCCGCCAGTTATGGCACTACTGTTTAAGTCTTTTGTGTTTCTGTTTGTTTTTTTACTGTGTGTGTTACAATAAAGAGTTTTATCTATCTATCTATTTATCTGCATACCAAATTTCAGTCAAAGAGGTTCAGTAGATTTAGCATGAAGAAGTGACACACACACACACACACACACACACAAACTTTCATTTCTATAATATTAGTGGGATTAGTGGATGCTTGCGACTTCGCCCGCTTTGTATCAGGATGAGAAATAATATAAAAAAGAGGCCTTTATTTTCTATAACTTCTTAAATTTACTTTGTACATCCATGCATGTTTAAAAATTAAGAACTTAGGATGAGAAACAGCCTATGTTTATCAGGCCTGTACTACCGCCATACCAAAAATCACGATGATCTGTCAATCCGTAAAAGAGTAACAGTTTTTACTAGATACCATTTCTCTACTCTACATAATCTTATGCGAAAAAATCGTGCGTTACGATTTTCTAAAGCAAACATTTTTACCTACTGTGAAATTGCATAACAAAAGTATTCACACTAACATATTATATGCGTAAAATTCAAGTTAAATTTGCATGTAAGTGGTGGCAGCACTTCTGCAATTCGTTTACATTTATGATGAGAACTTTTTAGTTCCGATAATATCAGCACGCAGAGCTTTTCGACATAGGTTCTGGCAAAGTCACTTGAGATCACGAACTTGACATAAACGATGAGAAACTGAAGTTAAATCTCTCAGAAAGTATAATAGTATTACTTTCTAGACATTTTTAGAATTAAAATATTTAATTTTGGCAGAATAAAGGCCAAAGAGAGGCTTATGCTCAGCAGTGGGCGATAACAGGCTGATAATGATGATGATGAAATGTTTAGAGAAGAATGATGAAACTAGCGATGTTTTGCTGTTTTGTTCGCGCCAATCTAAGATTAAAGTATCAATAATTTATAGTCTAATCTATGTTCCTAAGAAATTCCATTTAACTTGATTCATCCGAAGGGATAAACATATAAAACAACGTCAAAAACTTTTGCCTATAAAATACTAGTGAGATGAGACAAGAACTTTTTTAGCCTGTTGATAATAAAATTATTACTTCCTAATTTATCTATAAATTCATCAATAATTAATTACACTAGCTATGTACCTACATACAATGTATTTACAAAGACATCCATAACAACACCATTTAGGTAACAATTGACGTACGTTACGCGTGACAGAAAAAAAACTGTCTTCGCGCATGCGTGGTTTAAAAACAAATCAATGATCTAATATCGGAAGAGATCCATATAAAGTAGGTTTCTATCAGCACAAGATATTTTTTTTTCCTTTTTTTCGTCCAGTTTTTAAGGGAGTGCATACTAGACATAACCAATGAGTATGTATGCATTAAGGTGCGGTCGCTCGTGCGCTCTTTCATACAAATTATAGTATGGTATGATAAAAAAACTAGAAAAGATTAAGTAATTAAGCTTCAATTTATAAGTATGCTGAGAAACGGCTTGCATCAAGAAATTATTTTTTCATTATGACGGCTTACGATTGACTACAGTCCTACTTATATTAAGCACCGCGATAATAATAAAGTACGTATGGGCGCCAATAATTTGTTTTTTCATCACTTAATCTTTTCTTAGTATTTGAGTCTTACTGTATAACAGTTGATATAAACCCATGCTCATGCTACAGCCCCTTAACTAAGACGCAATCAAATGACATAACACCTTCCCGCTTCCGATACCTACACATTGTTGCGTCAGGTTGGCACCACTGCGCTCATTTGCGGAATTTAGGTTATCTGTGATTGTGTTCTTTGTTTCAATGGTGGATGCTTTTGATTATGGAATGGCGGGAAGGCGGATGGTGGTAGATGAAAGTAGAACGAAACTAGCAAAGAGTTTTATAATAAGGGTAAGAAACTACTTAGTTACTAGTAAAGAGTTTTGTGCAAGACCTTTTTGGTGAGGTGTGTTCGTTTTCGTTTTGTAATATGGCAAGACCGTATGTTAACTTTTTCAGTATCAACCTTTTTGTTATTTTTTTAAAGTGTGGTATGGGAACATCTTAATTTATACTCGTACATATATCCGTTTATAACAGCAAATTTTTAACAGCCATAACTTGGCTAGTGGCGTAGGTAGGCATAATGATTAATTTCCTAAACTAAAGTAAACCATATTAATTAAATTATGTGTATACGGTCTACACTTACATAATACGTCTTCATTATTACTAAAGATAAGCAATTTTTTGTGATGGGTGAGCATTTGCCCATGACGCGTTAAATTACGTATGTCTTATCTGTTTGTCATCTATACTAATATTATAAAGCAGAAGAGTTTGTTTGTTTGTTTGAACGCGCTAATCTCAGCAACTACTGGTGCGAAATGAAAAAATATTTTTGTGTTGAATAAACCATTTATCAAGGAAGGCTTTAGGCTAGCTATATAACAATGGAAAAAACGGGGAAAATTATTTATCTTTGAGGGCTTCCGTTGCGTGTGCTGCGAAAACGGTTCCAGATATCAAAAAAATACAAATGAAAGAATTATTTCACTTAAAATGATCTAACAAAATGTCTGCAAAAGTATATATATATATATGTCTATCTTTTAAGATTAACTCAATAGAACCGTTTTTATGGCAATAACTATTCCATGCGGACGAAGTCGCTGGCACAGCTAGTACTATATAAGCCTCTGAGCTACGACAGAGGTCCTTAGGGCAGTTTAGAAACTCTCAACACCAGATTTATATACTTGCCAAACAATATGTTAGTTCAAATCCTTTGTTAAATACTCTCAAGTACATTATATTCTTTTAGCAAATAACGTTAAAAAAATAAACTTACCTACACCAAAAGGGAAAAAACCTTTGCAAATATTTGGCATTTTTCGCGAATGATTCAGTTTGAGTAAACTTGAAAAAGGTCTTTTTCGATATGGACATTTTGAGACTGGTTTTGGAATATTTTAATTTGTATTGACGAAGCATATTAGGATGGGTGAACTTTTATTTGATAAAACATTTCAATTGCATGTGTTTACTTACGTAGATGTAAATATAGTTTAAAACTTAGAATACAGAAAGGTTTAACTAGTAGCAAGTAAGCGTGTATTTATGTTATAAACATAATTAATAGTGTCTAAAAATTGAGAAAATTTTAAAAAAGAAAACAAAAGATAAACTTTTATATTATTATAACAGAACTTTTAATCAGACCTCATAAATATAATCAATATTTTAATAATTTTAATATAATTTTAATATCTAAACACCCAATTTAATGACTATGCTAGTTAAAAAACCATAATAAGCTGTACATTTTAAAATTTCTAGTCTCAGTTTTTATAATAAAATAATTTCTTGCTCAAACTAAAAAATAACATTATATAGAAGAAAACAAAACATACAAACCTTGTCACATTCTAAAATAATATGAGTTCTCGTATCAAATTACAGAAAAAAAAAACAAAACACTGACATAAAGATCACATCCTACTCCAGTTTTTAACCTTTTTATACACCGACCTCTTTACATTGTTGCCAACATGACAACATTTAAAACGAAACGATTTTAGTAATCGATGAAGATTCAAAGAAGGTTCGTTTATGTGATTTTTTGACGTAAACTGGCTAAAATAAAGAATCTGACAAGAGTGTTAAAGTTATGAGCCATAAAATTTTCTGTATGGATTGACACATTAAGATCTAATTCTAAAATATCGGCAACCTATAAAGTTGATATCGTTTTTTTACGGCTTAGCTTTAATTCTTTTGTGTTTGGTTATGATGTTTTTATCTTTTAGTTTCGTTTATAAAATGTAATTTTATTGTATTTAACACCAGTGGACGCCACCAGCTTTACTCGCATTATTTTGAGATAAAAAGTAACCTATGACACTCCTAAGACCTTATACTACCTACATATCAAAAGTCGTGATGATGAAATAAATAGACAAACAGAGACACAGATAAGCAAAGAAACAGATAAACAATAATTATAAAAAAAAACTGCTGAAACGTGTTTTATTATTGGTTTAAAGAATACCCAAACATTTTTCTTTTTCTAATATGTTCTATGTTCAGATTTTTTTATTATCTTTCAGCTTTATTATATGTATGAGGTAAGTATTTAATTATTTTTTTTAATATTTTAATAAAATTAGTGTTATATTTTCCCTTTATTATTCGTAGGTAATTATTTGTCTGATTTTTCAACATATTAGACGTTAAAAGCTGTAGATGATGATGATGATGAGTAACACCTATAAACCTGCGACGTCTTTAGCATTAAAACCTTTTCAACGCTTGAAAAACCACAATTCATTAACATAACCACAATGGAACGTTTCTGGTGTTAAACGGCCCTAGCACGTCTGCCCTTTACCTAGTGGCATAGATAGCTGTGCGCGCGCAAACCTTTCATAATTACTTACAAATTAGAGGCCTTAAATAACTCTTCTCTCTGTGTCCCTGTGGTCGTATTTCCTCATGACTGAGGGTCGTGACTCCCCCGCAGAATTACTCGTAATTCGTTAGGGGAGTTCTCGTAGGCAGATACGTCGTGGTGGGCGCCCAGGTCCTTCCACGGAAGACACATGTCCTCGGATATTGTGTTCCTCAAACATATCGGCTTCCTCACGGTGTTTGCCTTCACCGTTAAGCGAGTGCAAATCCACTCATAACTTGAAAATACAAGTCATTGGTGTAGGGATTCGGATTCGAACCAGGGTGCGTCTGGATGAAAAGCAGACACTGGTACCGCTGAGCCTCACTAGCTTATAAAGTAAAGTAAATAACTCTTAATTAGATTTTAAAAACAAAATCATCGGGGGCTATCTTGTTATGTCATATATGATATCTCTAAATACACTCAAGACATATACCAGTCACAGAACACGATTTTTTCTTCAGCGTACTTTACGGTCATTTTGTGCATAGAAAATAAAGCCCAAAATCTTTATAGGCAAATAAAATGAATGTATTACACACCACTTACCACTTAAATTTACCACCAATAAGTGGTAATTTTACATACGATAGCCATGCTCTTTGTAAAATATAAAACGATAATTTTGACAGCTGTCAAATCCACAGTCAAATTTGAGCTAAAAGGTATCATACATGATGAAATGATGAGACATTTGAACACTTCAACCGATACGTCCATTTAGCCATCGAAGTTTAGAAACATGACATTGACAGTACGTGAATTCGGTCAAGTGCATACAACAGGTGCACAAAATGCATGATGCATTAACTGAGTCATTAGAAATGTAGTACTGAATCCATGATGCCAATTAAAGCGTGATGGGTTGTTAATTGTTTATTAAACTTGTGGATGACAGATATGTGTATTTTTAAAGTAACATAATATTAAGTCTGTCAACAGGCAGTCGCTTCATGTGAATTTTCAAATTATCAACTGATTATTATACCAAGGGCCCTATTCCTGCGTCATTTAATTTCTTCCTAGTCAATCTTTTTTTTTAATGGCCTCTGCGGTTCTGCTGAAATTTCGCCAATGTCACGTCACAAGAGAAACAAATGTTTATTTGATTAGCCAGTAAAAATAATTAACATGGCGCTAATCGGAGTAAAAGAGTAGGAGTGAGTAAAAGTTGGTCGGAGCGGAATTACTTACTTATTTGAAATTTATTGAGCTTATAATTTGAGGGTTAATCGTTTTCGTCTAAAAATGTATAAAGATGACATTTCTTTTCGACTGTGAAAGCCGAATAACAGTCGAATGGTAATGTCACCTTCATACATATATTTTGACGAAAACGATGCTCTTCGATCTCTTTCAGCGATAAGGTTGCCATGTGGCATTAGGTTTTATTTTATTTGAATGTCCAATAAAGCATTAATCTATCTATCTATCTAACGATGGACGCAGAGAGAAAGTAAACAAAATGTCAATGCTGGAACAGGCCCACAGGTATTCATTCTTTATTAACTTTAAACTAAAATGGCTAATAACTCGCATATTATATCGTATTTGTTATTTAATGTTTTCAATTTTTAGGCTCGACTCCTGATCTACACATCTGGGGGCGCGGCAGTGCCCCCGCCAAGTCGAGCGCGAAGCAAACATTGCCGTACCATTATTTACTGGAACCATTTGGCCGCATTTTCAGGCCCCTATTTAAGAACCTAATAGTTAATGTTGTGTGACCTGGCCGTTGACTAGTACTCACTAACATATAAAGAATGTTCAACGGCCAGTCTTATAACATTAACTATAATAATAAAGAAATTACAGCCACAAAACTTACGACTTGGCACAACCTTCTGATTTCATTACTTTTTAGAGATGAACAAGCAGCTCCATCGAGACTTGGCTAGTTTTTTACAGAAATTGTTTGGTGGGATATACTACACAGCCAAAATTATACGGATACAAAATTAGCACTGAACCAACAAAAAAAAAACCAAGGCTCACGCACCATTCAGAAAATGCGTAACAAATGACGAACGATGCGACATTGAATATTTGTCCTATAACGAACAAATACAGGATATTAAATTAGTTCTGTTCAATCTCATTGTTTCCACCGAAAACCTCGATCGAGGCTTTCGAACGCACCTTTGCAAGATTTTTTCCGCAATGCAAATAACAATGTACTATATGTAGGTAAGTACATACAATAAATACATATATACATAACAAACGATCTGTAATGCAAGTAAGTAGATATAAATGTATCTATGTTAAATTTCTTATCACCACTCTATAGGTATGTTTTCTTCAAACAATTTATTAGAAAACCGATACAAGAAATCTTCCAATTTTATTTCGCTCATTCTTCTCCAAAAAGCCAAAAAACTCTTCCGATAATGAAATCAAATATAACTACATAAAATACTGAAAAAATGTTAGCTGTCTATTGCATTTATCTCTAAAGGTACTTGATCTGTAAATTTACAACATATATTGGCAAATAAACAAAGGCCATCCAGACTTGACAACATAACAAACAAAAGAAAGTTATTGACAGCCGACATCACGACAAACGGAAATAGGAAGGAGTATTGTTATTTCATTTCCTGTTGTAATTTGGAGGTCAAGGTTGCATATGAGAGACGAAAGTATGAATGGACATGTAGTCAGTGATGCGTGTTTTTTTAATACAATGCAGGAAGAAAAATATATGTTTAGTAAGGAGGTCAATACAATCTGATAACATTATTTTTTACGTGGGATAGGTTTGCGTTTGACTACAGCCTGCCTGATGTTAAGCATTGCTGCAGCCTAGATGTCTAAAACTGAATTCTGAAATTGTTGTTTAGTTCGACCTCTGTTTTCAACATCGTCTTTTGTAGTTGATGTTGGTGATCCTATACCACTTCCATTTCCAGAATCATGATGATTTGTTGCTCTGTTGCGGTATTAGTAAAAGTTTAGAGTTTGAGAAATAAAAACAATAAACACATTTTTGCTACGGCTACACGAGTATGTTTATGGTTTGAGTCGTTGAACCAATCTAGTTAGTTAAGTTTTTTTTTTTATGTTTACGTTTGACTACAGCCTGCCTGATGTTAAGCATTGCTGCAGCCTAGGGTGTAACACGCTTACCTAGAAGATACCTATTAACTCTAGATTAGTTTAGTTATTATAGTTTCAGTTATATGTTTGAGAAATAGCATCATCATTAGAATATCATCATCATTGGTCTTATTGCATCTACGAGAGATGAGAAAAGTCGTTATAACGGAAAAAAAAATCCATTTAACAAACACAGTATACACACACACTTTTACATGTATAAATAATAGATATAATGTCTGATAAGATTTACCCAATAAAGTAACAAATACGTAGTACCCACATGCTACGGTCAGTGGTTAGGAATGCGACTCTCAGATAATGTGGGTCGCGGGTTCGATTTACATCTAGGAAATACGATTGTGAAACGGATTCGAGTACGACATTTCAGGTACTATGCTTTTTTTATAAGTCTCACAAAGTAACTAACTTACATTTGTAAAAACTTGCCAGAGAAACAGGAAAAAAAATGATTTGCAAATTCAAAACACAATGTAAATACGAGTACTCGCCAACCAAATTCATTTGGAGAATTTGGTAGGTTTTAGTAAGTTATGTAGAAACAAAAGACTTATGTATCAGTATCAGCAGATCCGTGTCGAACGGCGTATAAAAAGAGCCTATGTTCAACAGTAGAAAATACCTGGGTAGTGATAATGTTGTTATAATATAAGCAGAAACATCATTTGTTTTTCCTTGTACATAAGTATATACCTGAATGTATATAACAATTTCTTTATGATATCCCAGATGGTTGCGTGATTATTACGTAGGATCGACTGCACGCTGTGCGGAAAATAATGGCCCCATCTTTCCAAGAGTGAAAAAACCGGCTAAGTGACGTAGGTACCTAAATACATAAAGAACCTAACTTGTACCTAAGTCTCGAATATACTAAATATGCATACGTGTCATCGGCGAGATTAGAAATTGATAAAAAACGCAGATGATAAGTTTGGAAAGATATTTAGATGTTTAGTACTGTTTTTTTTTATTCGAACCCCGGACAAAATTGGTAAAAAAATTGTACCTACTGCTCCGCTGCGACTGCTCCTCGCCAGTTTTAGACAGCAAACAAATTAAATACCTTAAAAAGGGATTCAGTTTAAGTTAAATTAGACATAAAAATTTGCTTGTTATTTGACAACAAAAAATGGATTAGTGTAGAGTATCGATTGTCGATATCTTACAAAATGCAGAGTCAATGTATAGAGATGAACCATTAATAATTTAAACACATGTAAAAGTGCCATACGAATAAAATAAAGCTTTTTTAAAATTGAATAAGCGAGCAAATTCAACTCATATTCGAAAATATTTCTAACTAGCTGTCCCGGCAGACTTCGTACTGCGACCTAAATGTTTTTTTTTTTTTTTTTTTTTTCCTTTTAAACCTTTTCTAGACCTCCACGAACATTTCAAGACTAAGATAAGATAAATCCGTTCAGCCGTTCTCGAGTTTTAATCAGACTAACGAACAGCAATTCATTTTTATTTATAAAGATTCCTCAAAAGAGCAAGATTTATTAGGAATCATCATATCATTTCAAAACATCGTTTTGCATAGCTTTTAACTGTTTTGATGTTGCTTGTAAACTTTTACGACTTATTTCGAGTGAAAAGAGTTATTTTCGTAAAAGGAAGATTGCGTTTGATAAATACACGATACCGAGACGGAAAAAGGTATGATTTTAGTGCCTACGTCATTTTTATCAAGAAAAAGGTTTAGGGAAAAAGGTTTTAAATTCCTTTGAGGCTCTAAAGAGGTCGATTACTTTTTTATTGGTCAGTCAGAGGGTCAAGGGCAGAATAATTTGCGGGTGAAAAATATTTGAAATTATAATAGGTTTAAATCAAATATCATGGTTAGCTTCTGGGTAGATTAAATTAGTTAAATTTATAGTTAATATGTATGCGTCAAACAATAATGTATCAAAATCTATTACTTATGTATATTTTTTAACACTAGTCTGGACGAGGCGGCCAACCGGGACGCGCGTGCTGACTCGTCCTCCTGATGATGGAAACCTCAGCTTTCCAAAACTTGTCGAGCTAATTTTTCGACGTAATTATTAACGTAAGTGCTAGCCGGTTATTACAACTAAATTATAAATAGGCTTACGTTTATAGCCTGCCTGATGTTAAGCACCACTATATATGGAAAGATAAATAAATAAATATTCCGAGACATTGCACACAGCGCCATCTAGCCCCACACTAAGCAAACGCTTGTGTCGTGGGTACTAGATAACGGATATAATACTTACATACTTTTCTTTAATAACTACTTATTATACATACAAACGACCAGACTCAACACAAGTAATTATAATTTTTAAAGTACATAAATACTTGTGTCATGCGGGAATCGAACCCGAGACCTCTAGATTAGAAGGCAGAGCCACTACCAACTAAGCTAACAGGCCAGTCAACGAGACGGAAGTTTTGCTTTTTTATTTCAGCATCTACCTATAGATGTATGTCCAGATATAATACAATAATCTAAACCATCTTAGGCCATAGCCTTTGCTTAACATCAGGCAAACTATGGCCAAGTGCAAACCTGTATCAGTTATAAAAAACAGTTTACAAAACTATAGATGTTGAGATATCAATACATAAAGTTCGTTCCATCCTAGACCGTAATGATTGCTTACCATCAGGCGAATTACGGTCAAGTGCAAACCCATTTCTTGTAAAAAAAAAAAAAAAAACAATACAAAACGCACATGGTAAACCCATAACAATTAGGTATTACATATTCTGCTAACCAAACCGATTAATTACTGGAAAGCCAGCTAATAACTAAACCAAGAATGCGCCACAAAAGGACTGCCCGGAATTCTACATCCTGTACTTATAACAGATAAAACTAAACACAATACGCATAGTACTCAAATCTATTATTAAATATCATACACAGATCCTGCAACCAAAGTCCGGTTCCGGATTTGCAACCGCAATAATCTATTATCTAAGTATTTCAATTAATATAAACAATAGTGGTTATTGATAAGACAAAGTTGCAATGATTAAATTAAATGTCAGCTTGACAATGAACTTGGTAATTGACTTTTTGTGTCCTAGTACTTATCTGAAACAGGTCTGGGTTTTATTTTAGTTTGAGGATTTCCTGTCTTCTGAAAACAATTACTGTCCAGTAGTGCATAATAAAAAGTTTTGTTTATTTTGCATGATCGAAGACTATATTAAATAAAATAAATATATCAGGACATATCACACAGCGCCATCTAGCCCCATACTAACCTTACGCTTGTATCATGGGTACTCAATAACGGATTTAATTCATATATGTACATACTTTTTTACATATACATATATGCTTTCATGCATAAATATATCTGTAAATATACAGATATGTCTGTTTTTCGCCTGCTTTAAAAGCTTTTTGTTCGTAATTTCATAAAAACCGTTGTATAGTAAGACTTAAGCACTTACAATTTTCAAAATAAGGTTTTATTTATCAAATTGTAGATATCCGAATTCAGAGGTATCAATAGAATAACTAAGCAACCGATAACGAACTAAGCGAACGATAGAAGTTTGTAAATTGCGTTATAAACAACGTAAGTTATTATAATTTTATTTTTAAGTAGCTGGCAATAATGTACTGAAACCGATGTTAAGATATTTATAATAAAACAAGTATGGGTAAAGGTATTTGTCAAATATTGATCAAGCCCCAAAAACCAACTCGAGCTGACCTCTTGATCTGTCCTGTTTAATGCAACAACCTTTTTCATGAAAGATCTAAAACTACTGGTCGATTTGTTAGTGACAAACATAAGGTAGGCCATAGACCCTTTTTTATGTATGGATTTAACTTCAGTGATTATTTTGTGTGAGTAAGTTAAGAGTACGGAAGGAGTGGAGTACAAGACGAGATGCCTATGCTCAGCAGTGGGCGTTAAGGGGCTGCTGATGATGATGATGAAGTACCGAAGATGATGAAGGATTCTAATCAGGCGCTTATTTGTATTAATTTTAGTGGGGTAGACGATACGTTGAATTGTATATGTCGTAGGATAATTTGATACTTCGAATCTTCGCGGAAATCCTAGGGGTTTTGCGAAAACGCGGATAATTAGACATAGGCGAAAAATTATCAAATCATACTGGACAAAGTCAGGATTTAAGTCCTGTTGCAGTGCAAGTGGTGGACTCGAAGTCACTTGTCTGTGACAGAAGGTAGATTAGGTTCGTTAGGTTGCTTTCTACCACGCACATGCGACGACGAGCGAAGCGAGGAGGAGCCAACTTCTTTCAAAACATGTCTCTTTTCGCCTATGTCTAATTATCCGCGTTTTCGCAAAACCCCTAGGATTTCCGCGAAGATTCGAAGTATCGAATTATCCTACGACATATAAGTTTGGGCTGTTAGTATAATATAGAAAAACAAATAAAAAATACCAAGATCACATGTAGGTACTAACTTACAAACTAAAACATTTCGAACTCTTACTTTCAGAATGCTGAAATTTGTTTGTGATGTGATCACATATATTCGTATGTAGGTATGATGTATAGTATACATAAGACATATTTCACTCTCTTGCAGGACGTCAAACCACTGAAAAGAGTGTTCATTTGTGAGTATATGCTAACTCAGAATGAATCCATAAATGCTTTTAGTAAGTAGATATGTGAATATTATGTACAATTGTTGGTTTAAATAACACAGCGGTTATTTTTTTTTAATATTATTATAGGTACTTATTTTATATGGTACCTTTGTAGTGTATGTCACTAGACCAAAATTTTTATTTCATACTAAAGTGATCTTATCAATCCTAAACTGTTGAAAATTATAACAGTATGGCGTCAGACTTAAATAATTTTCTTTCTTTTTGTAATATTTTTGATGAAATACATGGTACATAAAACAACATAACATAAACATTTCACTATCACAAGCAAAATTTAAAAATCGCCATACGCCTTCCATTTCACCTTCATCGTGTGCGTAGCATAAAAACTCATTTTATAAATAGTTTTCCACCGGTATCCAACCTCCTTAGACTGGTCCGACCTCTTCGACCACTTTCCCGCCAACACAGGATGCAGTCATTCTAGTCAAGCCAGTAACTGTATGACCGTGTTAGTTTATACTTTGTAACTTTTTAACTATTTATTTTAATAAATTATACAGTTTATAGTAACTTTGTTCGATAAAATAAAAATAATAACACATATAAATATAAAGAAAAAGTTTTCAACTTGAGAAAATTTTGGGATTTTTTTTGCCATGGGGGATATCAAGGATTTTTTATTTCATCCCTCTCATATTATTTCCATGGGGGATATATAAAGAAAAAGTTTTCAATATTGTTTCAACGTCATGTAACGAACTGTCAGTGTCATATCCACGATCTACGGGGGAAAAGATCGAGTGTCGAGTCAGAAAGAAGTTTTGAAAGAAAATCTTAATAAGGAATCACCCACAAAACGATATAACAAACATAATTGTCGTTTCTTTGTTATTTCAGTTGAGGTTTACCATTACAAATTCACCTGAAAAGAATTATGTTTTTATGCAATGCATGTGACCATTATAAAAATAAATCTTTGTAATATCAGAGCAACCAAATTATGTTTGATTTCTTCTTATTATATGCAATAAACTGTCAACAAGAAATCTATGCGTTTATTTTCTAGTATTCAATATTATGTTTATTTTTGAATTTTTTACGCGGATGCTACGACTTTGTTCGCAAAAAACTATTTTATTCTCGCTCTCGCTCGGCATTCCCAGGATCTCGTACTAAGTAAAAAAAAAACAAGATGGGAGTCGCTTTGTGGCAACATGATAAAAAACTAACATCAGAAAACAAAATCATTTTACTTTTGTTTTGTATAATTAGATATACTAGGCTATTTTCAAATAAGTATCTGTATAATGTAGTAACCATAACAAAACAGTCAAAAAATCAATTCATCATCATCACACCTATACCTTATCTAAAATCCGATCAAAACCTGTCCAGTCGGAAGTAAACATAGCATACTCCAGACATGTTGACCGTCGAGATAAATCGAAACGTTTAATCGAATCGTGTAATTATAATCGATTTGAACGAATGATAATAATCGATTTTTGAGTCGATTGTTTTATAGAACAACTAGTGGATGCCCGCGGCTTGACTCGTGCTGGGTTGAGATAAAAAGAAGCCTATGTTATTTCAAGGGGCATTATACTACCTGCAATACCTAAAATCACGATAATTTGCTGTTCCTACGGCGTAAATTAGAAACAAACCAACAAAACTATTTCACTTTCGTATAATAGTATAGTTACATTCAAAAATAACTTGGACAAGGCCTATGGTATCTTGTCTGTTTTTTTAATCTGTAATTCGATATTGTTTTGTTTTTAATATATGCTTTTATTGACACTCCTTAACATATAACAAATAATCTTTATCGATCGTTTTAGGGTCAAAGGTTTATACATACCTATCTACATCGATAATAAAAATATTAGGTACGTTACCTTCTTAACGACATTTTTATCTGATAGCCTTCTTATACAGGACTAGTGGGTGATTGCGGCTACGCTCGCATTAAGAAGTAAAACTTGCATCCCCTATTTCACCCCTATAAAAGTGGCATTCCCAAAAATCCTTTCTAAGCGGATGCCATATTATACTCGTAACTAACGCAAAGCCTTTCAAGGGTTCTTTTAGGATGCAAAAGCCACTTTTGCTTCTACCACTTTTGGAAATTTGCGAGAAAAAAACAGTTTTTCCAAAGGTTCATTGCCCCCAGACATAATGTATGAGGATCAAATTTTTTTTAAAACTATGTGTTTCTATGTACGAAGCCCTTAAAATAAAAATCCTACCTTTTTTTTAACTTTAACGGGTTTGCACTTGGCCATAGTTACCTCAAAAGAGTAAACCATAATACACCTCAAGAGTAAGGTAGTTTCAGCATCTTACCTGAAAAAATACAAAAAAAACATTATTAGATAGGCCTAAATTGGCAATTTATCAATTGTGATGTAAAATGCAATATTGCAATGTGGCGGAGAATTAGTTTTCAAGTCAATTTCGTCAAGTAGAGCGTAACTTTTACTTAATAACGTTTTCGCTATGTTAAGTACAAGTTATTCTATATTTGACCAATTCTTCAAAAAATAGGTTTTATGTAAGAAAAAAAAAGAAAGATATATTTATAAAAATCATAAATGTTAGATACAAATATGTAAATAAATAATTTTATGCATTATGCAACACTAAGATTTCTTGTCTGTGTGATAGCTATCAGCATTGCAAAAAAACTTTAGTTTTTTTTTACATGAAATAGGCTCACGCTTGACTGACAACTTGCCTGATGTTAAGCAACGTTATAATCTACAATCTAGCGCGCTTGCCTAGAAGAAACCGGTTTACTCTCAACTTGAAGACCGATAAATTATAGTTCAAGGGGAATAGAGATGATAATATGAATAGTATGATATACAGGTAATTAAAGTATATAGGTATGTACTTTGGTATGTTTTTTCAAAAATTATAAATATTTCGATATGATCTATTTGTCACTTTAACAAAGTCTCAATAGAAATCATTTTATTAATATTTTTTATTTGATTGGTCACAGCGCAGTAAAATTGATAAACAAAATTTCTTAAGTAATAAACCTATTTTCCAAATCAAACTTTGCGAAATTACTTCCAAACGCAAAGCCATTGATCATCATCATATCAGCTTGTGTCTACCCCATGCTAAGTATAAGCCTCCTCTCCAGAACTTTTCTTTCCGTCATAAGCCATCGATATAAAGAATAATTCCGACATCCATTTTAATAGCATTACGAAAACCAAGTCGATTAAACCGTTAAGCCTTCGGATTTGATCTTGGACTCAAAAAAAACGTTTTATCATTGTCTTTGTCACGTGACATACCGCAGTTACTACAGAAATGGTGTTGCATTATTTGCCATTTGATTTTAGACTTTATCACTATTCAAATTAAGCCTAATTTTTTGTGGATGGTATTTGTTTTTTAGTCGATTCCATAAAATTGATGCCATTTAATTTTAGATTTTATTATTATTAAAATTAGGTCTAGTTTAAAGTGATGATATTTTGGTTCTTCGGTTAGTACTTTGAAATTGAAGTTGCATTACTTATTATTTGAAGTAAACTTTATTCCCATTGTTATAAAGACTAGATTTGAGTGGATGACGTTTCTAAGTTTAAATTTAAAATGCGTGCGTATGCGTTTTTCCGCTTGAAAACGAATTACGTAATGTGCGTACAAATGAACATTTTGTTTGAGTATATTTTGTATTTATTTACATAATTATTTAAGCGTGAATGAGAATTGACAATCAAAATCGACTAATGTTTGTACATATAATTTATCGTTAAGCACAAATAGAACTTATGTACTTACGTATGCACTGACCTTATTATTTCAGGCATCGCTCAGAGCTTTAGCAAGGCAGAAGCTTGGCTGATTGGAATTATGTATGTTTAGGAACTAAATTAACAGAAGGAAGGCCAGAAGGGCATATACTGGCCAAATCGAAAAAAAATAAGGTCGTACAAATAGATGAAAGATAAAATCGCATCGCAAGAGAGTTATGGCGGGAGCTCCACCGTCAAGAGCAAAACACTTTTTTTTTACGTGGTTTAGGTTTACGTTACACTACAGCCTGCCTGATATTAAGCATTGCTGCAGCCTAGGGTGTAACATGTTTACCTAGAAGTTACCTATTAAATCTAGATTTGAGACCCTGGATTGTAGTTCGCTGGAAACAAAACAAATATAAAAAAGAAGAAGGAACTACACTACATTTTTAGAACTTGCTAGTAGGTACACGATAACGCCCTTGCTGTGAGATTAGATCAACCAAACAAGTAGATACAGTAGTAAGAGTAGGTAGTGATACAGTGACAACTCACGAATTGTTACAGTTGCGGTAGGTTGCCACAACGGTTGGGAAAGACTTTTCTCTTACTTGCTGCTAAGGTTCCGATTTGTTCGTCGAGTCAGTTAAACTACTACGATGTTTATTTTATTGTAGATTTTAATATCGTTTATTATCTGAACCATAAGTGGTAAATCATAGTTAATTTTTCCAATGATACTCAGGATGACATTATGTTTATCAAATTGAAAAAGTGCTCTTTAAGTCCAAATGAAGCCTCACTTATTTAATACAAATGAAAAATTAATTCTTAGTCATTTTTTTCATCCTTCTGGACGTTAACACATTCAACACAATCAATCTAATAAATAGAAAGAAAAATAGTAAATAAATACACAATATACTTGTACCATACATATTTACATTTAAGAACAGCGCAAGACAGGGAATATTGGCGTAAGAGGGAGGAGGCCTATACCCTGCAGTGGGTTTCATTAGGCTGATGATGATGATGATGATAAAACATACTCGTAACGATAGCTACTTATCAAAGGTTTACTGACATCCGCAATGCCTGCCATTATTACCTACTTCACTACTTTTGTCCAATTTTCGTGTGCAATTCGCTTGTAATTTTACAAGCAACAATAATTGTTGGTTTTGACACGCCGATTGCGTTGCTTTTTAAAATATGGTTTCGTAGACTGAAGCAAGCCTTACTATTGTAGTTTTTTTAGGAGTTTTTTTATCGATGACTCGCAGTGCTAGTCGCTTTAATTTTGCATAAAAAAAACTATGTCGTTTTGAGATGATCAAGAAAATCCTGCATGGATCTGGGCAATGGAGTGGGAATGATCCTCTTTTTTGTTGTCCGTTAAAAATAATTCTACTACCTATCTTTTCTATTTGATATTTCATTTTCTATCAATAATATTATAATAACGAAAGATTGTGAAGATTTACGTGTCTCATTGTCCCTTCATCGCAGCCAAATAGCTGAATGAAATTATATTTTTTGTAAACAATGATCACACTTTGGAATAACACATAAGTCACTTTCCCAAACACCACTTATAGCAAATCTGAGGACATGTGTCATCCTTAGAAGGATCTGAGTACCCACCACGATATTATTATCCGGGAGAACTCTCCTTATGAATCAATTCAATAGAGTGTCATTTTTGCAATGTCAATCTACCAAAATATATAAAACTCAAAGGTGACTGACTGACTGATATAGTGATCTATCAACGCACAGCCCAAACCACTGGACGGATTGGGCTGAAATTTGGAATGAAGGTAGATGTTATGACGTAAGCATCCGCTAAGAAAGTATTTAAAGGGGTGAAATAGGGGTATTTCACCCCTTTAAAAGTGGCATTTCCAACAAATGCAAGTTTTACTTCTTAATGCGAGCGAAGCTGCGAGCACCCACTAGTATTTCATAAAATATTCGAACAAATCAACTGAGCAAGTCTGTTGGCATCAAAGTGCATTGAATGAGTGAACTCCTTGACCCGCGGTTCCACTTCCCTGGCTGACACGCCCTTGCCTTCGTTGCTCTCGTGACGAAATGCTGGAAAGGATTGCTTTTAGAACCACTTAGAAATATATTGCTGATAAAATAATGTTCATAGTTCAAAAGGTTTGTCTAGTATGGCAGTAGTTAAGCCAAGTCAGGGGCCCTTAGGGCGGCTTGATAAACTCTTGACATCAGTGATGGCTACTCTCATTTGATAAGAAGAAGAAGAATGGAAGAAATGAAGTTCAAATGAAATAAATAAATAAATAAATAAATAAATATTTCAGGACATATCATAAAGTAAGTAATAAAGTAAGTAGGTTAAAATTTCTGGTAATTTAAATGAAAAGGATTATTTTTAGAACGATGCTGGTTTCAAAATAGATTACTGGTTAGACATTGTGCATAGCTGAAAAGGTTTTTTTTTACATAAAACCGGGGTATGCTAGATTTTAACAAATAAAACTTAAAAAAAAATAGGTTGCTGATAAAATCACACTAATAATAGCGAAAAGCTGTTTCCGACTTTATTATTCTAACGGTTGAACCGATTTGGATGACATTTGGTATGGAGGTAGATTAAGCCTTGGATTAATAGACAGTCTACGTTTAATCCCGATATTAAGACGGGGCGAGACGCCTGTTGGGCTTAAATCCGTACTTATTTTATCCTGCTTTTACAGACTTTTGAATGACAAAACTAAATAAATAATAAATAAATAAATATTTCAGGACATATCACACAGCGCCATCTAGCCCCATACTAAGCTTACGCTTGTATCATGGGTACTAGGTAACGGATATAATACATACATATATACTTTTTCTTTTGTAAATACATACTTATTATACATAGAAACGACCAGACTTAACACAAGTAATTACAAATTGAAATATTCATAATTACTTGTGCCATGCGGGAATCGAACCCGCACCCCTAGATTAGAAGGCAGAGCCAGTACCAACTAAGCTAACGGAGCAGTCTAAAAAACTCTTACTATTCTTTAAATATTTTTTTATAACACATTCTTAATATACTAAATACAGAAGCCATTAACCTAAATAATACTTAAAACTGTAATGATAATGCTTGCATTGTATTTTAGCAACAAGATCATTTAGGAAATAGAACTGGAATCTAGTCAATATGAGCCAAATTTTCAAATAAACCGTTTCATTAATTACCCAATTAATATCAAGAACAAGCAACTGCAATGAACCATAAAACTGAGGCAAGTTAAAGTTACCTTAACTTCAGAGTCGTACCGTAAAGTAAATCAATCAAAGACCGCGAGCGCCGTAAATAATCAGACAGACTGACCTACAGGCGGCGGCAAAAAACAATATCGTGTATATTAAATTTAATAGTTCTGCTAATTGGAGACATCGGTGACACAAATGTGTAGGTATACATTTTGAAAAAAATATACCTACTTATACAATTAAATAATCTTACTACTATAATGGCGAGAGTTTGTGTGTGTGTGTATGTCTGTAGGTGTGTGTGGTTATTAGTTCTTCACGTTTAAACGGCTGAACAGATTTGGATGATATTTGGTATAGATGTAAACTAGATTCTGGATTGACAAAGACTACTTTTTATTTCCGATTTATTTAGGTGACACCAAAAGGCCCTACTGACCTTAAAATTACAAGATTAATACAATTGAAAGCCAAAAGTGGAGCACCGCCATTGAAACTACGCTACTAACAGATCAAAACAACAACTTCAACAAACAAATTTAACATTTCTTGTTTACTTCGTACATAAAATAAATGATTTATTCTTTAGCATATTTCTTCCATCTCTTTTCGCTTAGACACTTCACTCGCTTCATGCGCTCGGGCAAGATTATAAAAAAACGCCGAGTTCCACGCACGCACAACGATTCCATTGTTGCAATTTTACTATTTAGGTTACGTAAGTTCCTATTTCGTAACTCTGTCCAGATTTGAAGATGTTGCATTTTAATGCAAACTCCTTCAGGAGTTTTGTTGTTCGATTTGTCTGTTTCTAGTTTATGAGTGCTTTTTTTCAATTGTACGTCTCGGCTATTTGTCATAGTACGGAAGTCGTTAAGCCATTTCAGAGGCCTTTAGGGCGGCTTGATAAATTCTCGACACCAGAGTTGGCCACTCTCATTCGATAAAATTAACATAAATTCGTTGCTTAACATCAGGCAAGTTGTAGTCAAGCGTGAGCCTATCTAACGCAAAAAAAAATAGGAGAAGTTCATACAGCACCTGTACTTCCCATGTAAACTATTATATATAATAAAACTTAAAAATTAAGAACACATATTATAATCATCTGACTTCTAGAAAATGAACTGCATTGGTTTAAGTGTTCGACATTTTCAGCAATAAAATAAAGTAATTCAATCATTGTCAAACATTTGTAGTAAATTTAATCCGGTATATCTAATTCCATACAAATTTACCATCTTGGTAATTTACCTTCTTTGTAAAACCCAAAAAATCGATCTTCAAAGCGAGAGTGAATCGGTTCTTTCGGGTAAGCACGCTCCATCTTAGGCCATAGCCTTTGCTTGCCATCAGGTAAACTATGGCCAAGTGCAAACCCGTTCACTATTCAAAACAAAATTAATATATCTAAGTCAATTTCAATTTCAATTCAAATTGAATTGAATATATCTAAGTGATTCATGCCAAATGCTCATTAACATATTGATAAATTTAATTGAGGAAAGAAACATTGGATACAAAGAAGTTTTACGTTACCTTTTCATGTTAAACGTATTAATTTCAATCGAGTGAATCCAGGAAAACATACGTCATTACGCATAATAATATGTACAAAAAAAATAAGATATGATTATATATAATATATTATGGATGGTTTGTATCTGTTTGTTTTGTTAGTTTTTCTGTATGTTTAAGTCTTTTTTGTGTATACTTGTGAATATATATGTAAATATTAGTAAGTTATTGGCAATAAAAAAATAAGTAAGCGCATAAGGTTATATAAAAATGGCAAACTCTGATGTCACACATTTCATTAAACCCTAAATTAAAATTTGCAATTAATGTAATGTGTAATTTGAACTAATAACTAATTTACATTACTCATTACGTAATGATTACTTACCAAAAAACCTTATAAAAAAAAACATTGATTTGACCGTCACGGATATTATATTTAAAGATTATTTTGCTTTATTTTGCTCTTTATTTATGTATGTACATAAAATTATTTCTATCTTATACGTTTTATTTACTAATTCTCTCACCCATTTATGAAAGTCACAATCCTTGATAACTAGGATAAATAAATAAATAAATATTTCAGGACATATCACACATCGCCATCTAGCCCCATACTAAGCTTACGCTTGTATCACAGGTAATAGTTAACGGATATAATATATATATATATACTTTTATTACGTAAATACATACTTATTATACATAGAAACGACCAGACTCAATCGAAGTTATAACAAATTTTAAATTAATACTTATGATATGTGTGTGTGACACAAGAGATAAACAAGTCTGTTTTACGTTCGCCCCACAAAAAAATTAGATTTGACCAGAAATAGTGAAAGTTACCTCAAAAAAGTGCACTGTTTGGAGACATCATCGAAGGGCATAAGGTTTCATGCATAAATTGACCTCGGCAAGTACAAATCTTCGCCAAATTTACACTGATTTTGTTCACCATCGTGTCATTAACTCACGCACACAGATAAAATCTAATTGCAGTCGTTAAAAATTAACCAATCAAGTCTGAAAACAACGAATTGAAACCCTCATTTACAAAATATTGTGATTTGTCTCGCAACCGGCATCCAGTTGGGAGGTTATAACAGCTGACATTGACATCACTCTTTCTTCCATTGAAAAGTTTCTACCAAAGATATTGTACGACCAAAGTTACCACACTTTATGTACACAAATTATTTGTTTTGGGATTACCATACAAGAAAACTCTCACGCAATTGGTGTACACGATGCAATCTTTCTCGAAATTAATGAGGTCACCTCCAAATCAAACTGCAAGTCCTGCAACGCCACTTAAAAGCGCCCAATCGAATCCTGACGTTTTTCTTTCGCCGGAATATGAAGATCTATTGTACACTAACTCAAAAAAGCGTAAAGCCATACAGAGTTCCAGAGATAGCCCATCTAGCAGTGCTGATTTTGATAGCATTCAAAAAATGCTTGCAGAGATAAAATGTAATCAAGACACCCAATATGCAAATGTCACGACCAATATTAATAGCTTAAAGCAGCAAAATGAGGCTATTATATTGTCTAATGAGGAAATTAAGAAGTCTGTCGGGATTATTATGATAGAGCAGAAAGAATTAAAATCAAGAGTAGAAAAACTTGAACAAAAAAATGAGAACATTGATGAGCTGAAATTACAGGTGGATACCCTAGATCGGAAACTTAAGGAAAGTACAGTTGAAATAAAAAATCTCTCAGTGGATAATAATGGACAGCTATTGGAGACTATCGGAAAAATACATCGAGCTCTCAAGCTGGAATTTAACCCAAGAGATGTCAAAAATACTTTTCGTCTTCCTACCAAACAAGATAAGCCCAAAACAGTAGTAGTAGAATACGCGAGTACAGTTAAAAAAGCAGAGCTCCTTGCTGCGGTGAAAAATTACAATAAAATCAACGAAGCCAAATTCAGCTCAGAAACTATCGGCATACCGGGTGAAAGAAGAGTTCTTTATATAAACGAAAGCCTCACCAAAAGAAGTAAACAACTCCACTACCAAGCGCGGGAATTTGTAAAGAGAGCTCACTGGAAGTTTTGCTGGACAGCCAGGGGCAAAATTTTTATCAGAGAAGACGAGGAGACTGCTGTGATAGAAATTAAGGACGTCAATCAACTACACAACATCGAGACAAATAGAGGAATGGAACAATGACTGGCCGAAGGAGGAAACATTTCTACTGGTACGGATGCGAAACAAGAAATATTATATCTAATTATTACTGTGTACTTTAATTTACTACTCAATTGGGTAACTTGGATAAATACAATTTTTGTACTTGTATCATTTTTCACAAACAGCACACTCACGACCATCACAAACACTTACACATATAAACTAACCAAGCTAAAACAAACACCATTAAACTTGTTAAAATTTTTTTTACTGTGGAATGAACTACGCACAAACTGGTTTTTTCAAATACCTATCTATATTTTGTCCACTGGGGGGCTTCTAATACCCTGTACGTGTAAAAACTTTACACAATATGGCACAAATAGAAAAATTAATTGAAGACATTGATGCATTCAATGTCTCCAAGTCTTATTTTTTGAAGGAACCAGAAGAGTGCGAACTTCATTTCCAAAAATCTAAAAATAATCTGATATCTATAATTTCCATAAATATTAGAAGTATTAATCGCAATTTAAACGATTTCCTAATTTTCTTGAAACGCCTCAAGTTTAATATAGATGTAATCGTTCTCACAGAATGTTGGTTAAATGAGAATTATTCTCCTCATCATATTTCCGGATACAAAGTCTTTTACACAACTAAATATTTTAATCAAAATGACGGTGTTGTTGTGTATACTAGAAATAGTTTAAAAAAAGTGAAAGTGAGTGAGGTAGATGTAAAGGAAAGTAACTGTATCATAGTTAAAATAGATAAAGACATATGTGTGGTTGCATTATATCGTCCGCCGTGTTTCACGAATCCAAAAAATTTTATTGACTCCTTGAACTTCACACTTGCTAAACTCAAAACTTTCCCAAACATTATAGTCACAGGAGATATAAACATGAATATTGACCCTAATAGAGACATCTCGGACAGACACTATAAAAACGCAGAAGAATACCTTCTCCTTCTTGCTACTCAAAAAATTTTACCTGCTCATACTTTTCCAACAAGAGAGAAGAATTGTATTGATCACTGCCTTATTAAGACTAAAAATCCAGCAATCACCTTAGTTTTCCAAGCTACAACTACTGACCACTCTCCTGTAGCAATCCAGATTAAATCAAGTTTCGCGGTAAATAAGCAGCGACCAATTAAAATCACACAGATAAACTATGATGGAGTAAAAGATACCCTCGCAAAAATTAATTGGAACGATATACTCGACTACACAGATTTGGATAAAGCCACAGAAGTCTTTATGATGACCATAGCTTCCACAATTGAAAATAATTGGACAATAAAAACTATTCCTCGATCGGAAGCAAATATCAAACCGTGGATAACACCTGGTTTAATCAGATGCATGCGCCATCGAGATAGATTGCATATAAAATGCAAAAAAGATCCAGGAAATGAAATCCTTAAGATTACCTATAAAAATTACAGAAACGTATGCAATAAAACACTGAAAAAAGTTAAAAGATGCTATGAACGAACTGAATTGCTTAAACATACAAAAGATTCAAAGAAAACATGGCAAATTATCAAAACCATTTGTAGTTACCCACAAAAAGAAAATACAGCTCAACATTTGCTTAATATAAAATGCACGGAATCGGACTCATTAAAGGAAGTAAACCAATATTTTATAAACGTTGGTTCGGAGTTGGCTAATGAAACCCTAGAATCTATGGCAGTTACTGAGGAACAGTTAGCATCAGAACAACACTCTGAATCTGAGAAGCAACTTTCTTCATTTGGGCTTTTACCAATAGATACTGCTGAAATCTTTGACATTGTGAAGTCACTAAAAAATAGCTCAGCCCCTGGATGGGACAAGGCAAATGCTAAATTAATAAAATTTGTTTTGCCTTGTATCATCGAGCCCCTGACGGTCATATGTCAAGAGAGTTTCGCAACAGGTGTTTTCCCAAATTCACTAAAAAAGTCCATTGTGTGCCCTATCCATAAGGGTGGGGATGAAGACAGTGTCACCAACTACAGACCCATATCTCTACTCCCAACTTTCGCGAAAATCCTTGAAAAACTAATGAACAAAAGATTACACAATTACCTAGAAAAAAAAGAAATTTTATCAAAAAACCAGTACGGTTTCCGATCGGGAAGAAGCACTGATGAGGCGGTACTTGATGTAGTAGAATATATAAAAAATAAATTAGATAATCGAAAAAAAATTGCGGGTATTTTTCTTGATCTGGCGAAAGCTTTTGACACTGTCTCTATCCCTATTCTTCTGGCAAAAATGGCAGCTGCAGGCATTCGAGGGGTTCCTCTACAATGGTTTCAGAGCTACCTTAGCAATAGAGTCCAAGCTGTAAGAGTAAATGACAAAATAAGCCAAGAAGAAAATACTAAGTATGGCGTGCCTCAAGGTAGCATTTTAGGTCCGACACTTTTCTTGATTTATATAAACAGTCTCTGCGACTTAATGCTAGATAAAGGACATATTGTTACTTATGCCGATGATACTGTGTTATTGTTTGAAGGTACCAGCTGGAATGATGTGGAAAACATAACAAATGCAGGTCTCGAAAAAGTGTCCCAATGGTTGAGGAAAAATTTACTCTCTATCAATATAACTAAAACTAAATACATCAGTTTTACGATTAATGACTCGACACAACCAAAATCCGGCTTAAACTTAAAAATACACAAATCAACATGCAATCAAGACTCCCAATGTACATGTAACAACCTGACACAAACAAATGAAATCAAATATCTAGGGATTATGCTTGACAAAAACCTGAAATGGACTGATCACATCAAGAAACTTTCTGGACGAGTAAGAAAATTAATCAGTATTTTCTGTCAACTTCGACATATCATGCCTTTCACGGCTTTGAGAAAGATTTACTATGCTTTAGCTCAGTCCCTAATTACTTACTGCATCAGTGCTTGGGGAAGTGCTGCAAAAACCTATTTGGAAAAACTAGAGATATCACAAAGAGCCCTTCTTAAAATCATGACTTTTAAGAAAAGAAGATTTTCCACCACATCTCTATACAAAGAGTGTAAAGTGCTTACAGTAAGACAACTTTTTATTAAAACTCTGATATTAAGACAACACCGGCTAGTTGACAAAAGGAAAATTGGATCTTTATGTAACAAGAGGAGAAAGAACCAAATATTTGACATTCCAAGGGTGAGGACTAATTTTGGAAGACAGAGTGTTAGCAAGTTAGGCCCATCGCTGTATAATAAGATAAGCAAAATTATGGACATATCACACCAAACTAGGCATGAGAGCTCCACACGAGTGCATGAATTTCTGCTCACACTGGACTATGATAAAACTGAAGAATTTATGGAAATTAAAGTATAACACTCATAAACCACCGGTTGACAAGTTTAGTAACATAATCACATTTTCACTATCAGTTACATACACACACACACACATACACACACACACACACACACACACACACACATAACATACACGCTCATCTAACTATAACTAAGACTCAAATATGCACTATGTCGCCAAAGCACTTCTTATAACACGAATTGCATACAATATTTTTATAAGTACTAACAGGTATGTCTGGCTACATATATTATTTTGAGTCTCATTTCCAGCCGCCTCATGTAAGCTAAATATAGCGTATAGCGTAGGCTTTAATACCCTGCTAATGTATGTACCTTCATGTAGAAAATAGTTTTTTATTTTTTATTTTATTTTTTTAAAGCGATACTGGTATCACTAAATTTTATTGTTTACTGTCATTTCATTACTGTCATTGTCAAATCAGAATTCTTGTGTTTTTTGCTTTGACGATCGTTTTTTGATACCAAATTGTTATGTTCTTATGTTTCTATTTTTGTTTCTATTTTAGGATATTTAACTTTCAGCAGGAGAAAGCCTGCCGCGGCAAGGATGCTATAGCCCTGTAACACAGGATCCTTTGTGATACCTAGTACAGAGCTTAGTACACCTACCAACGTAGTGCAAAAACTTTGTTATTGTCATATACCTACAATCATGTACGTAACACGTAAGTTGAAACAATAAAGGATTTTATTATTATTATTATTTTATTACTTACTTGTGTTATGCGGGAATCGAACCCGCAACCCTAGATTAGAAGGCAGAGCTACCAACTAAGCTACCAGGGCAGTCAATAATCAGAATACATAGCTCATTACGTATGTTAAATTTAAAAAATCACACCAGGGTTTTCGATAGTTCTAAAACATCAAAACAGCCTATTAAAAGAACACACAAACACTTCTGCGAAAACTTTTATTGACCAATCAATTAACGCGACTTTAATAGGACGGACCACATTTCTACATCATATAAATAATAATTTACATAAGTTACGACTACGAGATTTACTTCAAATTTTATTTACAATAATAAAATATAAAAACAAGGGAAGAAAAACTAAACATACTACTTCTAACTACTACAAAAAGGGGCACTTAGAAAATCTTTAGAATAGCCTAAAGATAATCTAAGTGCTCCAGCTCACTACCAGAGGGCAGCGTGCCCAGCATACTGGCCGCATTACCACGCTGGATGGCAATGCTGGTACGTTGAGCCAGAAAATGGCCAGCATTTTAGTCATGCGTCGCGTTAACCAAGCGCTCCGATAGGTTTTGGAAAATAGTATGGGCTCCCGGACCCCACGGCCCCAAAGTCTCGACTCCAAAAGGCTCAAATATGTAACCTCGGCCGAGGTTAGCATATTTGCGTCTCTTGTGATGCGAGATTCATCTAACTTCAACTAATGATAGACACATAAATAAAATAACTTTGATAAAAACCACAGTCAAATGATAAGGTAGCGCTGTGTGATATGTACAGAAAAAAATATTTATTTATTTAAATATTATTGCTCTATTAATTTTCATTTTTTTTATACTACGTAGGCTTACATTTCACAACAACTCGCCCAAAGTTAAGCAACGAAAATGTTACCTTAATTTTACATAGTAGGTATATTTGTTAGTTTGTAAAACATACTCTCAATTCGTCAAACAAAATGCAATGCGTGTTCTGTAATGAATTTATAGCAAACCCGAACAATTTTTTTTCTATTGTCTTCTATGTCAATTAGATTTTTGACCCTCTTATATTAAAATATAATTATAATGTTTGTCTGTTTATCTGTTTGTTTATTTAAACGTTCATAACGCAAAAACGGCTGAACGGATCATCACGATTTTTAGTATGTAGGTAATATGTGGTCTTAGAAGGGTCAAAGGCTACTTTTTATTGCAAAATAATGCGAGCGAGGCCGCGGGCGGCCACTAGTGATGAATAATGAAAGACAAACACTGAAGTAGCGACCAAATAGTTCTAACTATATTGTATTAACGCATATAACACCGCGAGATTTCAACATCAAAATTTACGAAAATAACTTAAAAATCAAATTTGATTACCTTTAAATCCCTAAATCTTTATTTTACGAGACCAGAAGTTCAATCAAAACTTGATAAGCCTTCCCTCGTAATTCATAAACTGTCGTTGAAGTTGTAAAATCAAATTTATTACTCCATTTATTGCGAAAAAACCATTTTGAGGGGTTAATAACTACCTACATAATGATATATTTATAGCAAACAGGTGCGATTAAAGTTCAAAAGCAAGACGTCAATGAAAAAATATAGCGTTAGCACGGCGTAATAGCACATCGTTGTTAAGAGAAATGTAATTGTATGTTGATATGGTATTTTTTTTTATATTTGTAATTTTATGGTGATTAGTGGCTGGCATCGTACAATAAACGAGTAAGTTTTAAATTGATATCACAATATAAAACCAATCCAATTAGTCATTTAGTAGGTACTTATACTAGCTGTGCCAGCGACTTCGTACGCATAGAATAGTTATTACCATAAAAACGGTTCTAGTGAGTTAATCTTAAAAGATAAACATATACTGGTGCAGACATTTTGTTAGATCATTTCAAGAGGAATAAATCTTTCATATATATTTTTTTGATATCTTGAACTGTTTTCGCAGCACACGCAACGGAAGCCCTCAAATATGAATAAGTTTCCCCGTTTTTTTTCAAATTTTCCATTGTTTCTTCGCTCCTATTAGTTGCAACGTGATGTTATAATAGCCTTAAGCCTTCCTCGATAAATGGTCTATCCAACACAAAAAGATTTTTTCCATTCGCACCAGTAGTTCCTGAGATTAGCGCGTTCAAACAAACAAACAAACTCTTCAGCTTTATAATATTAGTATAGATTACTTGTTTAATTTAAGAGTGCTACATTTAAGACTATTTAGAATAACTTGCTTATCTTGTGATAATGGTAAAATCGAACTGATAAAAATATGGAGATTCCAAAGATAAATTTTCATAGATAACCGAAACAAAGGATAACTTTAGTACATATTTTAGTCAACATCACTCTAAAACAGCTCTGTACACGTTTTTTCTGGACAAAATATAACCTATACATACAAGTATACCACTTTCAGGATTCTACTCGATCTTCATTGCAGCGGGTAAGGTAAACAACATGATAAAAAATGTTTTAGGTGAAAAATATGATGTTTGAGACGTGCCCAAAACCATGTCTCTCACTGTACCGACCATCTGAGAATCTGGGAAACTTCTCGACCGCAACCTCATCACTCTAATGATGTACACTGACCTCTGATTCATGATTAACTACTGGGATTAGTGGTTGAAATGAATGAGGAAAGAAAATCTATTTGTAGGTATTTTTTTGTTTATTGTGCATACAAATACAGCTACGAATAAAACACTAACATATGTACATCATATATTAGGTGCATTTTTTTAAAACTAGAACGGGTTTGCCCTTGGCCATAGTTTGCCTGATGGAAAGCAAAGGCTATGGCCTAAGATGGAGCGTGCTTACCCGATATGAACCGATTCACTCTCGCTTTGAAGGTTGCTGGATTATAGCGCGTGGGGAACAGGGAGTCAGGCAGGGGGTTCCACAACTTTGTGTAGTTCGTGGGTGTTTTACTTCTTGCACTAGGTACCTCAAGGGTCCTGTTTTGCAAGACTGCAGTACCTCTGCCGCAGCAGGCTTTTTTGCCTACCTAATTGTCAGGCATATGTATATAAAACACAACCGTATACTAGATGGCGCTGTGTGCAATGTCCCGGAATATTTATTTATTTATTTACATGTATTTGCATTATTTACATGTATACAATTATTATATATAGAAAGTATTTTGGTAGTGTATCTGAAAGAAAATAAATATTTGCATCAGGTAATGATTAAAAAGCTTAGGTTAGGTAAAATGCAGCTAAAAAATCATAGTGTTATGAACCAGAAAAGATAGACATAGCCAATGTCTTGCTGTACCTTGGAGCCTTAGAGAATACTTTAGTTATGTATTCTCTAAGCTTGGAGCATATGACGATTCTCCTTTGCATATGTATTGCTAGTATAAATAAATACAAAGGTATATAAAATCATTAGTCTAATTATGTATGTACATATGTACAGTGACCTCTGATTCATAATTAACTGGGATTAGTGGTAGTAGAATTTACAAGGAAAGGATATTTATTTAGATAGGTAGTGGTGAATCATTAGTATTTTATTTTGAAGTGTTTTTGGCAATTCCTATGTTGTAGTGTTTTCCAGCTAATCAATAGTGGTATTAGGTGTCGACTAAAAAAATAGGTAAGTACTGTTCTAGTTTCATTCCTTCAAAATGCAGCAAATATATGTATGTGTATTTTTGTATTTCTATGTAAACATATTGAATTGTTGTACCTGTTTACTATTGTGAATAAAGCGCCCGTGGCTCAGCTAGCGGAGGCAATCGTATGCGATTTCCAATGCTAAGCAAAAGTTGACGCGGTCAGTTCTTGGATGGGTGACCGAAAAGTGGCATTCCATTTTAGGCGCTTCCGTGGGTCGGATGACACGTTAAATTATAGGCCCGGCTGTTTGTCTAGTACGGCAGGCTTAAAGCCAAGTCAGAGGGCCTTAGGGCGGCTTGATAAACTCTCGACACCAGAGTTGGCCACTCTCATTCGATAAGAAGAAGAGCGATACCTACTAATCTCACCCATAGGCAACATACCAACATAGACTTTCTCTCTCTCTCTCTCTTGAGTCGTATTTCCTCATGACTGAGGGTCGTGACTCCCCTGCAAAATTAATTCGTTAGGGGAGTTATCTTGGGCAGATACATCGTGGTGGGCGCCCAGGTCCTTCCATGGAAGACACGTGTTCTCGGATATTGTGGTCCTCAAACATGTCGGTTTCTTCACGATGTTTTCCTACACCGCGCGAGTGTAAATCCACACGTAACTTGGAAATACAAGTCATCGGTGTAGGGCTGGATTCGGACCAGGGTGCGTGTGAATGAAAAGCATACACTGGAACCGCTGAGCCACACTCGCTTATATACTATTAGACACCATATACCATAGAGTTCGTCGCCCTCACCGGCCAATGTCGTAACCCGCTAGCGCAACCCACTTGCATACCATTAGAATAACATTACGAGACTATGATTGATTATTGACATCGGAACAGTATGCTTCACGTTTATATAGTTAGTTGGTAACTTTTTAATCAATTTCTTGTGACGAAGTTTAGTCATAGGTATTATTAATTTAAGATCACAGCTTAACTTTAGGTAGATTGCCGTTAGTAAATTAGTATATGCAATATTTTCGAATTATGTACCTATTATTAAATTTAACTAAGTTAGAAAACATAATGTGTAGGCATGGGTGCTGGTGATAATAAGCTTGGATACAAAACGAAAAAGCTTTCAATTAAATAGTACAACCAAGATTTAATCTACTTCCAGAAATATTATGTTTAAATCAGTTGCAGTCAGCTATATAGCAAAACATAAGCAAACTTTAATTCCTTCAACTTCCAATAAAAAGTCTCTTTACATTCGGAAAACCCGTACTTAAGAAAGCATCGGCATTTCCTGTACATGTACATCCCCAATCACAGAGCTTTGAAGTCCATGCTTGTTGCCCTGTGACTAGAGGCGAAATCTTTCTTTATTCGATACAAAACAGGTGTCACCATTTACTAAAACTAACACACTTTCGGCACGCACACTACGACGCACGAAATGTTCATGTACACAGTACGCTTCAACTTCATCGGCTGTGCAATGTCGATATTTTTTATCAATGTTTTACACATTTACTTCGAAGATGGAAATATATGTCTTTAGTATAACTATATTATTTAAGTACAAATTATAGTTAACTAGCTATGGCCCGCGGTGTTATCCGTTGTAAAAACTTTTTTATCCCGTGGGATAAAAACTATCCTATGTCCTTACCGGGGACTGAAACTATCTCTATAGCAAATTTATTTTTATCCATTTTATTTAATTATCAAATCATCTTCAAAATGACTGGAGCATATTCTGGCATTTTTATGAGGAAACCAGTTGTACCTACCGGTCGCCAATATCCATTTATTTTTTAACACTGGATTTTTTGGAAATCTGTAAATTAAGTAGGTATGTGTTAAATAAAAACCGTAATCCAGAAACATTTCCATACAAATCCAGAAACATCATATACATTATATCGATTATCGATAATTTGCTAGGTTCCATTTACACATTACTTTGCTATCGAGAAGTAGCGTCGTCAAGACAACGAATGTGTTAATGCCATTCAAAATGTCAAAAGTTTTATTTATTAAAATTACGAAATTTTACTACTTACCGATGGTATTTCACGCCGGTAACACTGGAACTTGTTCTTACAATTTTTAACTTGACACCAGGACATATTTAATAGTTTATCATGCTGTAAAACCGAGTAAAACGACCGAAAACTCTCTCTCGCTCGGACTATGTTTGACAACAGACTGACAAGCGCTGTCGTAGGTTAGGTTGGCATGTTTACTGGTCCAAACGAGAACCACGTATTATTAGTCATTTCGCTTCTATGGGGGGGCGCGCGCGGGGGCGATGTGGCCCGATCGTTGTTCTGTGTCCCCAATACATCAAACTACGGTGGTCCTCTATAATTCATTTAAATATTGACAACTGTGGTACAGCCGCAGAATATCTTCACCAATACAAAAATCTTAAAAAGCTTATTAATTTAAACCTTAAGGATATTGGAATAAGAGTTAAAGAAGGTTGTAAATTAAATTGGTTTTGCAACAAAAGACCACAATCGGTAAGCTCGTAAAATTGAAGGACAATGCTTTCTTGCGTTCTGTTTGGAAATATTGTGATATATGCATGTGAATATACCAGGTTCTGTGGAAAGAGCATAAGTTAAATAAAGTCGATTTAATTCGTCGATTAGTCATCTTCAGATCTAATTTATTTATTTATTTATTCATAACAGACACAAAAACAACTTACAAACTAAAACTTATAATAAAATAGAAACTTGATCTAGAAGACAATGAAATTGTGAAATTGTAATAATTGCTATTATTATTTGAATCAATAAATTATTATTATTATTATCTTACATGTGAAACAATTGTAAATTTAGGTATAAGTCTAACTATTGTGTACAACTTTCTTTACGATATAATGTTATACTCTTAAAGTTTATAGAGAACGTCACTGTTATAACTGGTAATATTACATTTATTAAGTAGGTTTTTGAATTTAGTTAAGTTGTGATGAAATATATCTTCTAGTTTAGTACATTCTTTACTACTAAGTTCATTGTATAAATGACACATACGAAACAATGGGTTGTTATATGACCAATGTGGGGCAAGTGGTGAACCCGATAAGCCGGGGGTGCACTGAGTGCTCCTTCGTTTATGATGGTTCGCCATTTGGCTGGAAAGAGGTTCTTTGTTTGTGATTGTTTTAGTATCGGAATGTATGTATGTATGTATGTAGGATGTAAAAACCTGTAATGCTATTTATTTATTATTTACATTATTAAAACGAACAATAAAAAAGGTGAAATTATTTACCGATCAGATGAATAAACAAAGCAAACTGGGTAAGTAATATGTTTAGTCTAACAATGTCTCTGACATTCATTGTCGGAGGAAGTATAGACGGAAAAACAAAAAAAAAAAAAAAATTACCAATGTATAAGAGTAGCCAAATCTAACAGCGAAAGTTTTCAATGCACATTAGGTTGTTCTGACATGAATCAACGTCTGCTGTACTTTTGGGCACCCATCAAAGGACTGACCAAATTGACAATCATCAAGGTACATTCACGAGTTAGGTCAAGAAGATTGCAGATACCCTAACAAAAAATCTGAGCCATAAACCAAAACCTTTACTCAAAACTTTGCCTGTATTAGACGCAGGCACAGGCAGGCAGGCAGGAGTTTCAATAAAAAAAAAACAACACTCTGGTTTTTCTATTTCAAGTAACCTTGTATACAGTACCTATCCATTGTTTAAGTCCAGATCTTTGAACTTACTGAAGTATGTAATAAGTGTTGAGTGCTCATGCAAATATACCGAGTAAGGAGCTTTAAATATTTTAGCATCCACGTCAAAATTTAAGTCCTAAGCTTCGATCAATTTGATCGAAGGTCCTAAGTGTTAATTTTAGGTAGCTTAAGTTCACTAACTTAAAATTTGAAACGTCATATTATTGTATGTGATAATTTTAGGCAGTCGCAAAATCAAGTCAGCAGCCCTTAAGGTGGTTTAAAAATTCTGACACCAGAGTTGGACACTCTCATACGAATATATTAACAAATAATTTATTAATAGGTAGTAGAAATAAATAGTATATGCCTTCGGTTTAGCCCGTGTTGTTTTCATATAAAAAGTGGCATACACACATATGCTTATATCTTATCAATTGCAGCGAAAAAACACTTAGGTAAGCGTGTTACACCCTAGGCTGCAGCAATGCTTAACATCAGGCAGGCTGTAGACAAACGTAAACCTATCCCACGTAAAAAAACTAATCTATACTAATATTATAAAGCTGAAGAGTTTGTTTCTTTATTTGTATGTTTGTTAGTTTGAACGCGCTAATCTCAGGAACTACTGGTGCGAATTGAAAAATTATTTTTGTGTTGAATAGACCATTTATCGAGGAAGGCTTTAGGCTATATAACATCACGCTGCAACTAATAGGAGCGAAGAAACAATAGAAAATGTGGGAAATACGGGAAAAATTATTCATCTTTGAGGGCTTCCGTTGCGTGCGCTGCGAAAACGGTTCAAGATATCAAAAAAAATGTGTATGAAAGAATTATTCCTCTTGAAATGATCTAACAAAATGTCCGCAACAGTATATGTCTATCTTTTAAGGTTAACTCACTAGAACCGTTTTTATGGTAATAACTATTCCACGCGGACGAAGTCGCGCGCACCAGCTAGTATTTTATATAATGGTATCATACACAAAATAAATTGCAAAAACAATTGATTAATAAATAAATCTAACATAATTCTTATCTAATTACAAGAACCCTCGGAATAACCTGCCTCTCTACGACACTTTTTTTACTAATGTAAGAGGCAGATCTACTTGTAAGATGTAACATATTATTTGTTTACAATAAATTTATCTTTACCTTATCTTAATTTAACTAAAGTAAATGGTAGTTTTCACACATCATACTTCATGCAAGAAGGTTAAGGAAGGGTAAAATCCTCTTTGAATTATCCATAGTTGAACACTTCCCTATTTGCTATACTTAAGTTTATTGCCAGCACAATAAAATAACAAACCAAGGTAAATTATGAGGTCGATTTGCAAAACAATTTGTGCGTAGGCAATAAAAAATATAATTCACATAATGTTATGCGTTTTTATTACATTTTTATGCGTTAAGTTAAAATGTAATTGTTAATGCATACCTACTTACTACTAGAAAATAATAAGAATCATAATTAAAATAAACAAATAATAACATAGGTGCTTCTATTTAAGTATCTTCCAGGTAAGCGAGTTACACCCTAGATTTCAGCAATGGTTAAAATTAGGCAGGCTGTAGTCAAACGCAAACCTCACGAAAATTATTTATTTTTCGATCAAAACTTTTTTTATATAAAAGTGTATTTCATTATTTTGCATATAAGTGACATTAGAAAAAAAAGCATGAACAGTTAAATATTAGGTATACATTAAATAAAACCCAGAATGATTCACTCCTAAACCACTGAGGTGGTCTTCAAATACAGTTAGGTATACCACTATCATTAGATCTATGAAATCTAATTCTTATCGTCACAAATCATTTGTATCAAAAACCCCCGTTACATAAACCACAAAGTTCAAAAAGTTCATTTTCCTAACCTATCACCACTTATATCGTTCAAAAAACATTCCGGGATGCGTTTGGAAACGTTTATTATTGCAAGATAATTTCGTTACAAAATGAGATTTTACCTTAAAAAAACACTCAGGACAAGCTGACAAGCCCTAACGTAGTGGCAAAAAAAAATTACAAGCAATGTTAAAGCCCAGTAAAGAAAATGAGTATTTGTATTAATTTAATCACATTTTTGTTCACTTCCTATTTAGTAATCATCAGTACTTTTGGAGCAGATCTAAGTCTGCATAAAATATGAACGTACCATGCATGGTATTTCAAATAAGATAAATTAAATGCAAAATAACAAGACTTGAAAGGAATTAAAAAATCAAGCAAAGTTATAAGAGTGTGCATCATATATTACAATGTCTTCTAATTTCGTACTCCCAATATTATTTATAAGTGACATAAAAGTGTTACTCTATCGTTTTCGAACACATTCCAATATGAGTCACTCAGAAATTTCACAGTACATTCATTTGACAACCATTTTAAATCATGCCATAATAATTATTAACAGAGCTTAAAAAAGCACAGCTGGTTTCGTACAAATAATAAAGCGCTTCTTATTTGCATAAAGTGATAAATCTGATTCGTAAAGATTTCAGAGTTAAAAATAATGAATTAGGTTGCTAACGAAAGGTACCGATTTAGTGACTTTATAGAACTACCAATACCTAAAAATTTGCTTGATAAAAATGTGCTTTATTTACCAATGTTAAGGTTTATAATTGCAGAGAGATTTTATCAGGAATTAAATTGTTTTTTTTTTCAAATATGATGGCAAAGAGTTAATAAATGTGCGGTCAAACTTACCTCTGGTGTTAAATTAACGATATTTTAATACATTTCACGTGTAATTTGACAGGTTCGTGATAAATGATGCGGTTACCGCAGGTGAAAGTGTATAAATTTAGTACTTTTTATGGAGCAAAAAATATTTCAAAAGCATGAAGTACAGAAAGAAATGGAGAATTAAAATGATGTTTAAAACTTTGATGATTTGGGATAAATAAATTTAGCATAAAGATTAATTTGGCATTACGGTAATTATAAAAAAATATTGAAATGTAAATCTAGCTACTTTAATCATTTAAGTAACCGAATATAATTTAAAATCATATTATAAACACTTTATTGCAAGTTTTCACACTATATTTGTCTTATGTGTCAAATAAGTAACGAAAATGAACTGTTTACCAAACCTGCAATTTAACATTTATAACTTCTTCTTCTTATCGAATGAGAGTGGCCAACTCTGGTGTTATAAATTTACATTTGTAACTAAAACCATTTTATTAAGACTGCCTTGATCTTATTTTAAGGGATTGTACTGCACATAGATAGAAGGATCTTCAAAATAATGAGTAGAATTCACAGACGTATAACATTTGTTAGAGGGATCGTAAAACTCATAAAATAGTCCATTCAGTTTGATGACCGAAATAATTGATTGACTGTTCGCAGCCTTGGATTTTAGTGCTTGCTTCAAGATGTCAAACGTAACGAAAATTATATTGCAGTGGAGTGGTTTCTTGTTAACTTTAATTTATTGTTAAATAATAATATTCTAGTTTAAAAATCATTAAGAGTAAATTTTTACTGTAATAAATTGTGAGTAAATATAAGGAAGCAAACAAATGAATGGTTACATATATCGTACATAGGTACATATATGTTTCTAACCGATATATTTGATTATTTTTTTAAATACAAAATATAACAAGGTTATAAGTCGTATTTTATAAATTTATGTTCCTTTTCTGTAGGTATATACATATATTTAAATATTGTATATAATTCATGTACCTGTAATGGTTTTGGTTCTAAATAGTACAAGTTTTTCTTTTCTGCATTTGACCGGCAGGTCACCTGACACTCGCATAAACCACATTGTGGTTTAAGATGGAGCGCTCTTATATTTGAATGGAAAGGTCTCTCTAACAAAGTTGCCATATGACACCGTTATGTTTCTGTTACTAACACAACATATACCAAACCAACTAATCTAAACCCGATTCCTATCAGATCAGGCCTAATGAGTTGATCAGGATCAAAATCATTGTTACGTTTTTTATATAACTCGACGCCTTTAGAATTAATCTTCGTATAACGGATTTGAATACAATAGAGTGATGAGCGTCTTGTGATAATAGTGATCTTTATCGGTCAAGTCGCCATTGATTAAGATGTGTTGTATGACCGATGTAGATCACCCTATTGTCACATAGATTAGCGTTTATGTGGTTCTGGTTATTCTTTTTTTAAATCATTATCTTCGAAGACGTAATCAACCATCAACACGAAATACTGAAGGCACTCATAATCGATACCGCATTAACTTCAAAAGATATGAGTAAAAGCCTCACTAAACTGTACACTGACTGTGTTGAGGCAGACTTATTTATTTATTTATTGTATATATGTGTGTGTGTATGTTTTGAAGACTGTCTTAATAAATGATTTTCTATTCTATTCTATTCTACACACTACCATTGGCTGTTTTTTTGTGAACCGGTTTCTTCTAGGCAAGCACGCTAGATCGTAGATTATAACGTTGCTTAACATCAGGCAAGTGGTAGTCAAGCGTGAGCCTATCTCATAAAAAATCCAGGTACAAGAGCTAGAACTTGAGATCTAATCAACTTCTTCTCACCATTTCTGCTAAATCAATTGGATCATGGTTAAGTCAAACCATCGTTTACCATAAATCTCGAAATGATTAAACAAAGATTTACATGAAAATTCAGATATATTTCTTATTTTCCATATCATTGATATCACAGTACAAATCTTTTTCAGTCGGTTATTTCCATGGCAACGATAATAATAATCTAAAACTGTCAATCTTGCAACTGTCATTGGTTTTACTTTTTAAAAGTCTATCGTTACCAAAGAGTTTTACATTATCAGGTTCGAACCCTTTATTCATTAATAAGGTTTGCTTACAAATGTATAAACACTTAAGCTTGAAGTCTAAAAAACGATTCATTCATTCATACATTAAACTTTATGTCATATTTTGACTTCCATACAATATATGACGCGTGGTTGCATCTTGCATAACCTCATCCACAAAAACCCGCCCAAATTCAGGTCGACCGTGTTATCAATGGATGATTTATACGAGATTGAACCACGCAATACGGTTTTTTGTGTAAATTTATCATAATTACACCCAATTATTTGCGAAATGTCAAGATGAACTTGTATTTTGTAAGTGGTGAATGAATCATGTTTTTTTTAAATTATTGATTGTGTTGTAAGCTTTAATATTTTTTTTACTGAATGAATGAAGCAGATAGGTTGTTAAAAAATGGTTACAAAAGCTAAAATGATTAACAATAACACGTACTCATATAAGTCAGTTTTTATATAAACTTTAGTATCTAAAGAGACTCAAAATAAACTTAACCAGTTAGTTTAGTTCGGCTTAGTTTGTTAAATAAAAAAATACTGAATAGTTTCCATTCCAAAAACATGTTTGTTTATGTTTCAAAAAATCTATATAATTATCTAATATAAATAAAAAAACTTTTTCTCAACCTTTCAAATTATTCAAATACAACAATGCTTACAACATTCAAGCCTGTAAGTTTACGAAATCGTAATTCAGAGACATTTCAGGTATCTCTTGCCTAATCAAGCCCCGGCATATCAAACTACCCACCTCTTATCATCTTTCGCAACTTCTATTTGAGAATCGACATAAAACAGAAATATACTGGTCTAGCTAAGCCCACGAACTGGTAAGCGCACAGAGCTCGAACAAACTGAGTATCACACTATAATATTATTATATTATATTGTAAAGAAAGTTGTACACAATAGTTAGATTTATAAATTTACAATTGTTTCACATACGAGTATACTATAAGGATCAAGTTTCTATTTTATTTTAAGTTTTAGTTTGTACGTTGTTTTTGTGTCTGTTATGAATAAATAAATAAATAAATAATAGTAACATACGTACCTACCAAATCCCAAAAAGAACAGAACTATTTGAGTGTATATTATATTTGATTCATTTTTACGCTCGTGCGGCGAACTGATTTGGATGAAGCTCCTTTTAACCCGTATTACCACAGATAAGTAATTCAAATGGTCCTTGTCTTGCGATAGTGCTTATCTTACTATGCTTACTAAATGTATGTGGTCGAAACCCGGTTTCTAGAACGACAATCAGTTTAATTCATCCTTCTTATCTATTTCTACTACATAGCTATTAAGGGTGGATTTAATTATTTTTGCAGTTGACAGTACGTGAGAATGGAATTGGCCGAAAATCGAAGAGAGCGGCGCATACTCCACAGACAAGAGCATCGCTCTTAAATTTCGAATGAATGAGTACGTAAGAATTGATTTGATAGAAAAATTATCTTATCGTCGTTCTAGCCATTGCGAGTAAACGTCTTTTAAAGGCAAGGCCTGGCTAAATGGAAATGCAAGGCCCGTCCTATACAATGCTATGTCTAGGCAAGTTGCAAAATGTCTCTGCATAGCCCCCAAGGTCCTTCGCTTTATCAAAGCCCACGATCTACTTTCCTAGCCAGATAAATAACTTCCTGGTCGGGTTGGGTTTGTTATCACAAAGGCCTATAATCATGGTGAAATGTGGGAAGTGGGGTTTCTAAAATTATGGAAGTAGATTACCTATATATTTTTTCATATTTTGGTAAATAGGTTTAAAAGTCTTTCAAACTTTTATTTTAGTTTTCATAAAATAAGAAATAACATTATTATAAGTAAATAACTTTAAAATAACATTTTTTCAAAATATTTTGGAAATAACTTTATTGTTAGTTCCCGTAAGGCATGATTTAATTTAGTTGTAATAACCGGCTAGCACTCACGTCAATAATTATGTCGAAAATTAGCTCGACAAGTTTCGGAACACTGCGGGTTCCATCATTAGGAGGACGTGTCAGCACGCGCGTCCCATAGTACACTTAGTGCACTCTAATATTCCTATGCTTTACCATATACTGCAAAATTTCATGTAAGTCAGATTCAGAGTTTTAATTGCTTAACTGTGTACGTAAGATGGTAAAAATTATACTGGTATCAACAGTTTGCTCTTTTCAAGTAAACAATACAGCAAGTAGCTTCGGACGACCTGGTGTTCAAATACCAGACTGTCTAATATAAAACATTTTAAAAGTCTTTATGTTAATGTGCAAAGAACAGTACACAAACATAATGTACGCGCACCTATATATATTTCCTAGCAAATAGTTTAGTCATAAAACCTCAGCAGCAGTTTATTTTAAGCAAGCCATTACAAAGACTATAACTTCCCTTAGGTACCAAGAAGAGAGTCGTAAACAAACGTCAACTTAACAGTTTAAAACCTTTTAACCTTAAATAATTTTAAGGAATATGTGCAGGTGTGTAAATTCTGGCTTGAACTGATGTAACCTAAACTGAAGCAAAGGAATTTCTCCCTGTTCCCCCGAACTATATAACTATACTAATTTAGCGATCTTCAAAGCGAGAGTGAATCGGTTCTTACATGGTTAGCACGCTTCATCATAGACTATAAAGATCGCTAACCATCAGGTGAATTATGGTCAAGTGCATATCCTGTTTAATATTAAAATTTTAATACTTTTGGTATGCTACTAACGTACCTAAATCCGTATCTTGATTAGTGCTTATGTTTATTGAATTCAAGCACTAAATGTATTGTTGGTGAACATTTCAAAGCTAGGTCGATTCCGCATACCAGCATACTAAACTATTTACAGAATCTATACTTAATATTATAAAGCTGAAGAGTTTGTTTGTTTGTTTGTTTGAACGCGCTAATCTCAGGAACTGCTGGTGCGAATTGAAAAATTCTTTTTGTGTTGAATAGACCATTTATCGAGGAAGGCTTTAGGGTATATAACATCACGCTGTGACTAATAGGAGGGAAGAAACAATGGAAAATGTGGAAAAAACGGGGAAAATTATTCATCTTTGAGGGCTTCCGTTGCGTGCGCTGCGAAAATGGTTCAAGATATCAAAAAAATATGTACAAAAGAATTATTCCTCTTGAAATGATCTAACAAAATATTTGCAACAGTATATGTCTATCTTTTAAGATTACTCACTAGAACCGTTTTTATGGCAATAACTCTTCAACGCGGACGAAGTCGCGAGCACAGCTAGTAAGTAAATAAATATATACCTATAGACACAGAATACATAATACCTATAGGACACTAACATTGTTATAGCGTTTAAAGTGATAAATATAGGTATGACGTATATAAGAATATAAAAGAACAGATAGATAGACAGCTATATAAGAATATATTTAAGCAATATTGCACTAACGAAGATTTTTTTTATTTTATTTCATGCATGTCCCTGATGAAGCAGTGGAGCGACCCGAGGACGAAGCGGCCGGGAGTCGACAGACATCGCCTCGCCTCCACCCCCACCACCCTAGGCCCCCGCGCCCGTGTCCCGGCGGGCCGCTCGCGCGGCGGCGTGCAGTCTGCGTGCTGCCGCGGTCCCAGAACATACGTTGTGAAGATGGATGTCATAACATCCGAAACGCATAAACAACTTACGCGATTTACACGTGAGTGAAAACCGTTTAGTTAATATATTTATTTCATGCGTACACAACCATCAACTTTATTATCATACTCCCCAAAAGCAGATCTGTTAATAAATTAATTAACTAAGGAATATGACTTGATGGGAAAACTAAGTTCTCTTCCTGAGTATTTAATACCAAAAGGAAAAAAATATGATAAATTACACATAATTATGTACGTTATTATATTTTTCAGATTTATTGAATGGAAAATGCAAGACAATGAAAATAAAAGTGAGAGTTTCAAAATAAAATAAAATAACCATCCATTCCGTACCAAAGTTGATAATAATAAGATTGCCTCACTCCATCCAAGCATAATAATTTATTGTCACAAAATTCCTTGATATGTCCATCAAAATACCAAAGTGCCAGCTTATATTACTGTCCAGAAAGTGTGAATTTCTCAACTTTGTATCGTGACCCAGTAAATCGGCACAAACTTCAGAAATGTATCTACAATTCGAACTATAGTACACTGTTACGCCGTATTTGTAACATAATATGATGTTGAGGTGATTTTACACAGACGTAGGATCTTAATTTATGGTCTTTTCTCTTTTATAAATAAATGATTGAGTAAGAAAGTATTGACATAAAAGGTATTTTTATTTTTAGTATATTTTACTCGGCATTTTTTTAATATTTCTGTTACTAAGCAATATTTTTATTAAAAACCTTGGTTGAACAATAAACTTTACTGCTTTATTTTTTTGTTTCGTTTATAACTTAAATAATTAAATACATTGCAGTGATAACGAAAAATTAAAGATACAAGTAAGTAGCATTCGAGTTAACGGCTATGTACATACTTAAGAATCTTAAAAAAAAACATTTAGATAAATATAATTAATAACAGTTTAAATATCTTGCAGTAAATATCTAAAGAAGATAATTAGATTTACTTTAACTTAACTTAACTTATTAACTTTTTGACCTTATTTTTTCATTTAATATCTTAAACACCTCGTCCTACTCACTTATTTTGAAGATTATATCCCTGCCAGATTGGTTGCCTGGAAGAGATCGCTCTTAGCGATAAGGCCGCCAATTAAAACGCAAATTTTAATTTCTATGTTTTTTGTATTGTTTTTTATGTATGTGGTGCTTTAATAAAGAATTTATCTATCTATCTATTTACTTTGCTAGTGTTTTTTACATAAATGAAAGTATGTATATGCTTTTAAACATAGATTCTCAGGCGTTTGTATGTAGCAGTCTTTATCTTTAGCCATAAAATGTATTTCAACAGGACAACCGCGCCTTATTTCACAAGCGGCTGCTGAGAAATGTGTAATGCACTTTACTTAATGTTTACAGAACCAGCTGGCTTTGGAACATACCTTAATTAGGTTTTAATAATAAACTTGTAGCAGGAAGTCAACAAAAACAATTAACATTTATATAGGTGGTAGGATTTGAATCTGAACCTAGGAATCACTGGGATTAAAAGTTCGAATCCATGCTTATTTTTACTCGTAGCTTACTGAACAGATAAACATAGTTAGATAGGAAGCCTTCGAAATAAAGGTTTCTTTCTACTGAACAATTACACTCATACGTACGAGTAAGTTCCGGAATGCAACATTGCTTCAAATGCGTTGTTGTCAAGCGCAACCTTACCAGTCACAAAAATAAACACGGACCAACCATATTGCAAATATTCCTAAACGAAACGCGACCGACGATCTCAAACACGAAAAAAGTTATATCAATGAAGCTTCATAAATTGTTAAAATATTGAATTAAATAATTATGTCGTCCGTGACCAGTCGCAATGAGTCAACTGTTTTAATAAAACAATCAATCAGATTTAAAACTGGATGTTTGACTGGGCGTGACGGTGATATTATGACGTCACGACTCATTTGTTTCATGACGTCATTTGACAGTTCTATTTATAGGCGATCGCGGTACGTACCCACAGTAAAATTTGTGACAAATAAATCATATGAAATGGGCAAGATTGTTGCTTTACGTTTTGAACGATTTAATCGCTAAATAAGCTTAGCTTAGACTACATTCTAAAATATAGCACATTTGTCTAGAAGAAACAAAGCAGACAAAGAATGTACAGATTTGAAGAATCAAAGATATAATTCTCAGGGAACGAAATCCGTGATAAAGAGTTTAAAAAATTGTGCTTTCCTTACTATGAAAGTAGATTAGACAAGATTACTGCTCAATAAAAACGCACAGTTCAAAAATAATACTCATGCTAAACAAAATAAGTAACCTGTTTTTTCCTGTTTTTTTTATTTCTATGTTTTATGGTGTACATTAAAGATATATTCTATTCTATTCTAATAAAAAACTACCAAATTATAATTACGTTCTTCTTTCTTTGTTATTAAAAATACGTTCCAAAAACAACCAAATATATTCGCTCTATTTCTTATAAACCATCACAGACTACCGTTCGAATAAAACAACAGATCAGGGTGAAAGTAATGCGGTAACTGCAATGAATTATGTATGTGCATGTGCGAGGCTGAATAGCGAATCGACAAATAAATCGCTTTATCCACGTAACTGCAAAACCGAGGGAATAACAACAACACTAGCACGTGTTTTTGAACGCACTTGCAAATGGCGCCGGTCACATTTGACAGCTGATTGGTGAAATTCCCGCGCTTTTTTACTACTTTCTTAAAAAGTTTTTAAATAAATAGGTTCGTGATAACATCATGTATAAAGTATATTTTCAAATACTTGAATGCATCATAGTATTTTTGGGAGAAGTATTATCATACCTACTGATAAAAAGATTTTTCTAAGAAAGTTAAAAAAATAAAGATAGCGCGACAGAAATGTTTTTTCACATACCTAAATAAAAAATAAGGGATTAGTTATATAACTTATTGCATTTTGGCACAGGTGTTCAATCAATCCGCTTGTAGCTAATTTCAAACATTTAGGCAGGAAAAATAACCTTTAATTAACACGTTTCGGTTGTTATTTTTTTAATATAATAATTTTAATTGCCACGTTTTTATGGAACTAATTTTGTTTTATATTGATCAAAGGCGACTTTACAATCGTGCGAAACCAAAGTTTTGTGAACAAGCTTGTATTTTACATTAATTAGAATTTTAATGAGCTTTTTCGTACAAGTTGATTTACCAGTTTCTATTGAGAGTTGGGGCATAAATATGGGCATTTTTTATTGCTTGATTGGTTCTAAGAAAATTTACTTATAAGTAGGTAAAATACTAAACCATATTGGTAGCAAAAATGGGATTTCTTTGATTTGATGGATTTAAAAACACATTTAAAACAGTTTTCTATGAAAGGTTAATAATTATGTAAAACGAAAATAATATAAAACTTATGTACGAAATCTATTTTCTTTAAATTTATTAGTTAAAGACACATAGGTACATACATACATACTTCGTATGTTTATTTATTTTAAACTAACATACTCTTTATTAAAACAAATATGTAAGTATTAATTTTATTTCACTCTTCGTTTAAACAAAAATCGATTATTATTAATAAAAATAACTTACCTTATCACTGAGTGAGTGTGTGGAGAGGAAGGAGCAGAGAAGCACGCAAGCAGACAGCCATTGCAACGATACATGTGATGCTGCCTCCATTATGTATCTGGGGAGAGAAAAGAGAAGGAAACTTATTATAAATAATAGGCAAATAAAAACAGGACAACGATTTAAATTTGGATAAATTTGAATTCAAAAATGACCAGCATGAGAAAAAAACAAAGATCTTGAGCTAATAAAAAAAACTTTCAGACGACTTGATAACCTCCTTTTTCTGAAATCGGTTAAAAATCACTCGATCGATTAGTTGTATAAATCAGTGGATGATCAAATTGTATCAGTCTTTTGATTATTTTTATTATACATATATTGAAAGGTTTTCCAAAGTTATGTAGTACCTATTCTTTGTAAATAGTAGAAGTATAGTTAATAAGAGTTTGTTTTTAAAAATAAATGAAGTAAAATTCGATGCAAAAGGGTAGGTAGTTTATTTTATTACTTTAAATTTTAATGTTTTTTTGGCTTAACTGAATAAAATAAGATATCACTCAATTAACTACCTATAAATTTCCCAAAACAGTTAGCTAATAAAACGGTACAAAACGATTTATTTACCGAAAGCATATTAACTCAAACTAATTTAGATTAGCCTAAATAGAGTACTAAATCAAAGCCCTGCCTTGAAATTAGAGTTTTTATTTATGGAAACAATTAAAAATATACTTATAAATCAAATGTAACCTTTAGGCTAAGTTGTGTGTCCGTTATGAGCCTAAAAAGGAAAAAAAGGTACCATAGAGAATATAGAGTTGTGATTTCCAGCCATCTTTCCCGCTAACCATAAACAAACAAAAACGCAGGGTCGACGCTCGGCCACGGGACAATGTCTTTTCTGAGAAACTGGACGAACGAAACACTAACAAGACCTCTTTAGTCCTGTGAATGCGGAAATGTTGATATTGGAGGAGAAAAAAGGAGTTCGGTTTTCAAAATCTGTAATGGCGTCTGCGACAGAGCTAATGAGTCAATTCAATTGTTTTTTATAAAGTTTGTCACAATTTTAAAAACAATTGAATTGTTGTTTTTATGTCATACGATATCAGAGAAGGATGAAAATCCTTGTACCTACGATATACACAGATATTGTATTTGATTGTTCATTCTAATCTTTCTTTAATAAAATATTTATATATCTGGACTCTCTTTGATACTTTTGGGTAAATTTCAGTCAATATTACAAATATTTTTTAAAAGTTGGTTAGTACATTATGTACATAGGTAGGTATGTATGTTTATTATGATTTTTGAAACTAATTTTAAATTTGACTCTTTTACAAAACCACTAATGCTCAAAAACATGCTTTTCACAACTTGCAAACATAACAAATTACTAATCCCGAATTTATCTCAACAGGCTTCTTTACAGAATATTTACAAGAAAGACAGCATTTATCAACCTGAGGCAGACATTTCGTAGGTTTTTTATGACTTTACCACTTTATTTGTGAGTTTCACGACTGATTTAACGCGTTTACTTGAGTGAGTCGTGTTCTGGTGATAAAGTTTGTAAATTTAAAGGGCTAAGTAACGAAGACAGAATTCGCAACTTTTTATTTTGAACTCACTTGGAAGAACTCATATTATTGTTGCGCCGCGACGATTCTCGAAGGTTCACGTTACCACCGGCCTACCTACGCGTACACATAAACAAGTTGTTTACCACATTTTAATTGCGTTCCAGAGATTTCGACCCTTCATTTTAAGCGTAACACAAAAGAACCTAATTTGCATAACAATGATTTTATTACCTTGTTTACATCAAGCGCTCACCTACCTAATTTGCATGACAAAAGATTTATGGTTCTGTTTTGATACAAGTAATACAAAAGCATTCGAGAAGTTTCTTACCGATATATAAACAGGCGCAGCTCGGGCCAGAGGACAGTTTCAATCAAGCGATCGAGGCGAACAGTCAAGCGATACTAAAGCGATAGTACGTGTGTGAAAGTTCATAGTGAAGTACTGTGAAGTAACGTGTGTGTTTAGTGTTTTACGTAGTCTCTACGTAGGTGTGTGTGACAATAGTGTCGAATTAAAGGCAATAAATTAAGGCATTGTGTTTTTCCTTAAAAACAGCCCCCTATCCCGTAACATTTGGTGTCAGAAGTGGGATTAGGAAGCAAAATGCCTCTCTTGCCTTTGGATGACGACTCAGTGCGCACGAGGAACCAACGTAGGGAAGAAGCTCGTCGGACGGAGGAGCAGGCGCGCCGCCGCGAAAGTATGGACAGCAGGCGTGAACTGCCTGCCGAAGAGATGGGAGAGCCCCCGTCAGAGAGCGTGACTGATACTCCGGCCGCCTGCCCTGCTGCATCTGCCTCCATGGACTTGTCGATGCTGATGAAGATGTTGCAATCGATTCGGGCAGAACAAGCTCAGCAACTAGAAGAACAAGCGAAACGCCAAGAAGAACAAGCGAAACGCCAAGAAGAACAAGCGAAACGCCAAGAGAGTATGCTGCAGTCGATTCGGGCGGAACAAGCTCAGCAGCAAGAGGAACAAACAAGACGTCAAGAAGAACAAGCGAGACACTTAGAAGAGATACAGGAGCTGCTGGGAAAGGACCTAAAGAAGATAAACCTGAAGTTGGACCAACATGAAGAGAGGTTGAACGAGACAGAGCTGCAGATTGCTAACGTTCAACGGTCCCTTCAGGTAATTAAGACTGAAAAGGGATCAATCATTGCTGCTGCTCCAGTCTCAGCGTCCAGCGGCTTCAAGATCACACCATTCGACGGGATGTCGTCTTGGGCCGCTTACAAGATACAATTCGACGCCATAGTGAGAGCCAACGGCTGGAACAAAGAGCAAGCAATGACTGCCCTTACAGTGGGTCTTCGTGACCAGGCCTTGTCAGTTCTGGAAGCTCTGGGCAAAGACGTCACCTATGACACTCTTCTGGAGGCGCTGGAACGTCGTTATGGTGATGCGCACCTGGAACACGTATACCGTGCTCAACTGAAGGATCGCGTACAACGGCGCGAAGAGACCTTGCAGGAGTGGGCTCTGCAGGTTGAGAAGATGGTACGCAAGGCCTACCAGTCTGCACCACAGCAGGTCGATACAGTTCTGGTGCAGGAGTTCATTAGTGGTATTCGTGACCCAGAGGTGAAATCCGCAGTGGCCCTTGGGCACCACCAGACCCTGAAAAACGCCCTGGCACATGCTCTGGAGGTCGAAGCCGTACGTAAGGACCATCGCTCTGTACGCATCAGGGAAATGAAAGAAACAACTACACCGACGTACTACAATAGAGGTGCTCCCAGGTGCTACAATTGCCACGAGAGGGGGCATTTAAGTCGTAACTGCCCCAAATTGAACAGGCCTCCAGAAGCAAGGATAGAGCGTAATATAGACCAGCAACAGGGAAACGAGTAAGCGCCAGGACCGAGGGGCAGGTGCTGGCCGGTTTTTATAAGGCCCCGAAAGTTTCGATTATATCGATCTCGCAAGCCAAGGATGGAAACAGTCTGATCATCAAGGGAGAAATTAATGGAATAATCTGCACGCTGACACTGGATACTGGAGCTTCGCGAACTGTGATCAACTCCCGACTTGCTAAACGGCTATTTCGAAACTTCAGGAATTTTAAGACGATTAAACTAGTGACGGCAACCGGCCAGCACATACCCGTACGAGGAGAGCAGCTGGTTGAATTAAAGTTAGGTGAAAAAGTTTACAAACATGAAGTCGTAGTGGCTGACATCGTAGATGATTGCATTTTGGGACTGGATTTCTTGCGAGAAAATTATTGTGAAATTGATTTAAACCAAGGAGTATTGAGATGTGGTTCTGAAGAAATCTTCATGGAAGGTGCCACTACAGGAAATGTCTACTGTACAAGAAGGATCAATCTACCACCGAGATCGGAAACCATCGTACCAGTAAAATTACCTCGGGGTATTGGAAATCACAGCCGATGCGTTCTCCTGGAACCAATCGATTACGAGAACCCTTGGATGATGGCACGGACTCTGGTGATGAACAGCAGTACCGCAGCAGTACGTGTGTTGAATCCAACTGACAAGGAACAGACAATCAAAGGAGGAACTTTGATGGGCACTTGCGACAATGTGGACTGGATGCGTAAATGTCAAGAAAAACCAACTGATAACAGATGTCGACCAAATTTCGACGTATCAGTCCTTCTAGAAGGTTGTCGCAAAGACCTTTCTCACAAAGATCTGGAGATGGCTAAGAAGATGTTACTGCGCTTCGCTGATGTCTTTGCTTCGAGTGAAGGTGTTATCGGAAGAACTGGCTTAGTGAAACACACGATAAATACGGGAGTTGAACCACCGATACGTCAACGTCCAAGAAGAATACCAGTCGCCCGAGAGAAGGAGGTGGAGACCATGATAGAGGATATGATGAAAAATGGGGTCATAGAACCATCGTCTAGCCCATGGTGTTCTCCTGTGGTTCTGGTGAAGAAGAAAGACGGCAGTATGCGGTTTTGTGTGGACTATCGACGACTTAATGATGTGACAAAGAAGGACAGTTATCCTCTCCCCAGGATTGACGACACGTTGGACACATTATCGGGAATGAAGTGGTTTTCGACCTTGGACTTGAAAAGTGGATACTGGCAAGTGGAAATAGATCCCAAGGATAAGGAAAAGACTGCTTTCTCCACGGGGAAAGGCCTGTGGCAGTTCAAGGTTATGCCATTTGGATTATGCAACGCACCAGCCACTTTTGAAAGATTAATGGAACTAGTCCTCACGGGACTAATTGGAGATGCTTGCCTGGTATATTTGGATGACATCATAATTGTCGGGAAGACTTTCGAAAACCATCTGGAAAATTTGGAACGAGTTCTGACTAAAATTCGGGCAGCAAACCTTCAGCTGAATCCGAAAAAGTGTTCATTCTTCAAACAACAAGTAAGCTTCCTGGGTCATGTTATATCGGAAGCGGGTGTGCAGACGGATCCTGAGAAAACCATCACCATTAAGAACTGGCCGATTCCAAAGGACAAAACTGAAGTTAGAGCGTTTCTGGGCCTGTGTTCTTACTACCGAAGATTCGTCAAAAGTTTTGCTGACATTGCAAAGCCACTGCACAAATTGACGGAAGAAAAACGTGTCTTCTTATGGAACGACGACTGTGATGCTGCATTTCAAGAACTAAAGAAAAGACTTTGTGAAACACCAATTCTTGGATACCCAGACACAGAAAATGATTTTATTGTAGACACGGACGCGAGCAATACTGGAATCGGTGGCGTGCTGTCTCAACGGAAAGGAGACCAAGAAGTAGTCATTGCTTACTTCAGTAAGTCCTTGTCAAAATCGGAGAAGAACTACTGCGTTACAAGAAAGGAGCTTCTTGCAGTAGTTAAGACCTTGCAACATTTCAGCAAATACCTACTTGGCCGGAAATTTCATCTAAGAACCGATCATGCGGCCCTAAAATGGCTACTACAATTCAAGAATCCTGAGGGTCAAGTGGCAAGGTGGATTGAGCAGTTGCAAGAGTATGACTTCACGACGGAGCATCGAAGTGGTAAATCACATGGAAATGCGGACGCCCTGTCTAGGAGGCCATGTGATGATGATTGCAAACACTGTCTGAGACATGAGTCAAAGGAAACCGTACCACTTAGGATGCTAAGGACAGACCTCAGCGACGATTGGAAGGAGACCCTGAAGGCAGCTCAGCAAGAGGACGTCGACATCAAACCAATTCTGGACTGGATGGAATCCGGAAACACTAAGCCGATTTGGAGCGACGTCGCAGGGATGAGCGTAGTGACCAAGAGTTTATGGGCGCAATGGGACAGCCTCGTGCTCCATGAAGACGTATTGTGCCGAAGATGGGAGAACGCTCGTGGAAATCACTGCCATCTTCAAATGATTGTTCCTAAAGTGAAGGTGCCTGATGTCTTGCGACTTTACCATGAAGGATACTCAGGAGGACATCTTGGGGTAAAAAGAACCCTGTTGAAAATACGGGAGCGATTTTACTGGATCAACTGCAGGGACGACGTGGAAGATTGGGTTAAGAAATGTAGCAGTTGCGCGTCAGTGAAAGGCCCACATACTCGGAGTAGAGGAGCATTGAAGCTTTACAACGTAGGAGCGCCATGGGAACGTATAGCGCTGGATGTCGCGGGACCTTTCCCTGTCTCTGAGAGTGGAAACAAGTACTTCCTGGTTGTCATGGATTACTTCACTAAGTGGCCTGAAGTCTTCGCTATCCCAAACCAAGAAGCCACCACAATAGCCGATAAGCTGGTCCATGAAGTGTTTTGTCGTTTCGGAGTACCCCTAGAGATTCACAGCGACCAAGGTAGAAACTTTGAGTCTCAACTCTTCCAAGAGACGTGTAAAGTAATGGGTACTCACAAAACTAGGACCACATCTTACCACCCGCAGTCTGATGGCATGGTGGAGCGGTTTAATCAAACACTGGAGAGATATTTGGCTAAAGTGGTTGACAGCAAGCAACGAGATTGGGACAAACACATTCAACCATTCTTACTGTCATATCGGAGTGCAGTTCACGAAAGCACAAATGTGACTCCAGCTTTCGCGAATTTTGGGCGAGAATTACGAGTGCCGGCGGATTTGATAACTGGTATCCCGCCGGACTCTCCACGTACCATGACAGAGTATGCGAGTGACCTTCGGAGCAAGATGAATGACATCTATGAACACATTCGACACTCTGGCCGACAATCGTCCGAGAAAATGAAAACTCGATACGACCGAAAGCTGAACAACCCCGGATTTTCTGAAGGGTCCTTGGTGTGGCTACACAATCCCGTCCGCAGCAAGGGCAAGTCACCGAAATTACAAGCTAAATGGGATGGACCGTATCGTGTGGTGACAAAGATCAACGACATCACATTCCGGATACAGAAGGGCCAGCGAGGCGGACCTAAGATCGTTCACGTGGACCGGCTGGCGAGATACCATGGAGACAATGGTGCTCGGGACGAGCACGTCTAAGGAGGGGGTAGTGTTGCGCCGCGACGATTCTCGAAGGTTCACGTTACCACCGGCCTACCTACGCGTACACATAAACAAGTTGTTTACCACATTTTAATTGCGTTCCAGAGATTTCGACCCTTCATTTTAAGCGTAACACAAAAGAACCTAATTTGCATAACAATGATTTTATTACCTTGTTTACATCAAGCGCTCACCTACCTAATTTGCATGACAAAAGATTTATGGTTCTGTTTTGATACAAGTAATACAAAAGCATTCGAGAAGTTTCTTACCGATATATAAACAGGCGCAGCTCGGGCCAGAGGACAGTTTCAATCAAGCGATCGAGGCGAACAGTCAAGCGATACTAAAGCGATAGTACGTGTGTGAAAGTTCATAGTGAAGTACTGTGAAGTAACGTGTGTGTTTAGTGTTTTACGTAGTCTCTACGTAGGTGTGTGTGACAATAGTGTCGAATTAAAGGCAATAAATTAAGGCATTGTGTTTTTCCTTAAAAACAGCCCCCTATCCCGTAACATTATTTTCGTGGGTCGGATGACATGTTAAATTGTAAGTCCCGGCTGTTTGTCTAGAAAGCCATGTCAGAGACCCTTAGGGCGGATTGATAAACTCTCGACACCAGAAATGGCCACTCTCATTCGATAAGAAAACTCATATTATTTATAGTAGATATTATTCTGAAGAAAACATTATAGTTGCCATTATGAGTGTCCAATAATGTACCTACTAAAAACTAAATTCAATACTTAAACTTACTTAAACTACTTTTTTACTTTTTTATTTGTGTGCCACTAACAAAATGGATCCATTGTTGTCCAATAAATGAAATTTTGAATTTGAAATAAATCCTTTGCACAACGATTCCTAAACTCATTTAGCGATAAAATTATTTACTAAAAAAATCACTATGTATTTGAGAGTAGTGTTTTGTTGCAATTACATACTTATCAGAAATACATAAAAAAAATCATTTTATCATCTAGTAACCTAAACCACTCGACTAATTCACGAAATCACCTGAAACTGCCAACACTTATTACTCCATACCATAGACAATAGAGTTTCGCATAAAAGATGCTCAAATAAAATTGCCCACTCTAAGTAACTGTGTCAAGCGAAATCTCTACACGTCATCGTATATTGTTTTTGGATTACGAAATTGAAATAACGAAGCAAAGAGGTTTTACTTGGTTTAGAGGTCTGGTTCTCACGGAGAAAAGAATAGCAGATGTTTGATGTGGTTTGATTTCCTACGTTTATTTTTTTAGTATCAAAAACGTTTTTTAAGCAAATTTTTGATAATTTAAATAAATCTGTGATAATTACAATCCAATACCAAACGTTCGTCATTTTCTTATAAAACTTATTGTCTTCATATTTTTTTAAAACCAAACACGTAATCTTCATTTTTTACAACAACCTGCTTGGTCGTAAGCAACAATTGAGTCAAGTAAAAAAGAAAAATAAGTACCTATAATATTATTTGAATTTTAACAACAAAAAATCATGAAAATTATAAAAATGGCTGCAAACCCATGCAATTATATGTAGATACCACCTAACAATACAGTAGGACCAGTATACATTCGATTAGGTTATGGTTCCGTCATCATTACAAAATGGCTTCGTAAGAATATCGTAATGTTAACGTAAGCACCTGTGAGGCGGAAAGACCAGTCGAGGGTGAGATGGTAACTTTACAACGTGGCATTGAAAACGGGGAGAAGATTATATTTCTATACGGAGAGGCTCATGCTTGACTACAACTTGTTAGATTTTACACAACGGCTTTCAGTAAACTGATTTTTTTTCAGGCATACGCATATATCATTTTAATACAATGCGCTTGCCTAGAAAAATACCAGTTCGCTCTAAGATTCAACACTGCATAAAACTAGGTGGCGGCCAGACATAAAAAAAAACATGTATGTTTTCGAACTCATTGTTATGTTACTACTTGTAACGATTTTCTTGAGTGTCTCGATAACTATGGATAAACATAATTTACTCACATACCTACCCGAGATAGAGATATTTAAATATAAGATGGGGTAACGGAATAGGGCGCCTAAGGAGATTTTGAAAAATTGCTTTTGCAAATTATTACACTTTCCGTGACACGTTGTATGAGGCAAATGAAGATTGCACGGGTTAGTTACTGGTATGTTATGGCAACCGATGATGCTATGAAACGCCCATACTACGGTTCACTGGTACACTCTTACGCGATTATCGTAGTTAAGCAATAGCCGATGTGGTTGGTGGCAAGTTGAGTAACCATTTTTGATCCTCTGGGAAAAATATTCATTAAATTTTTGCTAAAGGTACAAAAATATTGAGACCGTAAATTAATTCTGATCAAACCATTTTCTGTTATTGAGATATATCTGCTTTATTATTTTTGTCCAATTTTTTTTAAATATAATTCTAACGACGATAACGACCTGTCGCATCCATTACTAAAATAAACTCTGACACCAGAGCTAGTCACTCTCAGAAGTGTCTCTAAGAAGAAGTTGTGCCCATTGAACTATGATCTTACTAAAGTACATAGTGTATAAAAAGTATATAAAGCATATCTTATAAAGTACTTATATGTGTACGGAAATTAGTTTCTAAAGAATATAGGATGATACCGTTAATTCATGCGCTAAATTTGTTTTGTCTAATTTAATTAATTGACCAATTAACCTTGAGAGCTGGGATTGAGATGTTTCTTAGATTTATGGTAGATGTCGCTTATTTATGTGATCAGTTTTTTTTATTCAGTTAAAATAATGATTTCAAGTTGGAAATTGATGTAAGTAATTATAATAGATGCAAGACTAAATTATAGATTTGAACATTAATTTTGCACTCATTACAAAAAGTCTATAGGGGCAACTAAATTAACATTAATTCTATATAGACAAAGGTGAGTTTGATAACATAGTTTGTGGCCAAGTTCAAACCCGTTTTATTAAAAAAAAAATAATTTCCAATAACAATTAAAATAAGTTTGACATCAGACGGGCTGTAGCCAAATGTAACCTTTGATTCGTTTAAACAATTTCGGAATCTTTATAAGGAATGTACAAAAATACACAACAAGATATTTTACAAATAAATTTACAATAAAGATAAACAAATTTTGATGTATTATGGCAGTCATGGAGTCATGCAGGAAATGTGAATTATTTATGTTTACAATAATGATTGAAAAAAACCTGTTTATTGGCAATTCAAAACAGAAACAGTTGTTCCGCTGCGGAAATCGTCTTTGGTTCGATTGAAAATTTAAATTATTTGCTTTAGTAGTTGAGTTATTATACTAAACATTTTTTATTTATGTTTTTTTATGAGAGAATGCTCTTAATTTTATTTATCTCGAATTCTGTAAAACGACATCTTATGCACTGGTTAAAATAACAATTTTGTACTTACATATATATCCAATTTCCCTAGTTCTCAAATAAGATAAATAACATATACTAACATGAAACAATTTTTAGGAATAAAATTAAATATTATTTTGTTTCAAGGCTTCTTTTTCTACTTATCGAATGAGAGTGGCCAACTCTGGTGTCGAGAGTTTATCAAGCCGCCCTAAGGGCCTCTGACATGGTTTTACGACTGCCGAACTAGATAAAGAGCTGGGACCTACAATTTAACGTGTCAGCCGACCCACGCAAGCGCCCAAAATGAATGCCTTTTACGGTCACCCATCCAAGAACTGACCGCGTCGACCATTGGTAATCTCATGCGGTTGCCTCCGCTAGCTACGGGTGTACTATAGAAAAGGTCAGGAATCGTAACAATAGCAATTTCAAAGCCAAAGATAATCCAATTTATGCCTAATTCTACATGCTATGATTGAGATATACGGACAGTTCCCAGTCAATAAAAATACACAATACACTACTACAATAAAATAATAAAATTGTCAAACCATTTCAGTTTTAAAACCACAATATAACTTGTTAAACTTTTGACTAAGTTACAAAATCAACCTATACCTACTTTATACCTACCTATATTATACGTACATATTAGTTTCACCGTGCGAACAAAACTTGCCTTTATTACGTAAGTATTAATGTCCAATTTCGCTTGCTTTGAAGTTGGCTGTTGAAATAATGTTCACACATAAATTAGACAAATATGAAAACATGTGTTTGAGGTTACTTTGGTTGCGCTTTGATTGTTTTGTTTGACTGACGAGTCATGGAAAATATAATATTATTTGTCTACAAAATAAAGAGGGATTTTCCTTTTTTAAATAAACGGGTTTGCACTTGACCATAGTTTGCCTGATGGTAAGCAATAGCTAGAGCCCTAGTCATCTGAGAACCAGTTCATTCTCACTTTGAAGATCGCTGGATTATAGTTAGTAGGGAACAAGGAGTCAGGCAGGGAGCTTCATAACTTTGCTATTTGGAATAAATTTACATACAATTAATCAATGGTTCTATTAATCAAAGCAATAAATATCACTATAGAAAAATGCGACAGTAGTAATATAAAATACATTATATGTAAGTTTATGTTTATGTAGGTAGTAAATAGAAAATATATGGACACATGTAAATATAATCAACATACATTGTTGTAAGCAATTTTATAAAATGTTGCAATATTTGTTATTAATTTAATGTAAATTGAAAATTAATACGCCATTACATTTATTGTCATTACCACTTTAAGCGCATTACTTCTTAAGAGACTATAAAATAAAATCATAGTTGTTATTAAAATATGATTACGTAATAATGATATTTTTCGTCCCAAGCTTATGCTACAATATCTCAGATTATTTTATTCATTCGATAATTTTATTTTATTTTTATGTTAAATTAATTATGAGTCAAAATTTTTGAACGATAAAAATAAAATACATAAATAAACAGACAGACCAACGAACGAAATACTCCTTCCCGCGCGCGGAACTAAATGCCCCCAGTACAATGGCAGCGTTTCCTCGCTGAATAGCGATGGAAACGCACCGATTCATTGAATAATACCACTCTTAAAAACCTTAATGCAAAAAGTCCTAATACCAAAATTATTACGGAAAAAGAATATCATATGAAAATTATCCTTAGTAAAAAAAGAGTAAAATAACCAAACGGTTTTTTTTTGTTACCCCTTTTCGGTTCTTTTCAAGTTACATCATAGCACTTTCAAGCTGCACCGCTATCAGCAATTGAAACTTATTAATTTGGCAAAACGACGAGGCGGGATTTCAAATAATCTTCAAAGCTATAAAAATTTGCCGACACTTGCTATGCTTGTACACTGCCACCTAAAATCTGCTGGAATTAGTACCGAAACCCACCAAACTTAAATACAGTTTACTTTTTGGAAATGGCCAAAACACATTTCTCGTGTAGTTAAATTTGCACCCATCATTAAGCTTAGTTGTGGTTGTATTGTGACAAAAATTTGTAACTATGTCGTTCTGTTTGTTATATATGTATAATGTTGTTTTTGTTATTTTTATTTCTTTCTTTCTGAACATAAAATTATATCAAAACCTGATGATTTATTTCATTTTTCTATTTTCTAATCTAGGGGTGCGGGTTCGATTCCCGCATGGCACAAGTAATTCTGAATATTAAAATTTGTAATTACTTGTGTTAAGTCTGGTCGTTTCTATGTATAATAAGTATGTATTTACAAAAGAAAAAGTATATATGTATAATATCCGTTATTTAGTACCCATGATACAAGCGTAAGCTTAGTATGGGGCTAGATGGCGCTGTGTGATATGTCCTGAATATTTATTTTATTTATTTATTTATTTATTTACATTTACAGAGATAGAGATAAAAAAATATTGAATAATTTACGAACTATTCTACAGATAAAACCTTTACTGGTAAGTTCAATCATCATCATCAATCGTCAATGATTTACAAATTATTATTTTTTTTATTTGAGAGATACGTAAATTGTGAGTGGTGTTCAAAATTTCCGGGTTCGATGCGTTCCAATCCCGAAAATCTCGTTCTTTACGCGCGCCATTTTACCATTTTTTGTCCTCTTTTTTTGCACTGGCGACATTTCTCGCTAATTGGTCGCGAGATTAACTCCTTTGGCGGTTTTTTGGCACAACGACATTAAATGTAACACGATTTTCTTTAGTCGTGACGATTATTTGCCTGAGATAAATGTACCTTGCTCCTTTTACGTACGTTGAACTTTTGCGGAAGTAGCTTTAATAGAAATTCAGAAAATCAGGTTGCAAGCAACCAACCTTACTTACAAAAGGATTTGTTTTTGAAGGAATCGTTACATAAAATAGTTAAATCGCTATTTATAATAAATAAATAAATAAAATAAATATTCCGGGACATTGCACACAGCGCCATCTAGCCCCACACTAAGCAAACGCTTGTGTCGTAGGTACTAGATAACGGATATAATACTTATATACCTACTTTTCTTCTGTAAATACATACTTATTATACATACAAACGACCAGACTCAACACAAGTAATTATACATTTTTAAAATTCATAAATACTTGTGGCATGCGGGAATCGAACTCCCCTTTTATGCACCTGTATTTTTTTAATTTTAAATAATCTATCTTTATAATCTACTCTATGGGAAAAAATGTATTAAAATCTTAAGAAATAAAATTCTCCGTACATATAGGTATATAGGTAGGTTAGTTGATTTCATTAAAATAACCTGCATTTTCTATTTTTTTTAACATTATTTCAGTGTTTGTACCACTTAAGTAAGAACTTGAGTAAGTACTCACATAAAATAAAAAAGTAGTAATAAGAAACCAGTTTTATAAACTTTGTGACAATCAAGAAAACAGGCAAAAGTTTAAGCAACCAATAAACTAAAAACAACAGGTTTTTAGCACATGTCAAAATAACACCACATCGTAATCAAGGTCTGATGAATTAGCTAAAAATCATATAAATAAAATAATAATTATAAACTAATAATGCTTTAATCTTGTAGTCCTTGTAGACTATCGGTATTTTGCGGAAACATACGAATTATTTTTGTATTTATACGAAGTGAAAAAAATTACAACAATATACAATACAATGGTTGGACTTCCTGTAAAATTATGTCATTGTGGAAAACACGTTTCAAATGTCAAATGAAACTGCGGGCTTAGCATGGTAGTGTCGGAGGATTCATTTTCTGATTTCCATGGTGATCACATATCGAGAAAGTTCGAGACTAATTCCACAAGACAAATCTGTCAAATTATAATTTGAATTACGTTTTGGATGATACCAGCTGTACAGCCAATAGATTAATCATAATTTGCATCATTTTGCTTCCCGCTAATACCTATCCTATTATAATATAAATAAAATAATTATATCTTATAGAAACTAAAGTTTGTTTAGTTCGACTATCGAACTACTGGTAGGACTAGTTGGAATAAGCCGTTATTTCTTCACGCTCAAAAGAATTGAACCAATTTGGAGGAAATTTTGTAATGATAGGTAATAGATTAGGTCCTGGATTAACTCATAATAATGCTACTTTTATCCCAGATTAACGCAAACCTATTCGTCGTTCATATTAAAAGATTTATTATCTGTTTTTTTTGTCCCGAATTATTTATTTACTTGTTAAATTACACTGCTTAGCTAATAACAATACTAACATCTTTGTTCAACAAACATAAATATCTCGTCACTACAGTCATACAATATCAGTTTACGGTGAATCAGTAAATGATTTGTGGTCAAACCGTTGTCTTCAAGGACTTATTAATTTCGAGAACTTTACACGGACTGTTAATGAATGAATCATTCTATAATATATTGTTATTTACTTCATATGGTACACCCTAATGTAAGATTGCTAGATTTGCTACTAATTTTGCTTATAATAATAATAAAAACCCATGAAATGTTAAAAAAAACAAACAGCTTCTAACAAACTAAACAAAGAATTTCCACAATGAAATAAAACTTATCAAAAGATTATTTATGTAAATAGCAAAAGAAATACTATACAATTCAAAAATCTAGTTCATATTATCTATCTCTTAAGTCGTATCTCTTTATGACTGAGGGTCGTAATTCCCCCGCAGAATTAATTTGTAGGGAATTCTCTTGTGCAAGATACATCGTGGTGGGCGCCCTGGTCCTTCCACGGAAGACACATGTCCTCGGATATTGTAGTCCTCAAACATGTCGGTTTCTTTACGATGTTTTCCTTCACCGTTAAGCGAGTACAAATCCACACTTAACTTGAAAATACAAGTCATTGGTGTAGGGCCAGATTCAAACCAGTTCATATTATATCAAACAATTTAATTAAGTACGATACTTACTTACTCTATTGCAAAGGATGTCATAAAATATACATATTATTTTCAAAGAAGAATGACTTTTTATTTTCATTTAATTGTAAAGGAAAAATGTTTAATAGCCTTTTTGCTTTGGTATTATTTGGTACTAATAAACACAAAAAAACGAGATATCAACTGACACAGAAAAAAATAATAATAATTTCTTCTTTTTAATTGACGATATCCTTAAGCAATTATGGAAGGACATAAAATAATTATCTTTTCGATTAATAGTTTAGGTAAAGAATATTAAACTCACTAATTAGTTACATAAGATGGGATTTGGAGATACGGATAGCAAAAAAATAAGCCAGATGTCTTATTTGAATATTAATTAAAGTAAAAGATGACTTTTCGAAATATCTCGAAAACTGGATCCAATATAAATATAATAAAATGACACGCATAAAAATACACGTGATTTTGTCACGTTTAAGCATACATAAAAAAGTTATGTTCTTAATCAGGTTGTTAATTTAAATTAATTAGTTTAAAAATAATAAATATTAACATGACTACGGCGTGAAAATCAGAGTTAACTTAATTAAAATCAATGTGATACGATGTAGTCTTTATCACCGAAAAAAGAATTCACCATTTGAAATAGTCTGTGAAATGATTATGACAACATTTTGGCGTTCTCCGATTGGTGGACTATTTGGACTGTAAAAACATCAACAACATTTTTTTAAACTGGTAATTCAAGACTCTCGGTTTTGTGAATTACGTACAAAAAGCACATTTTATTATGATGATTAAAAAAGTAACCCCAAGTAATTCCCTGTTCCCCACGCACTATAATTCAGCGATCTTCAAAGAGAGAGTGAATCGGTTATTATCGGGTAAGTACGCTCCATCTTAGGCCATAGCCTTTGCTTACTATCAGGCAAACTATGGCCAAGTGCAAACCCGTTTCAGTAAAAAAAAGTGACAAACGAAATGTTTACCCCCTACAGTTATAAACATTATTAGTTTTTTGACCCGAGAGGGCGGTGTGAACGCGGTGACCTGTTGCGCAATACAATATTTTTGACATATCTTGAATAATGTCAATGTTAACATAAGTACTTGTAGATAAGTAAATTGAAATATTATATTGAATTATTATATTGATTGACTTATTTAGTTGTATTTAAAACTCCTATTTTTGAGTAAAATTTACCATAAAAATATAAATGGCATCAAAGAGCAAGCTTTACATTTTTTAAATTTGGGCTATTTACATATATCAGGTTTTTAATAATTATATAATCGTTTATGAAAAATAAGTTGAGAGACATTTATATAATATGTGTATACAAGACGTATTTTTAGATAGGTAAGTACGCAAAATGATATAAAACTTTAAAATAAGGTCAGTTTTAGATATATGTATGTTTTGTTTATTTGGTTAAATATCATTATCCGTGTTAATAAATTTAGTTATAAAATTAAGTTATAAAATTAGCCTACCCATCTATGAAAATAAAATTATATAAGTTAAGTCCACATTTTCATTATAATCCGCTTTCTTGTCAGCCTATAAGAAAGCTGTCACTTTAGATTCCCATCACAGGCATGTGAAACGATAGAATTTATAATAATTCGAGGCGGGAACACACATGTGAAAATCAAATACTCTAGCACGGACACAGTAGCAATTCTCTAAAAGAATCAAACTCAACTGCAAGTAGCGGTTGAGCATTATGCTGAGTGATGGAGCTAGAGTCAATGCTTGTGCTAGTAGTTTAGTAATCATTGTAAAGTTTAGTAACTTCTATTATTGATATACATACATGTATATTTACTTATTAATTATTTATTATATCTTGCGGTGATCAGCATATTTTAGTAACGCATAAATTATAAATATCACTGTGTTAGCATCGCTGAAGTAAACTGTACGCACTGACGTGTTCGTAGAAGCAAATGTAAAATAAAATAGAACACAAAAACATTTGATTGCTAATTTATGACATAGTAGAGAGTGTTACGAGAGATTCAGATTCAATACTGCTGTTATCTCCATGCTTAACTCTCTGATCGTGTATTGAATCCCAAATACCATGTTTTGGCTCGAATAAGTTCACTTTCTTCCACTTTTGTTCTCTATCTTGTGACGTTTCGTTTATGTGAAAGCTTTTTAATGTAGAATATAGAAAAGGTCTTAAATCCGAGAACCTGTGTCTTCCGTGGAAGGACCTAGGCGCCCAACACGATGTGTCTGCCCAAGAGAACATCCCTATGGATTTTACAGGGATTTACTTAATAATGATGAGCCCTTCCGTTGGTCGCATGATATTTAAATGTGTAGGACCTAGATCATAAAATGGTATTCGTTAAGTCATAGACGCTTTTAGGGTGTTTAAAAAACTCTTGACACTAGAGTTAGCCACGATCACACGATAAGAACTAAGAATAAATAACTACATAAAAAAACGATTCGAGGAGCTATTGGTTTTTTGTTAAAAAAGTATTTTAACTAACAGTACAATAATGTCTTAATGTAAGGTTAATTGAAAATACAAAAGTAAATTGACGTGATATATTTTCAATCATCAAATCATATATTAAGTTTTTTGCAAATCACCTCAGCCATATTATGACGTTTTGATCATAATAATAATTAACCCAAAACCTCATGAAGAGTGGTTAGCCTCACACAAAAACAAATAATAGAGTTTTTTTAAACACATATAAACAAAACGCAATAATTAACAAGAAAAAAAGTTCGTCAGGTAGTCAAAAGTTTCAATAGCTTCTTAATTACTAAAGTCAGGATTTCAATTCGCAATTAAACTTAAGCACGTAATTAATTAAGTGTCAAGTGGGTCTTTAAAAATACCCTTCTAGGTTTCTTTTTAAAGACCTACTGAGTTATCAATTTGAATATGCTTTTTTATCTATTTTTTTGTACTTAAATGGTTAACATGGCCATTATTTGTTCAAGTATTAGTGCTATAAATTAACACCAAACAAATAATGTTTTTTTTAAAGCAGACACTTTGACATCGCATATTTTAGAGGATTTTGTGTCATTATGTTTGTTTTTTTTTTTCGTGCATATTTTTGAAAACAACGTCTTTTAACCTTATAGCAGCTTGTGTAATGTTCTGTTTTTGAGATGGTCCAGAAGTTTTTTAATCCGTGTGTCAACTTACCTGCAAAAAAGAAACATTATTTAGTACACAGATTTATTTGATGCATGAGATTCCTACAAACTAAATACTTTTTGAAATAAATCAGTTTGGTATTGAAAAAGATATGACATTATTTTTAACTGACTTCAAAAAAAGTAGGTTATTAAGTCTTCTGAAAGTTTTTTTGTATGAGCACCCAGATGAGCTAATCAATCATCAGCAGGCCTACCATAACGTTTTTAAAAGCAGTGTCATTGCCGCTTCGCTGCGATTCCGCTGAAATTCAATGCTGCTAATATTCGTACCACAAGCTTATGACGTAATATCGCGTTCCAGCGGATTTCAAGCGGATTAGGGATGAGACACTGAACGAATGATTTCGCTAAAACTGCATAAAATGAAAGAGTTTGTGATAAAATATAGCACAACCTATAGTAGTTTTGCTTTCAAAATTTGTCACTGTCACTGATTCGAAAACAGTTCAATATTTTCTTTGAAACTATCGTACTTGCGTGTTGCCAGATATCGGCTTCAACCGTATTTAGCTCTTTTCAAATACATAATGTAGTAAAAAAGCACAATAACAATTATAAATAATCATGCAAGTATGCAGTATGCAAGGGGTACATGCAGTATGCAAGGAATATTTTTTTAATTTTTTATTATTAAATTTCGTAAAATGTACATAGCTATTGCGACTGGAGTTGGTATACATTGTTTTGTGTACATTTTATGCCGAAAAAAGTATCCTGTATTATTTTCCTAACCATTTATTTTATTTAAATTTGAGCCCGGCTTTCAGCTGGTGTACATTTTCAAACTTTTTTCAAAGAGTTCGTGCTTATTTGTATACAGAAATGGTACGAACTGCCAGATCACTATGTCTTATTCTCTTTTTTGCTTGTGTGTGTATAAAAAATGTCATGTACGGTATAAAAAAATATTCTGGTAGCACTGAATGATTTTGTAAACAAACTACCATAACAAACTGCCTATAAATTATAACTGTTTTATATATAGAAATGCATTGGGTCCCCGATTTAGAGGTGATACATTTGGTGCTGTATGAATACTACACAGTATGATGGACAGAATATCGCATGAATGTGTTCATGCACAGTGAAAAACTTATCTAGATAAACCAAACACTTTGGATACGCTTCTTAACAAAAAGTTGATTTCTTCAAGCGGCTTTTTGTTCTCGATACAAGCTGATGGAACGTGGTGGATCACCATGACTGTGATCACGATACCAAGACGGTGACAAACCATCATCAACTTCTTACGAGCAAGCAAGGCTGCAGTCGGATATACTCCATCTATTGGAGCTGGAAGATGATCAAATTCCTCTGCAAGCAGTATAACCACTTCGTAGACGAACGTTTACTCGTGTAAATTACTTTTCTGTGTGAATACTCTAAACATACGATGTGGATACATAAACTTAAAAGTTTTTTTCAATAAATTGATGTTATAAGCTTGAATTTATTTTTACTGGACGACAGTTATTATGTTGGGGAACATAAACATATAACACAGAAGTTAGCTCTAATTAATCATCCTTTTTAACTCTAAGATATCATTTAGATTGTTAGCTTATGCGTTCTATATTGTGTCTCAACTATACTAATTTATAAAATAGGTTTGTGTGGTGTAGGCATAGTGTGTCGTACATAGTCTAACTATACTGCTACTTTATACCTTTAAGCACAAGATGGGACCTATTTAAGATTTATGTTTAAATTAAACAAATAGTTATTGTACATTTTGTCTTATTAACAGTTAATTTAATACCCTATTCACAATAGTATATATAGAGGGGCACTGAGCAAGTCACTGTTCTCAAAGCTAGGGTACACCAACATTCTGCATAACGATGCCCTGCTGCGGTACTGAATCATCGTTATATTGCCACCTCATCTGCTGTGGCGGTAGTGTGATCTCGAACTGGGTCCCTGCTGTAGTTTTGGGTCGTGATAGTTGGCTCTTTAGCTTGCTGTTGGCTAATGAATAATAAATAGCTGCAGCTTGAGATTTATTTTCGTTGCTCCACATATTCACTGGTGTTCGGTATTTTCGCAAAAATTGTGCCGAACCACACACACATAACCATTGTATATCAATTAAATTCAGTTTTCTTTCATATTTTCAATAATTCAAAGGATTTAAATGGAAAAATATCTCAAATACGCAAGCAGATAGCAGCGTTTTTAGCATCTCAAAATAATGTCAAATTGACAGCTCAGCGATAATGATTCCGCTGGCAATTAGACGTTATGGTACCAATTTAGGCAAAACGTCTAGGAAATGAATGAACAAAATCGCGTGACGTCATCAAAACCTCGACGCGCCGCGACACTGATTCCACCTTATTTAAACGTCAGAAACTAGACGTTGTAGTACCGATTATCGCAGCAGCACTGCTGCAGTACTGCTATAAGACGTTGTGGTAGGCCTGCAGATCACCTTTCTCGTAAACTTGCATAAATCTATATTAATATTATAAAGCTGAAGAGTTTGTTTGTTTGAACGCGCTAATCTCAGGAACTACTGGTGCGAATTGAAAAAATATTTTTGTGTTTAATAGACCATTTATCGAGGAAGGCTTTAGGCTATATAACATCACGCTGCAACTAATAGGAGCAAAGAAATAATGGAAAATGTGGAAAAAACGGGGAAAATTCATCTTTGAGGGCTTTCGTTGCGTGCGCTACGAAAACGGAACAAGATATAAAAAAAATGTGTTTATAAGAATTATTTCTTTTGAAATTATTTAATAAAATGTCCTCAACAATATACTATCTTTTAAGGTTAACTCACTAGAACTGTTTTAATGGTAAAAACTATTCCACGTGGACGAAGTCGCGGGCACCAGCTAGTTTAGAATAATAAGAGGTATTATGTTAAATCTCCATACATAGGTATTTGGCTGTTTGTCTAGTACGGCAGTAGTTAAGCCATCTCTAAGGCCCTTAGGGCGGCTAGATAAACTATCATATCATATCACACCAGAGTTGGCCACTCTCATTCGATAAGAAAAATAATACATTATGATTAAACAGTTTTTATAATTATTTAGCTAGCGCAAATAAATTACTCCATATTCTTAAAACGGGCAAAACACAACAAATTCGCCCACTTTACCAATAAGTTAAATATAAGTATTAGGAAGCACAACTCAAGTAGGTAATAATTTAAAAATAGTTAACGCATAAAAAGACAATAAACAAACGAATAAAGCCGCAAAAACCGAATTTATGTCAGTGGCCCGCTTACACACTTATCCACAATATAAATAAAAACACCATTACATTACTTGCGGTACAAAATATTATATTATCCATTATGCAAGATGTTACGTAATGTGGAAATAAGAACGACGTTACATTTGCCCACTAGCTAGAGTTAAGCGTTGCTCACACGTAAAAATATGAGGGGCAGTCGTGCGTGCGTTTTTTCTTTTTTTACCGACTTCTTAGGGCGGTTTGAAAACTGTGTCACCAGAGTTGGGCACTCTCATACGAAAACTTTAACAAATTCTTAAAGAAGGAGATTATCAATTCAATCCATATGTTTTTGATATTGTCAGAATTAGATAAGGCATCCAATTTTTTTTAATTATTAGGAACTTAGGTTCTAATGTAAATTTTATTTAAATTGATTCAGTTGATTCTTTGAGATTCTTATAGGTAAATAGGTGCCAAAGCAAAGAAGTTTTTTTCCAAATTATACTTACGTACCTAAGGCAAGATAAAAAGTAGTCTATATCACAACAATTTTTAAACGCACTAAGCGAAATAATTATTTTTAGTAAAATAACTTACTGTATTTAAGATTCATTAAAGAAGTAGGCTTAACTGCACTTTTCAAAATAACTGTATATTTCAATCAAAATTTTTGTTATGATTTTTATGAAAATTAATTTAGGTGAAGCAAGATAAGATAAGATAAGATAAGATATTTCTTTAATGTACCTACACCAAAAAATTACATAATGAAAGATGAAGTACCTGAACTTAATATCGTATAATCACATACGTGTACCTAGCATTTCTAAATTAAATGTCATATAATCACAAACAGCATACATGTATGTACATTGCTTTATAATTGGTTGACTTCTAAATGCTGAATAAATAGTCGATGTTGACATTGGTACAGGTTTTTTGGTAGATCGGTGTCATTGATAGATATGTCGTGGGTTTCAAGGTTTTTAAGCGCTTTTCTTTCTTGTATCTCTCTCTCTTTGAGTCGTATTTCCTCATGACTAAGGGTCGTGACTCCCCCGCAGAATTAATTCGCTAGGGGAGTTTTCTTGGGCAGATATACCTATCGTGAGCGCCCAGGTCCATCCAAGGGAGACGCATGTCCTCGGATATTGTGGTCCTCAAACATGTCGGTTTCCTCACGATGTTTTATCACTAGGTATAGAGATAGTTTCAGTCCCCGGTAAGGACATAGGATAGTTTTTATCCCACGGGATAAAAACGTTTTTACAGCGGATTACACCGCGGGCCATAGCTAGTTAACTATAATTTGTACTTAAATAAAATAGTTATACTAAAGACATATATTTCCATCTTCGAAGTAAATGTGTAAATAATCGATAAAAAAATATCGACATTGCACAGCCGATGAAGTTGAAGCGTACTGTGTACATGAACATCTCGTGCGTCGTAGTGTGCGTGCCGAAAGTGTGTTAGTTTTAGTAAATGGTGACACCTGTTTTGCTATATCAAATTAAGAAAGAATTCGCCTCTAGTCACAAGGCGACAAGCATGGACTTCAAAGCTCTGTGCATTATACCTTGAGCATCTTAAATAAATAGAATACATATGTGCAACTTCTATGTAAAGTCAATGACAAACAAAATAAATACACAAATTGATGACAGGATTTCCCTTTTTTATGTTTTAAAAGGAAACTATTATTATACCTAATTAATATTTTGCGTTAACCCAAGACCTACATTCTAAAATATACATATGTAAAAGTAGATTATTCTAGCAAAAAAGAAGGTATAATAGCATATTTAGTCACAAATTTTAGCTAAATTCTAAGAAAAATCATAGATGTGCTGAATAATTTTTATCTTGCACATAAGAAAGTTACTTGCACTACAACAAGAAAAAATAGTACCTAATCTATACTAACATTATAAAGCTGAAGAGTTTGTTTGTTTGAACGCGCTTATTTCAGGAACTACTGGTGCGAATTGATAAAATCTTTTTGTGTTGGATAGACCATTTATCGAGGAAAGCTTTAGGCTATATAACATCACGCTGCAACTAATAGGAGCGAAGAAACAATAGAAAATGTGGAAAAAACGGGGAAAATTATTCATCTTTGAGGGCTTCCGTTGCGTGCGCTGTGAAAACGGTTCAAGATATCAAAAAAATGTGTATGAAAGAATTATTCCTCTTGTAATGATCTAACAAAATGTCCTCAACAGTATATGTCTATCTTTTAGGGTTACCTCACTAGAACTGCTTTATGGTAATAACTATTCCACGCGGACGAAGTCGCGCGCACCAGCTAGTAAATGAATATTAAAAAAACATAATTCTGAAACTATGGCCCGCCACTTCAATTTTATCAAGAAAAAATGTTTTAATAAATAACTAACTATAACGTCATATCATAATACTCAGGTCTTTTAGTATCCATACAGAAAATAAAATATTTAACTAACGACACCTAAACATAGTTTCTGAAAAGCAATAAATGACTTTTGACTTTGAGTAATTCGCAGTTTGGCTTCCGCTTGTAACCTCAGCAAGCCCTTGGGCAATTAGCAAAACAAACACAAGATTCACACGCGGAAAGATCAACGCAGAGTTAGTCAGTTAGTCATAGTTAATATTTAACACCATTCATGTCGAGATATGTGTAATATAGTAACTTTGTACATATGTTTGTATGTAAGCTCTAAAATACGTATAAAAATAAATTTATTGAAACAACATGAAAATAGCATACGGAATAAGACATCTACAAAATTACCTACATAACAAACTTAAGCTGTTACTTGAGTGTTGCTTAGGTTATATGTATATAGTCATGTATTTATGACGAAATGAGTACATAATTAATTAGGGTAGGTACTACCATGATAGAAGTATAACACACAGTAATGGTTAATACGGGTAGGTAAGTACATACAGAAGATATACACATACAAATATACATGGGTAGGTATAGGCAGGCATACATTATGTAGCCGATTTGAATTAACTAAGCTAACTAGCTGTTCGTCATAGTTCTGCAGTCTTTTAAACCATATCAGAAGCCCTTCAGATGATTTGAAAACTCCTGACAATTCACCATCTCGTAGGTATTCACTTACAAAGTAATACTTATGTAAAATAAATCATGAATGGTGAAATTTCATATTCGTCTAAATGTAAACAAGTAAAACCATGGTTCAAACTAGTACAAACCTAATCTAAAGCCATTGCTTAGTCTTACACAGTTAAGTTACGGTTCATCAACCTCACTTAGGCATGGTTAAGTTGGAATTACCATCAAATATCGACCGTGAACTTTGTTGCTCTTACTTACCATATATCTTATTCTATTAGAAATAGTCGAACTTTGCAACGGGTACTAAAATATTGCTGAAATATTTTTATTACCTCTATTCGGGTTCGATTCCCGCATGACACAAGTATTTATGTACTTTAAAAATTTATAATTACTTGTGTTGAGTCTGGTCGTTTGTATGTATAATAAGTATGTATTTACAAAAGAAAAGTATATAAGTATTATATCCGTTATTTAGTACCCACGACACAAGCGTTTGCTTAGTGTGGGGCTAGATGGCGCTGTGTGTGTGTGCTATTCTATGTATGACATTTTGTTTTTTTAGAACAGAACAAAGTTGAAACATATAATATTTTTTAAATATACCCAATTTTCATGCTATAGTGCAGATACTGTACAGGTTGGTATCAAAATTACTGGCTGACAATAAATTAAAATAAATGAAATGGACTTGATTCATGCATTAGGTAAGTACCTCTATGTGAAAATTCCGTCAAAAACAGCCTTGGCTTCACTATCAATCAATCAAAGTCATTTAAAACCAACTAATTTAATGTAATAACACTTAAAACAACAATAAACGTTGTCTTTGGATATTAACAGCAAATAATTCTAAGTGTAAAACTGTAAAATGTTTAAATTGTAATTGTAAATTGTCGCTGTAGGTAGAAGGTATATTCGGTCATGGTCCAAGACAAAAAATAATGTCAATGTGACTCGCGACCATGGTTGTTGTATTTATGAAATTTACACTATGGGCTGAATGTTGAGGAATTTAAAGACTGCTCACGAATAGAGTAATAAATAGATAGATAGATAGATAGATTAACTCTTTATTGTTGACACATATTAAAAAAACAGTACATAAAACAAATTGTATCTAAACTAGTGCCACAAGTGACGGCCTTATCGCTAAAAGCGATCTCTTCCAGGCAACCTTCGGCTGGAGAGAAATAAGCCAAAAGAAAGAAAAAAAAAGAATGTGGTGTACAACAAAAAGGAAATAAGAAATATATAAATAGGTAATGTAGAGTTCCAAATAGCTATATATAATAAAATTATGAAGTCGATTGTTCATCTCGAAATAGCACAAGTAAAGTTTCGAGCACGTCTAGTTTAATTTCGAGCAACCTAGGGGGCTGCTCATATATCTTCATATAATACAGATTTGCTTCATATATACAGCATTAAGTATCATTGGCTAAAATACGAGTAATCGTTTTTTTTTTTTTGTAGTTTTTGTTTCATTTATAAAAAATCAATATACGAAACAAAGATAAGTATATAACTGGAATACTTCCCAACTTGTGATGAATTATCAAATAAATCGGCTAAAATAATAGTAAAAATTTATATTTTTCTCGTATATGTTTAGGGATTAAATTTATTGCCAGTTTTACAAAAAAAATGTCAATGTTCGGACAAAAATCTAAAAACCTATGCTTCTGAAGACACAGAAACCAATTCTAACCCAAGGTTTATTGTGGCAATATGTCAACAGATAATTAACAAAGTCCTATTACTACCAATAAATTGATTATTATCTTTAGGTAAAATCTGTGTACCTAAGATTTCCTAGAGTGTGACTGGTAGCAGCACATCTGCACATATTAGGCTTTAAGAGATCATATCTTGGTCGGAAAGTTTTAGTTCCAATTTTATCCACGCTAAGTTTTTTGCGTGATCCTTGTTTAGTGCTTAAAGCAAGAATATTGCTGAAAACATTGTAAACTTTTCCTACCAATAAAATATTATTGATTGATATGAATACGAAGTAATTGATTTCATGAGTTTTAGTTTGTAAAAACGTTTCTTTAACAAACAACTTTTGTATGGATATCATCATAATAAACCAACAATGTTTATGTTAAATCTACTTACATATATCTTTCTTTATCTCTACAAACAATAAAGCTAAAGAGGGCCAAAATCTGTACATCGAAGGTATTAAAAAAATTACATAGTTTTTTTTTGGTTTCGCATCACAAAAAAACGGCTGAACAAATCTTCATGATTTCCGGTACGTAGATGACATAGGGTAAGTTTTCTTCCGAAATAATGCGAGCGATGTCGTGGACGTTCACTAGTTAGTAATAATAATACGTCTTCTTCTTCTTATTGAATGAAAGTGGCCAACTCTGGTGTCGAGAGTTTATCAAACCGCCCTCTCGGGGCCTCTGTCATGGCTTAACGACTACCCTACAAGACAAACAGCCAGGACCTACAAATTAACGTGTCATCTGACCCATGGCAGTGCCCAAAATGGAATGCCACTTTTATTATAAAAAGACGTATAAAATACTAATAAACTTATCAATCAACCACGTATATATAAGATAATTATATTTACTGAAACAGTTTCAGTTTAAAACTCAATTATCAACACAACAAGGCACCGGTTACTCAACCGTTAAATCGCATGTAATCACTTTAAAGACGCTTTCTAAAACTTTATTCATCGGACAGCTAAACAAATACAAATGATTTGTACGCTCTTAGGAAATTATCAAGAACGGGTCACTTTTTAACCTTCAATACGAAATGATAAGGGTTTGCAAGTTTGCCTTGTGGATCTTTATATTTATATGAGTCTGGTCGTTTCTATGTTTTTTTTTACATGGGATAGGTTTACCAGCCTGCCTGATGTTAGCCTAGGATGCAACACGCTTACCTTGAAGATACCTATTAACTCTAGATTTGAAGATGTATAATCAGTATGTATTTTCAAAGAAAAGTATAGGTATATCCGTTGTCTAGTAGGTACCCACGATACAAGCGTTTGCTTAGTGTGGGGCTAGATGGCGCTGTGTACATTGTCCCGGGTATTGATTTATTTATTTGTTTACAGCGTTGTAACTGCTAACTGTAAAATAAATTGACAACTTTTGGACTAGTTTTCATAAGAACGTTGAAATGTTTATTTATTTCCATGTCCTTGCTATGCAGTTATTTGAAAAATGCTTACGTTTAGGTAAAATAATCCTGTTTACAATTTAAGTTATCAAGTCACTTTAAGGGCAACTTAAAGTTTAGTAAGAACATTTTGGTGAAATAACTAGAATACTTGAAGGAATATATTCACCACTATGTGAAAGAAACTCACCATAAAACTTGATCAATTAAATATTTTTAAACGTGTTTATAAAATCATGACTGTCAGTTTCATGACCTTGACTTTGAACCAAATAACCTGTTTGACATTGACGTAAGAAGAAATCACATTTTCCCAATAAAAAGTTTCCATATTTTATACAAAATAAAATGAGATACTCATTCGACATAAATTACATTACTCCGTAATAAAAGCTGAACACAATGTTCTTTCACCCTTTCACTATTATGGAAGTTACAGCATAATGTAATTTGGAAACTTTATTGATATTTTTAAACTTAACATCCACAGATCATATTGCTCATAGACCCCCAATTATACGAGCTATAGTAGAAACCATTTCGTAAAACATGCAAACTGTACTGACCAATTAGCATGCAATTTTATCACGTATCCCAGGCCATGGACTAATCAGATATTTAACTGATAATTATTTATATTTGACTTATAAAGTGGTTAAAAACTATTTTAGAGATATAACTCATATAATTAAACTAACATTTTGTTAAAAACTAATTTAAAAAACTAAATACTAACATTTAGATCAAGCTGTGTACACATATTTTGGAACTTGTTCTGGATCAAAACTAGCTTTAAATGTATATTGAGTTCATTTAAGAACACATTCTGTTTTGTGTGTCATTATGAAATAAATAAATAAAATAAAAACTTAAACTACTTAAGATGAGATGTTACTTGTAGCAATACAAGGTTTAAGAAGCCCATATATGTATGTTGACAGAGCTTGCAGTCTTCAGTCAGTCTTCTTTGCAGACTTCCGACTACAAGGAAATCAGCTCGTCACAGTCGTTAGAACGTAATAAAATAACTAACTTACTCAATGACAAACTTCCACCTACAAAAATAGGTATTCATTTTTGTCGTACGAGTACTTAGGAGTCACTTACTCGTTGGCAAATTAACTTCTAACGAAAATCGGTATTGTTTTGTTTAGACTCATTGAGGAGTCTTTAGCTTATTTCGTCGTTGTTAATAACAAACAACAAAGTGGGTCAAAACACAGTTACATTTACTCCGAACAGGTTAAAATTACGTAATGTTTAAGGAAACAAACCTGTAGGTTCCGAAATAAGTGTTGGCGAGTTTTTCAAGCTATCAAGTTACTACTGCGTACTTTTGGTACTTTTTCTCAATTAATTTTTAAGGTGCAACTTAAAGTTTTCGTAAACTAAATGTTTATATGATACGAAATTTTAGTAAAATTTGCAAAATATGCCATTAGTTTTCTAGGAATGATGAATTTGGGTTTGAATTTCTCACAATTTTTGTTTAGCTTATGATTTGTGACTCACTCGTACTTTTTTTATTGACTATGCCCATTCCTGCATGTAAGAATTACATTTTTGTATGGCAGGTCTCTTTTCAAGAAAATGTTTTTTTTTTTTTTTCATACCTGGGGTAGGTTTACGTTTGACTACAGCCTGCCTGTAGGTTGCATTTCATTGCAATGAAAGATAAAATGGATATTAAGTTAGACAAGATTTTTTATTTATTTCTAAAATTGAAAATATTTAATTTTTAAAGAGACAGGATGATTAAGGAACTTTATAAATAAAGCACAATCGATATCAAAACATTATTTGCAATATTTATTTTGACAACATCTATGCTTCGATTATTAAATGACCACTGACCACTATACAAGCATTTACTGATATTACAAACATTATGCAAGTGCAAAAAAATAAAAATTTCACGCTTAAAGGTGCAAAGAACTTAATTTAACAGTTATGTGATATGCGGTAGTAAAATTACTAAGTAATGGAGGAATATCCCGTATTCAAGTACTGAGTATCGTCCCGTTAGGGTATGACCAAGATGATTTCGAATGTGGATGAAAATGGAACTAAAAGACTTTGTTGTGTTTTTTTAATACCCAAATATAGATAGAACGCGTATATGAGAAAGATTCACGCTTATCCATTTCAGAAACAATAAACCTATGTCATATAGGTTTAATGTTTATTATTGTTTATTTTGTTATTTTTTTTACTAGCGTTTGCTTAGTGTGGGGCTAGATGGCGCTGTGTGCAATGTCCCGGAATATTTATTTATTTTATTTTATTTATTTATATCTGAAGACATACATATATCGTATCTTCTGTGAAAAGAACTGATTCTGATAATTTCTTCTGTGTGCAATGTCCCGGAATATTTATTATTATTATTTATTATTATTCCTTTTTCTTCCTCAGATTCCTTCCACAGAAGACACAAGCTTCATCACCACCGTAACTTATATGCCCCAAATACTCCAGTGATTTAATTAGAATAAAATTAAAATAAAACTGGAGTAATATAGTGTTTTTTTTTAATAAAATTAAAACGCAGTAGTCACGTTACCAATGAGAAAATACGACTTAAAAGACAGCTAGATTCACTCACCATGTTTTGAATTTAAAAACTTATCTATCACTCTAGTATTTCTAGTTCACCATCATCATCGGGTGCCATCTTCTTATTGAAGTTCGGAGGTGAGTTGGCAAAACTTCTTGCTATCCCATGCTGCTTCTCTAGATGGTCACAGTAAAAAAGGCTTTTCACTTAAGAACAAGACTCTTCTGTTGTACTCATATTTTATTATTTTATATTTATTTTTATGTTGCTTGAGACAACAGATGTATTTTGTTCTTATTCTAAAGCGATCTAAAACGTAAATATTTAGCAAAAGTGCTGCCGTTGCAAGTTGCGGCGAAAAATATCTTTTATAAACTCTAGAACTGTATTAAAACCTGTTTATGGTTTATCAATGGGACTTCTTGTAATTGAGATACTCCGGGGAAAACCACATGGAGTTTTTAAGCTGGATTTTTATTACCATGTATTTTTTGGGAACCGATTGCATTGCTTTTTGGGTGTGTTCCGGAAAACGGCAATGTTTTTGTATATAAATAAGTTTATTTATTTGACATATTTAATTCTAAAATAAATATATATGTGTCGCTTCAGGTGGCTAAAAATATTAATGCCTGACTGAAAAATAATTATTAGATTATTACTATCTCTTTTCTCTACACTAGGTTTTCCTGTGTCGTATGTAACAAGCAATAAGTCAATAGATAAAATATTACACTTAAGATTGTCTACTAGAAACCCCTATTTGAGACAAAAGTTTCTTATGACGACAGTCATACGAAAACCTTTATTTACTTCCTTTCCAAATGGTAGAAAATCGACAAAAACCTTAATTACTAATTTACCTTTACTAAGTACACCATCGCTAACTAATTTCACACATCACTAGCCGTGATTTGTGAGTATGTATGTAAGTATGTGATATGGAACTATGTTTGTATTTCTTTCAAAATTGAGCAGCAGCAATTCATATCTCTGCCAGATTGGTTACCTGGAAGAGATTGCTTTGAGCAATAAAGGCTGGCGACTTTATCAGGACACTAACTTTCCGAGTTTTAGGATTTCAAACCTCAGTAATTTTTGCATGTCACTTAATGACGCTTATCAACGAGAAATAATAAGCCTTAAGATTATTCTTACTATAAAACAGTAGTGATTGCAAATTACTGCTTGGAAATCTAACCTACAATAAAATGTACAGACATACCTACACAGACCCTGCCATATTAGATAATAAGTTACTTATAACTCTGGCATAAAACGGAAGTCACTAAAGATAGGATTTTTAGTCAAGATTAAAGCGAGTAACATCGCATGGTGCCACTAGTTGTCCATACTTTTTCTCGTCTAAGGTACTTGTTAGTCGTCTCCATTGTACACGTAGAAAGTGCATGCATTGTTAAAACCAGAGGAGTAAATATTAAAGTGTTGATAGAATGGCCAAATTTGAGACAAATTCATTAAATTTCAGGTAAAGTAAAATGTTTAGAAAGCATACTTGGTCAAAGAAATAGAGGTTAGAGGTAGTTTTTTAAATTCACTTGCCTGTAGGTGTTACCAGCGTTAATCTGGGCGAAAAAACCTGTTTTGGTTATCTAACTTCTAAGCTAAATTTTATTGGAAACGGTTCAACTGTTTAAGATTGAAGCAGAAACTTCCATCAACAATCTTTCGCCATTATACTATTAACAAGTGGGTGCTCGCGACTTCGCTCGCATTTAGAAGTAAAACTTGCATCCCCTATTTCACCCCTTTAAAAGTGACATTTCCAAAAATCCTTTCTTAGCGGATGCCTACGTCATAACATCTATCTTCATTCCAAATTTCAGCCCAATCCGTCCAGTGGTTTGGGCTGTGCGTTGATAGATCACTATATCAGTCAGTCAGTCACCTTTGAGTTTTATATATTTAGATTTGTTAGGCCATGTACTTTGAATTTTATTATAATTTTCTGAAGCACAAAACATATTCAAAGGCGTTGTTATCAATTCTTTATCACGTAGCCCAATTTATTTTGTTAATCTCTTTCTAACATAAACTAGCTCCATATTCCATCTTACATAAGTAACAAACGACATCCATTTAAAGATTTAAATATATTAAACAGTTGTCAGATAGTTTGACAATGAGATGACAATCTTCTTACAATGGGATACATGCCCACGTGCATTGTGAAGTTGCTTCATTCAACACTTGTAGTAAATGTATGAATCATAGTCTAAAAGTAAAAGTTTGTGAGTATGTGTATGTCTAGTAGTAAGTAATAGTTTGGTGATAAATTAGAAAAAAAAATACTACCTTCATTGTATTGCCAATTATTTATTTAACCCGAAATAAAAAAGAATCACCTATGGGTTCAACTTACACATACGAAATTTGTTTGAAAACGAAAATTGACATAGTTCATCGTACTCAAATTTTATCAAATTCAGACAATATCAAACACTTACAAGTCTAATTCTTCTTCTTCTTCTTCGTATTGAATGAGAGTGGCCTACTCTGCTGTCGAGAGCTTATAAACCGCCCTAAGGGCCTCTGACATGGCTTAACGACTGCCGTACTATACAAACAGCCGGGACCTACAATTTAACGTGTCATCCGACCCACGGAAGCGCCCAAAATGGAATGCTGCTTTTCGGTCACCCATCCAACGACTGACCGCGTCGACCTTTGCTTAACTTTGATAATCGCATGCGATTGCCTCCGCTAGCTGAGCTACGGGCGCTTCGCACTAGTCTTATTGATAACGTCCTTTATTTTAAAAAGAACACAGAAAGGATGTTCAGCAATTCGATAAAATATTATGTGCTAAATAAATAACTTAACAATACGTGCGTATACGCAAACGAAACATTTATTTAGACAAATCCATTATAACAGAATAACAGCTATTGTAATTTCATAATTTGTATCAACAGTCCGTTTGCATAAATCATTGTTTAACAACTGTTTAAACTTTACATTTACTAAGCAACAGTTAATGTGGCCTTAGGAATCTGTAATCATGGCTACTCGTCAATATTATAGTAGTAAATAATGAGTAAATGTGTTTAGAGTTGAAAATTATGGACAGCACGCGGGGGAGTGACGACCCTCAGTAATAACGATTACGATTTAAAGAAAAGAGAAACTCACACGTGAGGATTCACAACCGTCAGTAAAGAGGAATACGATTCAAAGAGGAAAAATACCAAAGTTTCAAAATGATATTTTTTTTTACGTGGGATAGGTTTACGTTTGTCTACAGCCTGCCTGATGTTAAGCATTGCTGCAGCCTAGGGTGTAACACGCTTACCGTTTTACAAACCTATAAATATATCGAAAAGATCTTAGTAAACCATTATGTATATAATAAATAATACTAGATGAAGAAATAAAGATCTCGCCTCTAGATAACAAGTCACATAGGTTTCGTTGTTTGTTTGAAATCTTCAACCTAACTATATATATATATTCCTAACCTATACATTTTATCTTGAATATCTTTATTTGGTTACCTATTTACGATTTACTATATACACCTAATTTTGCCCTAGCTATACATACAGCAACTTTTGACATAATTTTTATTTTATTGTTTTATTTTTATTAATATTTAATGTTATTTCATGATTGTGTGACCTATTATTATTTTTGACTTATGTATGTGTAATTATTGTAACTGGTTATCGTAATAATTATAATTTGAATAAAAAAAATAAAATAACAGATTATACGATAATGCGAGCTGTCTATCATGCCTTAAAATTTAGACTACAACATCTTAAGTTAGTTAAGTTAACTTGCAACATGCATGTTTACTCACTCACACCTTTACTTAACCGACAGTTAAGAAACTGTTTACCGTTGATTTACAACTGATTACCAATCAATAGCTTAGGGCCTAGCCGGTTAAATGTTTGGTGCAACTCGCCCTAAATGTTATGTAAGTAATTGTGTTTATGTTGTATATAAAGTGCTTATGTAGTAGATAAATTGCTTTTAGCAATAATAAAAATGCAGCAATTTGGTGATGGTAATGAAGGTTTTTAGAACCTACTTTGTAAAGTACATCGACCATCAGACACGTCCAATCTACCAGTTCCACCTTAAAGTTTTATTTCATTAATTTAAGAATTCCATGAAATGAAAGTCAAATTTCAATTAAACATTTTGTTGTTAAAACCTAGCGGTTTGTTTGGGCCGCGTCGTGTGAGAACCAATTCCATCTAGCCAAGCCACTGATGACATGATCAACTTTACCTATGAATATGACATCTTTATCTGATAATGACCTATGGTATGCCTCACAGTTAAATAAATAAATAAATAAATATTCCGGGACATTGCACACAGCGCCATCTAGCCCCACACTAAGCAAACGCTTGTGTCGTGGGTACTAGATAACGGATATAATACTTATATACTTTTCTTTTGTAAATACATACCTATTATACATACAAAAGACCAGACACAACACAAGTCAAAATTATTTTTTAAAATTCACAAATACTTGTGTCACGCGGGAATCGAACCCGCAACCCCAAGATTAGAAGGCAGAGCCACTACCAACTAAGCTAACAGGCCAGTCTAAAATGTAAAATAACATCAATTTTCAATAATTTGCATAACTTTCAAGAATTTTATTTCTTAGAAATACAAATAAGTATCTATTAAAAACACCATTCAGTCTAAGAAACAACCTCCTCATTTTTTAAAGTAATTTAGAAATGACCGTCAATATTATCAAAAGCTAAAATCAAAGGTCCTGTTTAATAAACCTTAATGAAAGGTTAACCGAATAAATCAAAGTAAATGATGCGTTGAACTACAAAAGCGACATAAATGAGATAACTCAATTATGACATCTCCTAATTCGTATAAATTTATGATATTCATCTAAAGACATCCGACTTCATAGACGTCTAATTGTGACAAAGATATTTTGTTACCCACTATCTCTGTCTCTTTCTCTTTAAGTCGTATTTCCTCTTGATTGAGGGTCGGGTCGTGTCTCCCCCGCAGAATTACCTAATTTGTTCCGAGGAGTTCTCTTGGGCAGATACATCGTGGTGGGCGCCCAGGTCCTTCCACAGAAGACACATGTCCTCTGACTTTGTGGTCCTCAAATATGTCGGTTTCAACACGATGTTTTCCCTCACCGTTAAGCATTTAGTAGAAATAAATAATTATAATTTATGATTCAAGACAAATTTGCCCAGAAATAGAATATAAAGATAAAGTTACATCAAATATGTGAAAAGAGACTAAGAAAGGAGCCTTACGAATAAATAGTCTATGTTAACCAAAGGTTTAATGGATAGATATGCTTATCTCACAGATATGGTATAACCAGACTAGTAAATTAAATCGTGGGTTAATCTATAGATGGACTTAATGTTAGTGTATTAGAATAATTTAGAGTATGGTTGTGTTATCTACTTTATTCCTCCGGTTGAGGTTTTAAAACTTTGATGATTTTTAAACCTGATGGTTAGATATTTGATTACAATTTTTGCTACTCATAAGTGCCAAAAAGTGTTAAACCAGGGTATAATTTACAAATCTACCATTATAACAAGTTTCATTCAAATTGGTTCAGCCGTTAATGTTATTTAAAAATAACAAACAAACACACACGCACACTTACAAACTTTCATCTTGATTTTTTTTGTGGAATTCCCTCACTATAAACTTGAATCTAAAAATATATTTAAGGTAATCCTAAGTTACCACTAAATCTACATCTTATGTCACTTCCAAGTATTACCATATTAAAATGTTACCATATATTTCCCCAGTTATCGAAGGCGAGCCATAATTCGGTAGGACATTGCAACACTGTTCCGCTCTGAATTCCAAGACGGTACTTTCACACTAGCGACGTAGGCATGCCATAATCGGGGTAATTTATTGATTGTATAGGGCAATACTGGGTTACATGTGTAATGTTACTACTAAGGTTTGTATTTTTTTATAATAAGTTGGAATGAGAATGGTCATCTCTGGTGTCGATAATTTACTAACTGCCTAACAAATTATCCTCGCATTTATCACTAGAAAGTAGTTAGCCAGGAATAAAAATAAACAGATTTTTAAATAGTAATATAGTACAAAATATAAAATATACGACCTTGTCGTGAATTTAAATGGTAAGTACCTTTTTATAGATAAAGATAAAATATACTAAGTTGTAAGCAAGAATCCCCGGAAGAACCTGCCTCTCTACGACACAGTTTGGTACTAATGTAAGAGACAGTGCTACTTGTAAGATGTAATATTATTTGTTTACAATAAATCTTTATCTTATCTTGTAGCAATGATTGATCACTCCTAGAATAACGTAAGTATTTCAGAAAGTTAATTGTGTTTTGTTTTTTTGAGACCTTTGCTTAGGAGTAGGAATAGTATAGGTTAACAAAAATAATTGTTTTAGCAGTAAAAGCTTTGTTAACTCAGTGAGTTATTTGAAATTACCTCTTACTTCATCTACTGATACATTAACTTCACCTCTCTCAATGTCATATGTAATTTACCAACTCAGATAAAAACAATAATGGTCAAATCAACAGGCATTCATTTTGCCAAATAAAAAAATAAAGCGCAAGAAACGACAAGATCTAAACGCAGGCAATGCTTAAAAATATATTAATTGGGTAGCATATAAATATATGTTCAGTAAAAAAATCTGTCCATTATACAATGTTCAGCCAAGAATATCAAAATAGTAGGCAATAGTTGTAGTGATTCCAAAATGTTTTTCTTAACTATTATACTTATCTAAATATGTAATAATCTTATTATTATTATTTTTTTGACATTCATGAAACATTATTTATTTATTTAATTTTTTCATTTTTTATTTATTTTATAATCTTATTAAAAGGAAGACATTCATTCATGATAAAATCTTAAGAATTGTTTCATATTCTGGTGTCTTACGTACAAAAGGTTTATTTGTTTTAAAAAATCTTCTTATATAAATATTGAATTATCTTAGTCAAATTTATGAAATATCCACAAAAATTAAGACAATACAATCCATTGAATCTAATAGAACTTACTTCTCTCCAATTTTGAAGCTTCTCAATCCCCAAATTTGCTGACCAAACGAAACACTTACGCCAGCGTTTTAAAGTGGGCAATGTGAAACCATAATCACCACAATTATATTCGTCCGTAACCTACATGCTCATTGTATTGTTTGTACACACTCACTTACACGGTTATATGGAAAGAAAACTGCAAAAAAGTCTTAAAAACACGCGGAGTAGATATTTATTTTAGGTAATACTCATATACTCGTATAGTTTGAATAGTTTGACCATTGCATTGTATGCCTACAGATATTAAATAATGGTGGTAAAATTATAAAAAAGTAGGTTTTTGGGTAAGGATTTTGCAGACGTGTTAGGAAACGTCAATTTGCTTGTCATGTATTTTTCTTTGATATTTATAGGTATGTTTCCGAGAAATTAAAAAAGATCTTTTATCATAACGTTATTAAAAGAGTACCTACTCAGTATCAACTTTTTAGACACTGCTCATACAACTTTTTTTGTTTACTTTCATTACTTTGTTTTTTTTGAACATGGCATGCATTTTTACTTAGTTCTGTATTTTCAATAACCCTGTATATATTAGGAAGTCCCACACCGTCTCCAGAGGATATATCGCAACGTTACAACTGTCGTCTGCAATTTTAAAGATGGCGCAATTAATGTTTATAATCTAAACACTAACACTAGGTCTGCGGCCAGGTAGTCGTGAAATCACTGGATTTTATAAGGCTTTTGCGAAATGGTTCTTGAGTATGTTTATGTTTAGTTCTATTATTAAATGAAAATACATATGTTGAGCTTTTCAATAACGCATAATACATGTAGCTATAGTTTTTCAGTGTTAGTATATAGATAGAAGGCAGCTCTAAGTAATTAATTTATCATTTGATGCGTCTGTAGCTAGCTCATCTAGCGGAGGCACTTGCTGCCGCGGTAATTTCGTATATTTCTTGAGTTTTTTTTCCTTTTATTTACTTTATTCAACACTATTTATAACTAGCTGGTGCGCGCGACTTCGTCCGCGTGGAATAGTTATTACCATAAAAACGGTTCTAGTGAGTTAATCTTAAAAGATAAACATATACTGTTGCAGACATTTTGTTAGATCATTTCAAGAGGAATAATTATTGTTTCATACATATTTTTTTGAAATCTTGAACTGTTTTCGCAGCACACGCAACGAAAGCCCTCAAAGATGAATAATTTTCCCCGTTTTTTCCACATTTTCCATTGTTTCTTCGCTCCTATTAGTTGCAGCGTGATGTTATATAGCCTAAAGCCTTCCTCGATAAATGGTCTATTCAACACAAAAAAAAAATTTAATTCGCACCAGTAGTTCCTGAGATTAGCGCGTTCAAACAAACTCTTCAGCTTTATAATATTAGTATAGATTAATTTGTATGTCATATTATTTTACTAACGTTAATCCTTTGACATACGTATCTTAATGAAACGCATCGAAAACCACTATTTGTAGTTCTATTTCATTAACACATAACACCACTATACTCGTATTATCCAAGCCGTTACTGTTTATTGTTATTAGTCCGCCACATACTTTCCGGAACGCAACAATACAAGCATACCTAGATAAATACCTAGAGCCTATTGTTCTGCTATAATGCCTCGCGGGGTTACGATGATACAATTAATATTACTGTTACATTATCAGAATTGTTATTAAATATTTGTAGAGGCCATTTCATTTTTTCTTGGGAGTTAGTGCTATTTAAAAAATACAGAAATTATTTTGGCAATGTCAAACGATAGTTTTTTTAACACAAATTAGTCTTACGTTTAACTACGGCCCGCCTGATATTAAGCTCTGACTTAATGTGCTTGCTTAGATGAAACCTATTTACTCATTTTGGATTCGAAGACGTTGGATGGCAATACTGATGATTTGAGCAAGAAGAGAAAAAGGTCAGAAAGCGAGTGTGGCTTAGCGGTTTCAGTGTTCTCTTGTCATCCAGACGCACCGTGGTTCGAATCCGGCCTTACACCAATGACTAGTATTTTCAAGTTATGTGTGGATTTGCACTCGCTTAGCGGTGAAGGAAAACATTGTGAGGAAACCGACATGTTTGAGGACCACAACAGCCGAGGACATGTGTCTTCCGTGGAAGGACCTGGGCGCCCACTACGATGTATCTGCACAAGAGACCTCCCCTAAAGGATTTATTCTGCGGCGGAGTCACGACTGTCATGAGGAAATACGACTCATAGAGAGGTCTGTATAAAATTTCTTATAAATAAAAATACTACTGCAATGATTTTAGTTAGTATCATAGTAATCCCTCCCATAATAGTTAAGGTATCCTTGCGTGCCATGCTACCATTGTCTATAGTTTTGGTTTCGTATTAATTAAGTGAGAAAGGTTTAATACACAATGTACTATACCTATGTACATAGGTCTGAGACTGATGTTTCAAACATATTCTATCAAAATCCTATGTTTTAGGTATATAAGGTATATTCATTCGTGTGTCTTATTTTGACACGATATGCGATACACCCAAGGAATCTTTCTTTTTAAACTATATCTAATATATAGACATACAAATAATAATAAATAATAAATATTCCGGGACATTGCACACAGCGCCATCTAGCCCCACACTAAGCAAACAAATCAAATGCGTATATATTTGATATTATACAAATATTTGAAACATCATACAGCTTAGCATCTTACTATATATTTTCTTTATTATTTTCTTTAACTGTCACAGAAAAGTAAAACAGTCTGAGCGTTTTTGATGTCACACTTCAAAAACAATCAAATGTCGTGAACAATATCTAAAGAATAGAAGAGAAAAAAACGCGCAGCCAATAAAATACAAAAACCGTCATAATTTAGAGAAGATAACGTATAAAGACAACAATTAAATAATCAATATTGACATTAGAATCAAAACATCATTGTTTTGATTGCTTGTGCAGCAAAATGGTTTCGCTGTCAGCAAAATCTTCTCGGCAGTTGAAAGTGAACGTAATGACACAGAACATATAATAGTAACTGGTGGAGTAATACATAGAATAGTATACAAGGTTATTTATAACTGATTTAAAATATTGGTAGTTGATAAAAGAAAACATACACTTAAAGTTTAATGAACGTATTTATAATTAACTGCTTATTTTGACATTTAGGCATGTTTGTTATAATTTTGATACCTTATTTTATTTTTATTGGCCGTGTAAATAAATAGGCTTTATGAAAATATATGAATATGAATATCAATTAACTTGAAGGTTTAATGAATCTTAGCTGAGTTAAGTTTTAAACATGAGTAGCGTTTTCTTTTCCCAAATTCAACTTATTTCTACTTAGTTCATATAAATACCAATGATATAAACTGTCTGACATTCACTAGGCATGTCAGAGGTCACTACGGTGACTTCAAAACAGTCGACACTAGAGTCTACTCTTTAAACTTTTAGTAATGTCTAGACGATAACACAATTGTTTGTAAATCAGTATACCTACATATGTAGGGAGAAGGAGATTTCAACTTTTGTCTTCTTCTATATTTTCTTAGCAGCTCGTATATGATGTTGAATCAATATTAAACGAGTATGCACTAATAGTCTGGTTGTTAGTATCTATACTCAACTATAACTCTGTATACTATGTAACTCACACATACTAATGTCTGTGTAAATGATGTTTGTACCACGTGGTGTGTGTGTGAATGCGCCAACGCAGCAAGGAAGTGAAGTGGGCAGATAAGCATGGAGTTAACAGTTACTGGAAATGATACGGACAAGAATACTATAATGAATTTATTGTTATTGTTGTGAGTACACAACATTGTAAGTAATTTGACATATTGTATACATTTTATGTTTTAAAAACAGTGAGTTTAATTATTTGCACAGCTAGGTACTTTTGAATATAGAACGGTCTCACTTACTTGGCATAACTTTTCTAGTACATCTATACTTATTTTATAATATTATAAAGCTGAAGAGTTTGTATGTTTGTTTGAACGCGCTAATCTCAGGAACTACTGGTGCGTATTAAAAAATATTTTTGTGTTGAATAGATCATTTATCAAAGAAGGCTTTAGGCTATATAACATCACGCTGCAACTAATAGGAGCGAAGAAACAATGGAAAATGAGGACAAAAAGGGGAAAATTATTCGCCTTTGAGGGCTTCCGTTGCGTGCGCTGCGTAAACGGTTGAAGTCGTGGATAACAGCTATAATTTATAAAGCTTTGAAGAGGTGGTTTTCAAAAATAAATAAAATTAACTATTCCACGCGGACGAAGTCGCAGGCACAGCTAGTTTAAATTTTGTTTGAGTCGATTAAATGACATAATCAATACCACATCTACAACTATTTATATCTATGTCCAGACAAATTGGCAGATAGATCACGAGTCAACGAAGGAGAAAACTCCGACAGAAATGTCGATTTAATATCGGAATAGAAAATTGGCACTAACCGCACATCATTCAGAATAATCGAGAAACATTTCGACCGGGAAGTTAGTAAAAATTATCACAATACAAAAAGCTATTTATGTACAGAAAATACTAATAAGAAGTAAGTATTTTTATTTTGATAAGCATTATATTCTGCACTATAGTCTGTTTCTTGTTAGCTTTTCCAAAAATTTTGTGTGTTACAATAAATAATAGTATCTATGTATTTAGAAAGACCTAATTACTTTTGGTATCAATTAAAATCGTGAGTTAAAATAGTGCAGGTTTTACCTATTTACAAATTTTCAAGACTCGCAGATGTCCGTAATTTAGCAGCGGCAGATTTGATAATTACCTGCAAAAAGAAAAACATTACATTATTATCACAACTTAAAAACCAAGTAACGATTTCAAGGAATGCAATTAACAAGAAACATAATGGGCATTGAAAACCATAAAATGCTGCCAAATATGCATAAAAAGCAGAGGCATTTGATAAAGAATCACACAAGTTTTTATCTGTTAGATAAGGTTCAAATTGAAAGACGTGACAATTTACTGATTGGTTATCATTATTATCTTGATAGTATTTAAAATTACTTTTAATTATTATCACATACAATAAAGATGATGTTTGATAGAGCGAGCGTCCCTCAGGGGTCCTATCTTGGTCCGATCATGTTCCTTATTTAGACTAATGATACCGTGTTTAGTATCATTCTAATTAAAGAAAGCTGAGGCTACTACATTGACATAACATAGTAAAAGACGGGCTCTACGTATAAATATATAATAAATAAATAAACATTCCGGGACATTGCACATATCGCCATCTAGCCCCACACTAAGCAAACGCTTGTGTCGTGGGTACTAGGTAACGGATACAATACTTATATACTTTTCTTTTTTGTAAATACATACTTATTATACATAGAAACGACCAGACTCAACACAAGTAATTATAAATTTTTAAAGTTCATAAATACTTGTGTCATGCGGGAATTGAACCCGCAACACCTAGATTAGAAGGCAGAGCCACTACCTACTAAGCTAACAGAGCAGTCAGATGTATCCATTCAGATACATCGTTTTGTTTGAGAACCACGAATTTCAAGGACATGTGTCTTCCGTGGAAGGACCTGAAGGCTCACTACGATATATTTGCTCAAAAGAACTCCCTTAACAAAATAATTCAGCGGGAGAGCCACGACCCTCACTTATGAGGAAATACTACTCAAAGAGAGAGAGAATACATTGTCTTTGAATTAACATATATCAGCATAGTTAAATTAGCAATATCGATTTCTCTGAGTACTTATTGAAGTATGTCTATGACAAATACTTTTAGTTATCTAGTTTAAAACTGAGAATGCTCTGTGCGCTTACACAATGATATGCTTGAGCCTTTCTATAACTAAAGTCATTAATTTACTCAAGCAAGTTGCTTTACCATTTTCGGAAGATTGTGTTGAATGTGAGACGATCGGATGAAGATTCCTTAGATCGAAGATTAGTTTGATATTTGACATAAATATAATGAGTAAATTACTTAATGAGATGGAACCCAATAACGACGCATTAAATTAATTAAGCTAACAGGTCGCGAGATGCAAAGAGATTTTTGTGAATACAAAATTTAGATAACCCGATGCCGTTTGGTTTATAATGTTATATGGTTGGATAAAGAAAAGCAGCAATTGTAAAAAAAAAGGTTTTATATTCTCATTTTGAGAGAATGTAAGAGTTTAATAAATTGCTTTTAACAGAATATAATAATAATAAAATAAAAATTGTACCATATCTTCCGTCGAGGTCAAAATAATGTATCAATAGACGCCCACAAGAGTTACTACATAGTTAATAAGAAGCCAATCCCTAAATACTGCATTACACTACTAATACAAACTTACATTAGAACTCCCTAAAAAGGTCACACGCAACGCAACAAACCTTATTAGACTGCTCATTGAATAAGTTTTGTAATAGAAATTGTACATATTAAATAAATTTACAGGGATGGGTTCAGAAATAAATATCGCGCGATATATCTGCTGTTATTGGTCTGTCGCTATTTAAGTGTGATAGGAGAGGATGCTATAAGTCCATGGATGAAATATTTGTTTAAAAGCAAATGTTCGTTGGGAGTGTGTGTTCTTTCTTAACCAAAAACTCTCTTTGAGTCGTAATTCCTCATGACTGAGGGTCGTGACTCCCCTGTAAAATTAATTCGTTAGGGTAGTTTTCTTGGGCAGATACATCGTGGTGGGCGCCCAGGTCCTCAGACACATGTCCTCGGATATTGTGGTCCTCAAATATGTCGGTTTCCTCACGATGTTTTCCTTCACCGTTAAGCGAGCGCAAATCCACACTTAACTTGAAAATACAAGTCATTGGTGTAGGGCCGGATTCGAACCAGGGTGCGTCTGGATGAAGAGCAGACACTGGAACCGCTGAGCCACACTCACCTCGCAACAAAAACTTATAACCCTGAAATAAGTCTATTTCAGGGAGGTACATCACATTCGATATTAGAGGAAAAATAGCCATATAATTTGGTATCTCTATAGTTTACATTGTCTATGGTCACACGGCAACAGAGATGACCCATTGCTGCAATTATCTGGTTACTACCACATAACCTTTCAAATACTAAAATGTCAATGTGGACATCCACTGTTTAAGCAATTTACAACTTTATTTCCATTGTAATAAGACAGACAATGATTTGTCAAAAACGTCAGATGAGTCCGATGTAGACATAAGACAATCAAAATTTGTGACACGATGTTATTCTATAATTTACTTTATTACTTAAATGTAAGGTTCATAATTCAATGACAAAGAGCTGTGTGAAATGAAAGGTATTGGTAATAGAAAAAAAATAACACCAATAAATGTTGCCAGTTTTTATTGCAGCAGTAGCATTCTTTCATTGTTATTTTTGGTTGTAATTTTATTGATTTCAAATATTGAGTATTTGTGGATTAGTAATTATTAATATAATAATATTAACTACAAAATTTGTCTAAGAACAATTACGTAGTTTAATATTCATCTCTTACAGACGTTTTTTCGTATTACTTGTATTTATGCCTTGATCGTAAATCTTGAGACTGTTTTTTAAAAACAATCGAGACTCAACTCTATCGACAAATTTCCATACATTCCTACTCCATTTCTACGTTTTGTTGTAACATCATATACCTGTACATTTTCCTATCATAAGAAAACATAAGAATCTACGCAAAATCCGTCAGTCAGTCAGACAGTCAGCTGTTCCTGTAACACACATACACACACACTCACACATTGACAAATAGCGTGTCGAGAATATTTCCTCGATTGCTTTATAATAGTAACTAGTTAGTAATCTGTGGTAGTACTATGGAAGTCATAAAACGAAATAAATTGCATTGCAACGGGCTCACAGGTAAACACCTAATATTTTAATCTATAATAGAATTCTACAGTACCCTTCAGTTTTTTTTTGATCATAAACGGAATAAGATATTAACATAACGTAAAACATAAAAGACCTCGTATTATAAATGTGTATTACGTAAATCAGTTTTTACCTACATGGATCTACATGGATCTATTAGTGTAGTAATATGCCTATTAGAGACTGTTTCACGAAAGAAGTCGCACGGAAAAGCTTGGAACTAACATTGTATAGTTATAAGATGATATAATCATGCGGTTATGGCGCCTTAACTGAGGGAACTCTTTCGTGAAACGGTCTTTAACCCACAGCATTCTAAATGCTTCGATTTTGACCTTTTACTTAGAAATTCATTGTTGTTTTTAAATAAATCTTGGCTTGTAGACTTATTTAAAGATGTACACATGATTATATGTAGCTATATATGTACGTTGTACATAATATTGTGTGAAAAGTAGATGTAGGTGGTAAGTTTCACTTTCGTTTTCGATATAAAAAGGCATTATTTACAATTTAATAAGTGGTTGTCAAAGCCCTTTTTAGAATAGTAAAATAGTGTAAAATTACAATAACATTGCCATCGAAAGAAAGAAAGATGTAATAGGAAATCTATATTTTAGCTTTTTAAGTTACCAAGCTATATTTTTCTTGATAAGATACTGTTCCAATAAATACAGTTAACATAGCATTAAAACTACAAAATGATGTACTTACTTACTACAAAAGAACTGCAAACTGCATAAACTACACAGCAACCAAATCCCAATATATAAATATTTACCAACTTAAAAAACCAAATCTAAGTACCTACTTAAAGTTAAATGACATCTGCTTAGTGCTTACTTAAGTTAGACCTAAAAAAATACATATTTACATGACATTTCCTCACAAATGTAAACTTCACTTACATCACTTCAGATGACCTAGGTTACATCACAAACGGTCTAGGCATTGCATGTGCTAAAGATAATAATCATTAGAATGGTCAGAGGGATTACTGGCTGATTTGTTAAACGTTATGGATTTGGTATTACTTTTAAGTTTACATGGTTTTGCTGTGAATCGTTGCTTCTATTTTTTAATTCATTAATCTCACGATATGTAAAAGAAAATATGGAGATTTATGGTAATTATCATAATACAGCTATGTGTTATCAAATTTTCTTTATTTTGTATTATTTAAAAAAAATACAAATCTTTTTTACTACGCCTTGAAAATATTTAAGAAATCTAAGTTAAACGCTGTCATACAAATTTTAATTGAGTTTAAAGTTACTTGTATCAACTTCAGGGCACTATCATTGTTTTTAAGTATATATACCTAAAACAATTTAATCTTGCTGCTTAAAGCATTGTAACCCCCAGGTCAAGTTACTGTGATTGTTTCCAACTACTTTCCAAGTAATAATGTCAAGAAGTTAAAATAACATTGTATAGGTATCGTTTAGGTGTTGCAAAAGTCTAGTGTTTTTGCAACTAGATAAGTCTGGGTAGTTAAGAAAGAGTTGAAAGAGGGTCAGCTCTGTAGAAAAAAATTAGGGTCAAGGTCAATTGGTTGATAAACTAGGAGATTCTTTTACTGTCTCGTTTATTTAATTTAAGTTTAATTTATTAAGTTTAATAGATGTCTGGAAGAAATTGCTTGTGATAAATCAGACTGTGAATGAAAAAAAGGTTGGTATGTAACTAACGTTTGTTGGTTTAGATTTATGTGTGTAAAAATTGGTTAATTTCATTAATAACTGACTTAATTCACCCAAAAAAATAAATCATCAAAACTTAACCTAGAACTCAAAATGCGAAAATTTCTCTCGTCTCGCTGCAGGAATCCAACTTGAAGCTTTCAGCTTAGTCGTCGGGGTCACTGACCTCATCAAAAGATTACCAAAACTAGAAGAAAAGAGGTTAAATTTCAATAAAATTGTATCTATTCCAAAATAGGCAACAATTTCGCAGCTTTAATTATCAACGCCTAAAATTGTATTGCAAACAAACTGAATTTACATTAATTATGCTTGTATTTGCTACACAGTTTCACAAAAATGGCGGATGGTGAAACAAATTAGCCGTGAACTTAGAATTGCAATTAATTAGAATTGCAATATGCAACAAAAACGACAAAATTTAATGCCACCGAGATCTAGACTAGATAAAATTGTACTATTTTATCACTTTTTGGGTAATCTCTATCATAAATATATAGAAATGAGAGCGTATTTACTGTTTGTGTTTTTTCCTTTCGCTTCTGAACAATCTTTTTTTTTACGTGGGATAGGTTTACGTTTGACTACAGCCTGCCTGATGTTAAGCATTGCTGCAGCCTAGGGTGTAACACGTTTACCTAGAAGATACCTATTAACTCTAGATTTGAAAACCCCTGTAAAACTTCTGTATTTTGTGCTGAACTATTTCTTAAATCAAGTATTTTTTTCAATCAATTTTCATTAATTTTGTCTAATAAAATGCTACACTTATATTGACATTTAACTGGAAGAATTCTCAATTATAAAATTATTTGAAGTAGAAAGTTACGTCTTATAAGAAACCCTATGTTAAATTTGATAACTTTCAACACAAGGGTACCACAAAATAGAGAGCTATTTCAAATGAAAAAAATAACAATAAAATAAGAATTAAAAAGTAGCAATGTGTATCTTTTCAATTTTGTTATAGTTTGCACTATGACTTCCTTACCCGATTTTCCGTGCCAAATAACAACCTACAGCGCATCAGACGCCAATGAAGCGTTAACAATTGATGAGTCTACTTTTTCATCAGTTATCGACATTGCACAACACGGTCGATAGAGAGGTAAATACTTATTTATTATCTGTGACTCTCTAGTCAGATGTGCTGAAATGTTGCAATTACAGGTATAACTAACTTTGTGACCGAGTGAGTGGAGGCAGCGAAGCGTAATTTAATATTGTATATCACTATCTCTACATTGTATAAAGTACGAGTAAAGTCGCTTCCAGCATCTGCGCTTATGTTTGTATAATTGCTTAGATCTTTAAAACTACACAACGGATTTTGATATAGTTTTTATTAGATTCTTATTCAAGAGGAAGGTTTATATAATAAGTATGTATTTACAAAAGAAAAGTATATAAGTATTATATCCATTATCTAGTACCCACGACACAAGCGTTTGCTTAGTGTGGGGCTAGATGGCGCTGTGTGCAATGTCCCGAAATATTTATTTATTTATTTATTTATTTATATGTATAACTAGCTGTGCCAGCGACTTCGTCCGCATGGAATAGTTATTACCATATAAAACGGTCCTAGTGAGTTAATCTTAAAACATAGACATACTGTTGCAAACATTTTGTTAGATCATTTCAAGAGGAGTCATTCTTTCATACATATTTTTTTGTTATCTTGAACCGTTTTCGCAGCGCACGCAACGGAAGCCCTCAAAGATGAATAATTTTCCCCGTTTTTTTCACATTTTCCATTGTTTCTTCGCTCATATTAGTTGCAGCGTGATGTTATATAGCCTAAAGCCTTCCTCGATAAAACAAAAAACAAAAAAGTCTACTTTGTCTATCCAACACAAAAAGAATTTTTCAATTCGCACCAGTAGTTCCTGAGATTAGCGCGTTCAAACAAACAACCTCTTCAGCTTTATAATATTAGTATAGATAACGCGTGCAAAGCCGTGGGCAAAAGCTAGTCAATATTCGCTGGAGTCGCTACTCCTCTGCTTAGCCTAGCCTTTAAGTACCTAACAGTATGTTTTAGAATTCTCGTCTTGTGTCATATTCTTTCCAAACCATGCATGCTCCTTATTCATCAATAGCGTCGCTTGTGCAAATATTATTTCAAGTAATCTCGTAGAAGTCTCATTATAATCGATACAGTAGTTTTTTAAACATCCAATATCTACGCAAATGTTTCAAAATTGTATAATTGTAAACTAAGAAAGTAGTAGTAGTGGTAGTGGGCTGGAGAACTTAGATCTTTAGGTTTTTCTAAAGATTTTCTAAGTGCCCCTTTTTGTAGTAGTTAGAAGTAGTATGTTTAGTTTTTATTCCCTTGCTTTTATATTTTATTATTGTAAATAAATCTCAGCTAACTTAAAAAAAAACTAAGAAATAATCAATTTCAATTATTATTTGTTACTCTTGTATATGTTATTTTTTATCACATTTGCATCCAAATCAAACAGAAACGTTGCATTTGCGAGGTGTGCTAATCACAGAACAAATATCTCAATAGAAGTTGCATAAGAACCATTGTGTGCAGATCGTGGGGGAGGATCAGTTATCGAAAGTTTTTGTCGACTTCGTGATGACTGGTATGTGCTGCTGATTGATTTTTGGGATTTCGCAATTGAATTGTTATTTTATTGTAACGTCTCAAAGCATATTGGACGGCAAAGCTTTGGAAAGTCGTGTTTCCTGCGAACTACAAACTCAAACTCAATTTATTTTGAACAAAATGCAGTTATTTACTTGTCAATTCAATAATAAAAAAAATTGTCTTACTTAGGTAAAAAAATAAATTAATTAATTTTTTTTTTAAATATTCAACATATTATTAACGTTGTAATACGTTTTTTCGACATTCAGGGGCTTCAAATTTAGAGTTAGGAGTTAGGTATCTTCTAGGTGAGCGTGTTACACCCTAGGCTGCAGCTATGCTTAACATCAGGCAGGTAGTAGTCAAAAGTAAACCTATCCCACGTAAAAAAAAAACTTGCTTTTATTACACGGGTGCTATTAATAGCCATCAATTTGAATGGTTTTATATTAAGATTATTTACAGACATGGGAACCCTAGATCCTCATAAACTACAACACCACGAACGACAATGTGTACTGTTGATTGATTTATGAGATTTTGCAATTAAATTGTTGTTTTATTAGAAATGGGTGCTTGAATTACCTAAATAATCTTTTTCTTTTTCTTATAGAATGAGAGTTGGCTGTCTGTCTGTCTAAATCTGGTGTCGGGTGGTAAAGAGTTTATCAAGCCCTAAGGGCCTCTGACATGGCTTAACGACTGCCGTAGTATGACAAACAGCCTACATAGTTGAATGGTTCTATTATTAGATTATTTTCAGAAAATTGACCACTAGGTCATCATAAGCGGCATTATGGTTGAAGGAGTACGCTGAACTGAAATTTATCTGACATTCAAATGAGGCAGCCTGAATAAACAGATCCTTGATGACTCATTTAATAGACGCTTGAAAAGATACGTACTGGCTCTCAAATGAAGCTACTGGCATGTGTGTGTGTGTGCGTGTGTGTGTGTGTGTTATGTAAATGACTAAAGATTTTATTAAAAGCTTAAGATTTTATTTGCCTTATTGAAAATCTTGGAAACTTATTACTAAACTGCTCTACAGTTTTAGAAGAAGTAAAACCAAGCAATCGATTGTCTAATCACTCAACAAACTTGATTAACAAGAAATATAATTAGTGCCGTAATTATTATAAACGATTACAAAACAATAACTGGAGTTTATAAAACAGACTCGTTATTCAAAAGTGGCTTATATACGTCTAGTTTGCAAAATTATGCGTGTGTTATTTAATCATGAAGTGAGTTAATCTGTTGGCAGATTTTAAATTATTTTGTCAGCAGAAGTGTATGGTTGGTCAGCCGCCTCATAAATATGTAATAAATAAATAAAATAAAAATATAATACATATCTATATATATATAAAACTCAAAGGTGACTGATATAGTGATCTATCAACGCACAGCCCAAACCACTGGACGGATTGGGCTGAAATTTGGAATGAAGGTAGATGTTATGACGTGGGTATCCACTAAGAAAGGATTTTGGATATGCCGCTTTTAAAGAGGTGAAATAGAGGATGCAAATTTTACTTCTTAATGCGAGCGAAGCCGCGAGTACCCACTAGTCATACATATGTACCAACTGTAAATTCATGAGTTATTCAGATAGAAATTGTGACCAATTTATGAGCAGTGCAAAAATCAGCAAAATCAAACTACAAACACTTACATAATGTTATTATGCTGAGCTGGGGCTGTGTTGGGGCAGACTTATTTATTTATTTATTGTGTATATGTGTGTGTGTATATTTTGTAAATCTGTCTCAACAAATGTTTTTCTATTTTCTATTTTTATTTCCATGTTTGTCTTTATTTTTCTGAGTGTATCACATATAGTTTTTATCTTTTATGTATGTATACATAAATATGTTCACAGTATCAGTCTATCGATGTTTAGTTTTAAAATTTATTCGTTTCTTTTATATACCTTTGGTTTACCGAATTGAAGTTAGTCGTAAGACTAACCTTTACAAAAACTCTAGTGACAAAATAACCAACAAAACGTCCATTCACCTATACATATACAAATACAAATACAAAATCATTTATTTGCCAAATAAATTGTCACAATATGTTTGGAATCCTCTGACCTCGTGGTAGCCGTTAGGCTGTGTTACGAGGCCAGAGTCATCTCCCAGTATAATATATCTAGTTTATTTATAGTTACGTCTTAGCTAGGTTACACAAACAATGCTTTTATTTCATTTCAATATCTAAGTAACTACCCTCAATTTGTGTACAAATTCAAGTGGTATGACAACAAACAGTGTAGGCAAGCAATGAAGGCACTCACACATAGCCCAAAGTATATATAAAAAACAACTAACCTCAAACTACTTATATCCGTGAGTCCATCCGAAATTTCACAAACACAAACTCAATTCATAAAAGGTCACCCATCATACCAACCGGAAATAGGTATTGCCATTATTGGTCAATTGCCACAAATAGCTGCACGATAATGTTTTGAAGCCATACTATCCGCTAAGTACCTTTGCAAATTTAATAGTCATTTTATGTCCTTTTAGCGTGATTTTTTGGTAATTTATTTTACTAGTGGATTTCGGTATTGTCGGTGGTTTTGGTACTGTTTTAACTAAATTATTATAATGTTAGCCTATAGAGTGTTATATTAAAGCCAATACAATGTACAATATTGTCTTCTTAGTGAATTAATATATATTAATATAGTAATTTTTCGAGAACTATGTAGGTAAACATATAATGTAGGTACCTATGAAAAATGTGTATACAAAAATTCAGAACACGTATTTTTGACCCTAAATACCCTAAACTATCAAATACTTACATTTGATTTAATTCAGATCAAATCACTAACCCCTTCTCGACAACTGGCACATAAACATCGACTAAATCGACGAAAAAAGTCTTCCCTTGGTATCACACTAAATATATTTTAATGTTGCATAAATTTCAAATCCATAACTTGTTAAGTTCCTAAACACCATTGCTATTGTTTACAACTAGGATTAGTTTGTAAATATATTTTCACTATCTTTACATAATGTAGTAAGTAATAATAAAATTGTACATGCTGTGCTTAGCTTCAATAGGTAATACATTTTGTATATATATAAAAATACTAGTGTAAGATAAATGTATCAATGTTATTACCAATGTTAAGCCAAAATAAATAAAATAAAATAAAATAAAAAAACTTTATCAAAGTCAACTATTCAAATTCTCAACATTATAATAATATTTCCGCCCCTTTAGGTCAGTAAGTCACCAGTGTTGTGCTCGAATCGGAAGCTGGTTACATCACTATTGACCAACTTTCATAGCTGCGCAACGCACGATCGAGTCGGCTTTGCCGATGGTAGGTAGGATATTGCTTTATATGTCTTGCAAATATTATTTTGGCCACAGAATCTATGGTGTACTTGGGGTTTTGTAAGATTGTAGTGGTGTCTTACGGTGTTGCCAGTGTCGGTATGTTTACACTGTTTATACCTAGATATAAGTTCAAGTATGAAGACAACAAATGGGAAAAAAAATATAATTTTGAGGTTTTTAACCTCGACTTTAACGGTTAAACGGTTTCTTTTAGGCAAATGCTCTAGCGTAGGTCACAACAATGTTTGAAATATTAGGCGAGTTGTGGACAAGCGTAAACTTAGCTTACATAAAAACCAGCGAAAATTAGTGATTGTTTTAGACATATAAGTATATGTTTATACGTTGTAGTGGATCATATGAACTGATAAAGATGATAAATGGAGTTAGTTTATACTATGATAGTAGCAAGTTTGGTGTCGAGTGTTTTCCAACCGCTTTCAGGGTGTCTCACAGTCTATGACTTTAGCTTAACTACTATTGCAGAACAAAGACCTGTACAATTTTATAAAAAAAGCTATACTTATTTACTATCGCATTTCCCACAAGTAGTTTTAGTATAAAAAAATCCCCCCAAAAACCTTAAGCAAGACCACATTATATTACATAAAAAGTCACCTGACCAGCGGAAATTCCATTCTCATTAAATCCACCATTTTGTGGTCACCGGTCAAAGACTAATAAATAATTATGTACAATAAACATATGCAAACTTTCAACGAACTCAAGGTCGTGTTAAAAAGCTAACATCCTGTATGTGACCGCCATACAGGATGTCATCAAATTAACCATGTTTTATTTCTTGCCAAATTAAGTGTTTCGCAGAATGTGTAGTTTTATTGCCATTACATATAAATAATTTTAGTTTGGCACAATTTGATTGTGACATTTTGTTTTAAGACAGATATTGAAACATCGTTTTTTTTATAAATGTTGGCTTGTAAGATTTCTTTTGCTTGTAAGACGTATATTTGTCGTTTATATAGGTATGTATTATAAAAATACACAAGCAAATGATAACAATTCTGTGATAAGGAATAAAATGAGCGTATTTTTTATCCCAAACAATTAGATGTTTCTATAAAAGCACAGACGTTAACATCAACTAAACTAAAACTTAGTGAAATACGTACATAGGAAGGACATACAATTATAAATTCCTAGGTAAAATAATAATTATAAAATCATAAACATAAATTACTATAATAATATATACATTGCAATAATCGCATTGCATTTTCCACCAGTTTCTTAATGACTCAGGAAATATGTCATAAAACTTTAATAACTCTTTGTATTAAAAATCCCAAGCCTTCAGTTATACAATTTGACATGGGGTCATAACACCGCAAGCAATTTTCGACAGTAAATGCACCATTTGAGACGTAATTAAAGCTCAATGTTGCGTGTAAGTGCGTGTTCGTGACTTTAAAAATGAGTTTGTCTTATAAAATCGTAACGCAAACTATAATTTCGATTGCACAATAGTTTGAACTAGAGTTTAGAAAGGTATGTTGTAAGATTTAGATGTAGAATAAGACTGAATTATAGTTTAGGACAATGTACCCAGAATACTTTTTAGAAAAATACATTAAAGGGATAAGTAGGTTTATTGTAACGTTTGTCGGGTTTGTGTAAAAATGAGCGGTTTATGAAAAAGTATTGAGTGGATTGCGCAAACAAATGAATAAATACGGGACTGTAATGAATGAATAAATAAATAAAAAGTGTATAAGACTATTAAATTTAAAAATTAAGAAACTTAACTTTAGGTTAGATTGACTAATTAAATAATTAAACTTAAATAATTGTGATAAACGATCTATCTGGTAGGTATGCGTACTAGCAATCAACTAACCATAATTTTACCTTTTTTTAAATGACATCCATAGTTCAAAACTAAAACCCTTCTGTAAGAATTTCTATGATCGGCTTCTATTGTCACTAATTTCAGTTTACATTCTACTTGATATGATAGATTCTATTTCAAACTGAATAAAAACACTTCAATAACAAACTATTGCACTAAAAGATTACCAAACAAATTCAACACAAACATATCTAGAGTTAATAGGTATCTTCTAGGTAAACGTGTTACACCCTAGGCTGCAGCAATGCTTAACATCAGGCAGGCTGTAGTCAAACGTAAACCTATCCCAGGTAAAAATAAAATAAAATAAAAAAAAACATGTAAAAATATCTATAAATACAACATTGAGAGACATAAGGCACAAGATATAAATATCAAACCACCTGGAGTTAGAAAAGTGGACACGTGACCACAAACTTGTTGGGTGAGTAAACTTATACACTTATACAGGCTTATTTAGATATGGTATCCATTTATTGATAAAATAAATAAAGACATTCACAAGATTAAACGATATCACTAGAGACAAAATAACTAACTGGTTCATCGCTCTATGATATCAATATCAATCCAGCGCGGAAATGCAGCCAGCGTTCTCGGCTACTTACCACCGTAGAAGTTTTAAATTTAGGTTACTGTAAATATATACAGATTAGTCTAATTTAGACTAGTTTATTAATAAACAATATCATTATTTTGCCATAGGGCTGAATAAAATAAATATATAGATAGATAAGCAGCGAGCTCTGGTGTCGAGATATTTTAACTTTTTTATTTCAATGAAGTCTCTAACATTGGTTCATTATTCTTATAAATAAGAGGTTTGATTGATTTTCATTGCAACATGTAATCAAAGTCAAAGGGAGAAAACAATGTTTAGATACAGAGAGCATGAACACATGCATATTTTTTTTACAATGGCATGAAGCGGTCAAATTAATATCTACGGCATTAGTTTGTTCATTACCTGTTGAGTACTAACCCTGTATTAAGTGGTTTAAAGAGATAGGTACACTTATACCCAAAAAGGTACGTTTTAAAACGGAAATACCTAACATTGGACTTGCAAGTACCCTTGGAGAGACAAAGATTATTAAATTGCCAATCAGATACGACACTTGCAATTAAATTTAAACTTAACAAATCAATTTAAGAGTTACGAAATCATTTTTTTAGATTAGTCATTGATTGCCACAGACTAGTTTCAAGGCTAGATTATCCAATTAGGAGATATTTGAACGGAAGTAAAGCTATTGTAAAAGCTGAGATTAGGTTTGGAGAATTGATTGAATAAATTCAAATTCAAATTCAAATTCAAATTCAAAATTTCATTTATTGGACAACAATGGATCCATTTTGTTAGTTGCACACAAATAAAAAAGTAAACACAACTTAAAGACTAGTGTTAGTAAGATACATGGACATTGCACAATATAAAATATATAATAAAACGCCGTTACGTGTTTCACGAGGCTAGGAATAATCAAAGAAAACACAAATCTTCTCTGACCATCACACCTACTAAGTGTCTCAGCACTGGCGCACTCAAATCTTCTATATAGAATAAAGCCCGTAGATAAGAACTATATAATTTAATAATATATCATTTTCGCTAAACAACTAAGCATGCTCTGTTTCCTATATTGTATTTTAGTATTTTAATAACTTATCTTCTTGTTGTTTAAGTCTGGTCGATTCTATGTATGATAGGTACATTATGTATTTACAAAAGAAAAGTATACAAGCGTAAGCTTAGCAGGGCTAGCTGGCGCTGTGTGATATATTTATTTATTTTAGTAATTCTTCGATTCTAAAAAAATTGCTTTTACGACCACACTATTTTCATCTCCTAACAGTCAAAAGAAAAAAAAACTCTACTTGCAAACAATTTTTCAGAAAATCAGGAAGTTGCGTAACCACATACTGAATTTAGTATATCCATGTACATATTACGTATATACTCGTACCTGTTATGTATATTTCAATATGAAAACTTTAAAAAAATTGAAGATGTACAATATGTCAAACACAAAATAATCCGCCGTTTGTGTCAGCATCAAATATTAAGGTAAAGTAAAATATATTATAACTAATCAGTATAAATAAATAAATAAATATTCCGGGACATTGCGCACAGCGCCATCTAGCCCCACACTAAGCAAACGCTTGTGTCGTGGGTACTAGATAACGGATATAATACTTATATACTTTTTTTTGTAAATACATACTTATTATATATAGAAACGGCCAGACTCGACACAAGTAATTACAAATTTTAGTATTCATAATGACTTGTCTCATGCGGGAATCGAACCCGCACCCCTAGATTAGAAGGCAGAGTCACTACCAACTAAGCTAACAGAGCAGTCAAAGCATCTATAATCTGTAATCACTATCTGAACACAAAAAAATCTTATTTTCGCCAGAAAGTGTCGCTTAAATAATATCTAACCTAAAGACGGCTCGATTAGGGAAAAACATTATCGAAACCGGTCCATCCGATTAGATCACGTTTATATTTAAACAAACACGTCTGTAGGGTATCGATTTATAATTTCTTTGCCGTATTTTATATTATTTTGCATAATTATTGTAATTATTGTAATTAATATGCAGATTGCGAGTGCCTTTGTTTAAGTGTATAAGTAATTATACATTCTTACACCTGTTTTATAACACAGACATTAAATCCAATATACGTTTCATATTGACCAAAAAAATAACAAAAACTAACCAGGTTACGCTATGTTTTCTTCGTTAAGTTTTCTTATCATATAAATGTTATTATTATTTTTATAGCTAAGTAGTGGGTGCTTGCGGCTTCGCTCGCATTAAGAAGTAAAACTTGCATCCCCACTAAAAACGCACAGACGCGTTATGGGCAGCCAATGCGTTAAAAGTGGCATTTCCAAAAATCCTTTCTTAGCGGATGCCTACATCTTACAATCTACCTTCATTCCAAATTTCAGCCCAATCCGTCCAGTGGTTTGGGCTGTGTGTTGATAGATCACTATATCAGTCAGTCAGTCAATCAGTCAGTCAGTCACATTTGAGTTTTATATATACAGATTTCATTAAAATCGGTGGAACAGTTTGAGTTTGAAAATGTACCAAAATATACACACAAACCTTTGCTTGTTTTATTGAATAAGAGTGAAACAGTTTTATGGAAGAGTGGATGATAATAGGCACTTAGGAGTCTTTTTATTATTTTTAAGTTTGAATAGAATATATCTAAAGAACAGAGAGTAACACTCAGGAGCCTTTATATTATTTTTCATCACATAAGCAAGCTTTGTAATAAATAATTATATGTGGTCATAAAAGGTATTAATTTAGTCATATGCAGATTCTCATTTCCGGTGTGCAGCGAAGATTTAATAGTCATCTACTCAGTTATGATTTCAAAGCTTGATTTAATCGTTTAATTTAACTCTAGCAAAGTAAAGAAAAGAAGCTAATAATATGGTTCATATTTTTGCATCGTCATTTATTTTTTACACTTCAGTCAACCAATATTTATATCACTTTACTAATAAAAAAATAATTCAATAAAAAAACAACTTCAAGTGTCACTAAATTTAGTTAATAAAAATGATTTATTTTCATTTTTGCGACCTCAAAATTCAGAATTGGGAATAATGAACCTATTAAATTATTGAAACTTACAATCTGTTAAGTATTCTTATTGAAATCCGTAATAGAGAAATGAATAGAAAATGAAAGCCGTAGAGAAGTCAGTTGAAACGTAATAAATTTATACTAATATTATAAAGCTGAAGAGTTTGTTTGTTTGTTTGTTTGAACGCGCTAATCTCAGGTACTACTGGTGCGAATTGAAAAAATAATTTGTGTTCAGTAGACTATTTATCGAGGAAGGCTATATAACATTTCGCTGCAACTAATAGGAGCGAAAAAACAATGTGGAAAAAACGGGGGAAATTATTCATCTTGAAGGCTTCTGTTGCGTGTGCTGCGAAAACGGTTCAAAATTCAAAGAATTAATGCCCAAAATAACTATTCCACGCGGACGAAGTCGCAGGCACAGCTTCATTAATATACTGCTTACAGTGAAACATTCTTCCGTCTTATTCTCTTCTTATCAAAACTATTAATGCTAGAAAACAACAATACACTGTTGAACTAAGTAGATAGATAGATAGATAAATTCTTTATTAAAGCACCACATACATAAAAAACAATACAAAAAAACATAGAAATTAAAATTTGCGTTTTAATTGGCGGCCTTATCGCTAAGAGCGATCTCTTCCAGGCAACCAATCTGGCAGGGATATAATCTTCAAAATAAGTGAGTAAGTACCTTCTTAATCACTGGTTTTTTTTTTAAGTAGACAGTCGAGAGAAATAATTTTAACTGAAGTGTCTACATCTAGCTGATCAGAAATCAAATAGCCAAACACTAGAGGTGTGAAGTACCAACACTCATCTAATGGTATATCGGTATATTGCCGTTACTAAATACATACATACATTTAGCATTGACTTGCCTGTTAGCTTAGTTGGTAGTGGCTCTGCCTTCTAATCTAGAGGTCGCGGGTTCGATTCCCGCATGACACAAGTATTTATGTACTTTAAAAATTTATAATTACTTGTGTTGAGTCTGGTCGTTTGTAAGTATAATAAGTATGTATTTACAAAATAAAAGTATATAAGTATTATATCCGTTATCTAGTACCCGCGACACAAGCGTTTGCTTAGTGTGGGGCTAGATGGCGCTGTGTGCAATGTCCCGGAATATTTATTTATATTTATTTATTATACATACAAGCAAATATATCGGCAGGTGTACATATTATGTACATATACTACAACATATGCATCTACCTAATTGTCATGCAATTTTTCGTTCGAGTAAGAGAAAAGTTCAAGAGGCCCTTGGCTTCAAAAAGCTTTGACAAATAATTGTTTTTTTATGAAATAGAAATAGAAAACCACAGACTAACAGATGTCAAAGAGAAAAACATTTATTGAGACAGATTTACCAAATATACACACACACACACACATACCTATATACACAATATTTTTTCAAATCAAAATCATTTATTGCTCTCACAGACAGGTGGTAAATTAATATATGTTTCGAAAAACTATCTGTAAATTTGTCTAGGACTATCTTATATCGTGGTAGGAGCTGGAAGTGATCAATTGGTTATATTTTTTATGAAAAAGAAGGCTTTGTTTTGTACACTACACATTACAGATGAGGATTCTAAAATAGGTATTTGCTTTAATTAATATGAAAATTTGATTGTGATAGACGAACTATTTGTAAATTTTCGTTCTTATGTTAGATAGAGACAACCTTTACATTTTCTTTCAAAAGATGGTGAAGCTTGTTCCAAAATGCTACCTTTGCTGCGTCACCGGAGGGTGGTAAATAAATGATTAATCTACGTATGAACATAACCATAGTTAAAAAAAACTAGCTTTTGCCCGCGGCTTTGCACACATTATTTTACATACCTACATTTGAATCACTCTATCTATTCAAAAATCTGCATCAAAATCCGTTGTGTAGTTTTAAAGATCTAAACATACATACAGACATAGGAACAGACGCGGGAAGCGACTTTGTAGAGTAATTTACCATGTAGAGATAACTTTTTTTTAACTAAATCAGCGGGCCTACCGCCTAAGAGTAAACTATATCAATTGCTATCGTTTATAACGTCATTTGGTACGCAAATGTTTGAAATGACGTCATAAACGATAACAATTGATATAATTTACTCTTAGACGGTAGGTCCGCTGGTTTGCACTTGACCATAGTTTGCCCGATGGCAAGCGTTAGCTATGGCAATCGCAATAGCTAACTATGATTCAAAAGCAAAACACTTGACTCGACCGAGCATCGATCTCTGACCGACTTCCCACCTACTCCTCAGGCACTTGTGTCGTAGTCACCGAAATACAAACATTTACATAAGTACATGCATAAGATCCCGTATCTAACTGTCACAGATGTCAATGACATTAGAAGCTTTTGGCCCAAGGAAGCTTTGGAAGCTTTGGAAACGTACGCAGTAGTATATACGACTGTTTGTCTTGTACGGTAGTCATGTCAGAGACCCTTAGGGCGGCTTGATAAACTCTCGCCACCAGAGTTGGCCACTCTCATTCGATAGGAAGAAGAAGAAGTACTATATACATAGCTCAGTGATAGAAAAACTGGCTAACTATCTTTGAAAACGTAAACAAGACAATAGGTACTGGTACATAGTTTAATATCAGAAAAACTGACTTACTACTTGATACCCCAATTATATATGTATTTACGAAAGAAAATTACATACTTATTATGTATTATATCCGTTATCTGGTACCCATGATACAACACGATGTAACCGCCGAAGAGAACTGTCATAACGAATCAATTCTACGGGGGAGTACGGGGGAGTCGCAACCCTCAGTCATGAGGAAATACGACTCAAGAGAGGGAGAGATGGCGCTGTTAACAAAATCCTTTTATTTTTTTAAAAAGTCCCGTTTATAACGGTTCCAGGAGTCATTGACATTGCTTTTTGTCTATTCAGGAGCGACAAGGTAGCACAACGTCTTGAATACGATATGTGGTTGAAAGTCTTCCCGTTGCTTATGCAGTTACATCATACGTTTTATTGTGGACTTCAGGGAAAAATGTTGAAATATGGAAATGTTAGCGCGTTCCAATTTTATGCATTGAAAAGTATTTTAAAACTGTGACCATATTTGTAATTTTGTTTGTGGACTTTCGTCATGTCTTGCCGTCATGTATAAAATTATTTAAATATAAGGATTGCATTTATGATTGTGTGTTATAACTCGGGCATTTCAGATTTCTTGTAGCACTAAATTATAGTCAAGCTAAAGTTAAAAAAATAACCAAAAAAATGGTTTTTATTTATATTAATCATATTTTTTTACCATAATATGAACAACTAGAGGGTGCTCGCGGCTTCGCCCGCATTAAGAAGAACCTCTTCAGCTTTCTAAATTATAGCTGCTACCCACGACTTGAACCGTTTACGCAGCGCACGCAACGGAAGCCGTCAAAGATGAATAATTTCCCCCGTTTTTTCCACATTTTCCATCGTTTCTTCGCTCCTATTAGTTGCAGCGTGATGTTATATAGCCTAAAGCCTTCCTCAATAAATGGTCTATTCAACACAAAAATAATTTTTTAATTCGCACCAGTAGTTCCTGAGATTAGCGCGTTCAAACAAACAAACAAACAAACTCTGCAGCTTTATAATATTAGTATAGATGTGAACGTAGCAGAATATGCAATTACTAACTCTAATTTTATAAAAAAAAGCTTATAAGAAACATACAATAATAAAATATAAAAACAAGGGAAGAAAAACTAAAAATACTACTTCTAACTACATACTACAAAAAAGGGGCATAAGTGCCCCTAAGATTATCTTTAGGCTTTTTTTTAGAAAGCCTAAAGATAATCTTAGTGCTCCAGCCCACTACCAGAGGGCAGCGTGCCCAGCATACTGGCCGCATTACCACGCTGGATGGCAATGCTGATACGTTGAGCCAGAAAAAGGCCAGCATTATGTGTCATGCGTTGCGTCAACCAAGCGCTCCGAGAGGTAAAAAAAAAAACAAAAACAAAAGAACCGTATTAGTTACATATAGAAACATTCTTATCAATATGTCACTACTACGGTTTTCACTCACGTGTAATTTCGCGTACGTTGTTTACGCGTTTCGGGTATAATGACACCCATCTTCAGAAAGTACGTTCTGGGACCGCGGCAGCGCGCAGATAAAATGCTTATGTTATGTAAAGACCGTTTCATGAAAGAGTTCCCTCAGTTAAGGCGCCATAACCGCATGATTCTAATAACTATAAAATGTTAGTTCCAAACTTTTCCGTGGCACTTATTTTGTGAAACAGTCTCTAGTCTTAAAATGCAAACACATAAACCTTAAATACCAATAATTAAAGTACTAAAGAAAGCAAACTAGCATTTCAAAACACATCCTTCAAATACCAACTTTAGACTCAGAGCTATATGCTCAAAGTTTAAAAATAATTGCTTCCATGCCCATTTTAGATGTAATTTAAATAGAAAAGTAAAGTACAGGAAATATGAACGACTTAATAACTACTTATCAGACTAGGTGACCTTTTAAACTAACTTCCAAAAATGGAGAAGGTTCTTCATACAATCTTGTTTCTTAAGCCTTTTTTATTGGCTTATTTTTCATTTGAGCATATCATTTTGAACCGTGAAAAAAACTAGCGGGCACCCGCAGCTTCGCTCGCGATACGAAATATTATTATCAATTTAAATTTCATTCAAACTTGCACTACCCCTACTTCACCCCATTAGACGTGGAATTTCTAAAAATTGATTCTTAGCGGATGTTTACATCATAGTAACTATGTACTTGCCAATTTATAGCCCAATCAGTCGAGTAGTTTGGGCTGTGCGTTGATAGATCAGTCAGCCTTTATCTACATATAATAAAGCTGAAGAAGGTAACATCTGAACATAAATGATAATAGAAAAAGTGTTTGGGTATAGTATCTATAAATAAACAAGTTTCAGCAGTTTTTATAATTTTTGTCTGTTTATTTGTGTCTCATTTTGTCTGTTTATTTAAACGCTCCTCACGCAAAAACGGCTTAACGGATCATCATGAGTTTTGTTATGTAGGTAGTATGAGGTCTTAGGAATGTTATAGACTACTTTTTATCCTGAAATAATGCGAGCGAAGCCGCGGGCGTCCACTAGTAAGTACATATAATTTAAAAAATAATGATTATGCTTTTTTAGTATACGTTTTGAATCGCAACATGAAGTTGATTTTATACAATAAAAAAAATAGAAATGACTTAATCACACTTCAACAGCGGTCAAAGATTCATAGAGGTCGTATGGTCAAAAGGTCGCAAGCGCCAAGCGAAAGTGTTTCAACACAGACTTATTGCTTTTAAGAAGCTCGTTGCATTACAAAATCGTATTAAAAGGTTATATTATGTAAGTTGCATGTGCATAGGACTGGATTTATGTAATCCTTGAAGCACTTGCCGTTTGATCAAAGGTTGATTGGAGTTGAAATGTCATTAAAAAACTACTGCTGCTTTTTTTTTGCTGACAGGTTTTAAATACATACCTATGTATATTGCACATTAAATATACCAAAACGAAGCGCCAACTTAACACAATTCTGATTACATAGTTACTTGACTCAGCAGAACCAAAAGAACAAGTAAAAGGATCTTTAGATAGAAGTTATTTACTAAATAATGTACTTAGAAGATTAAAAAAACACTTGAAACATTCAATTTAGACAAAACTAAAAAAAAATACTAAAACTACACTTTCCGTTATATTTAATGACCACATATATCACTTTTTTCGAACTACTTTTCCTATATTATAATTACTATTCTTATATTTCATTTGACATTTATATACACACTTTGACATGTATTTTTTTTATTTAATTTCCATGTTTCTTCATGAATTATGTACTAATTTTATATGAATATGTACCAATGTGAAGTGTAAACTGGCTTTACCATTAAATTGATTACGTTTATGATTATAATTTCCCCTCAATTTTCTCCAATATTTCAGTACTTTTAAACACTGGTTCAGGGTTATTTCCCTAGCGCCTGCGCAATCGCCGCGCTCCAATGGACGCCTTTTTGTGCAAGGGCTGCCCTACTTCTGTATCACTTAGTACTTTTAACTGTTACTTAGTTTCAACTTGTCGTAGGTTAACCTATAAATTTTCTTGTGTTACAACACACAAGAAAATATATTTAAAAAATATTGCTATAAATGCTTACATTAATATTTAAAAAATAAATCTAAACATAACATTTTTCTCCTCTATCAGTGTAATCTCTTGTCATCCTCAGCCAACTTTCGACTACATTAAATCTGTATATACATTTTATCCGTTTGATAGTCACTGATTTTTTACAACTTCGAGACATTTTGACACAATGTTTCATCATCATCATCTACAGCCCTAAACAAATTGGACACGAGTTTTTTTTTAATATCTAACCTACCGAGATTGATGATTAGTTTGCGTTTTTAAACCCATATGGAGATTTAGTTGCATTCGACTGCCTTGGTCATTCAAAGTCACAGATTATCTATTATCACCATCATCCTCAGCCCACTTTTTACCGCATTTTATCTCTTTACCCTTTTTCTAGCGGCAATTTTTTTTTTATGCAATAATAATACAAATACTATTTCTTATACAAAAAATAAGAAGTCCAACACAGTCCCAAAAACACGCAGGGCCGCTTTGGCGGTCCAAAATTACTACACCTACATAGTATGGCTTGCTATCACCTACATAGTATAAAAGCAAAGTCGCTTTCCGCGTCTGTCCCTATATCTGTATGTAATATGTACGTATCCTTAGATCTTTAAAACTACGCAACGGATTTAAATGCCGTTTTTATTAATACATAGAGTGATTAGAGGAAAGTTTATTATTATAATAACGCAGGCGTAGCCGCGGGTCAAGCTAGTGTACTAAATTTTTCTTTACATACAGCTTGAATATCAATAAAATTACATATAGGAATAGTGAATTTAGACTAATAAAGTGACGTTCCATATGAGCGCTTCCATATGGGCCACATGATATGCTCAATTTTAGGTTCTAGCTGATTGTCACAGTATAGCAGTCAATATGCCACGTCAGAAGCTTATAGTATGGTTTGAAAACTCTAGACACCAAGGGTAGCCAGCCACTGTCATATAAACTAATTAACTGTTGAGATAGTAAGAAATCGTAACGAAATAATGTTATTCATTTTATTTGATAATGCTTTATAATTTACACTTATAATGTCAAGTCAGATCACAAGTACCTACATTTTTTTTTCTTAAGATAAGACAAAGAGAAAGTTTATCTTACTTTATAAATAGCACGTTTTGACTGATAAGTGATATTTTTATCGTGACCTTTATTTAGAGATTCATCACGTTCATGATTAAATTAGCTGTTTTCAGTATCTAAAATCATTTTTTATTGTTTTTTTTTTATTAAGTTTTTGAAACTATTTTTCGTTGCAGTTTTTAGTATGATGTTGATATAGGTTTGAGAGTAGTAAGTAGTTCTGTATTCTAAGACACTGGTATTTTATATTCCTAAACAACGCAGTAAAGCCTTACTTAAAAATCTAAGTCAACAAAGTTCTCATCTTTATGACATTTTTGTGAACGCCAGATCCTAATTCTTCTTAAAGAATGAGAGTGGCCAACTCTGGTGTCGAGAGTTAATCAAGCCGCCCTGAGGGCCTCTGACATGGCTTCACGACTGCCGTACTAAACAAACAGCCGGGACCTACACTATAACGTGTCATCCGACCCACGGGAGCACCCAAAATGGAATGATTCTACTACGGAAGACACATATATCTTCGAAATCGTACAGCCAAATAATGATAACAAACAGCCGCAACCTACAATGTAACGTATCTTCCGAACCACAGAACACTTTTCTTCTTTTTTTTCTACTATAATAATATTTCAGTTGAAACAGAACCACATTCCCGGATATGATGCAACGCTTCCGTCACAACGTATTGCTAAAACAAGAGAACTTTCGATTTTACATTATTAAGATATTGTGCAAAACACTACTGACTCATTTCTCGGGGATTACGGTGAGATAATGTAGGTTAACTATTGTTTATTTACAAGTTTGTAATCTCTTAAAACAAAATGTATTAGGATATAGAATATATATTTTTTTTGATAGATCATTTGTTGATGTAAAAGATGTGCTGTGCTTTAAAATCACAAGTAGCTTAGAAAAAAAAATGGTTACCATTTTAACCCTGTATGTTGAGCTAGAATTAATTTAATACAACATACCCTAATAATTAATAAATTGCATGTACACAATTAAATAAATCGCTTCATCATCATCATCATCCTCAGCCCTTGGGATCCCACTGCTGGGTATAGGCCTCCCTTTGTATGTGCCATCTGCGTCGATCTTGTGCAGACCTCATCCAGGTTGGACCCTCGACTTTGACGATGTCGTCGACCCATGAATAATAAATCGCTTACATCAATAGAATTATTTTTTTAATATCAAATAATTCTGGAAATTTTAGTGTGTGATGCTTTGAAGGGATGTAATTGTAAGCTGAAAAAACTCAAATTCATTTGAGAAAACGTTTAGAAAAACAAAACTATTCCTTGTTATTGTAATATCAATTCCACGCTGATTTGTGACTCATTGTAACCTCCTCGCCTTTTGTTCGATCTTATTGTTTGGTATTCAAAACTAAGCATAATTATTGGTGGTCATTTCTGTTTGTTAGTATTTCCAACACCGAATTAGGTACCTAAGTGATTATAGTTATTATGTCAGAGCCTCAAGCTAGTCATTTGCCCCGAGTAGGACTTTGCAATATTTTGACAACCACTTGCCCACTTTTTCTTATGATCATGATCAATACATTCATACGAGTACATATCATACAAAAATTAAGGGAAAGAAACTAAACATACGACATGTAAAGTGTTCTATAAAATAAATAAAAAGGGGGCACTTAGAAAATCTTTAGATAAGCCTAAAAATAACAGTTTTATAGTACTAATAAGTCATTTATCACTACATAGTATAAAGCAAAGTCGCTTCCCGCATCTGTCCCTATGTCTCTATGTATAAATAAAAAATAAATAAATAACTATTTCGGGACATTGCACACAGCGCCATCTAGCCCCACACTAAGCAAACGCTTGTGTATGTATGCTTAGATCTAACTACACACGGATTTTAATTCATTTTTTAAATAAATAGTGTGATTCATGAGCAAATTTTATAAGTATAACTAGCTGTGGCTGCGACTTCGTCCGCGTGGAATAGTTATTTTGGGCATCATACTTATTTTTGCAAATAACCTCTTCAGCTTTATAAATTATAGCTGTTAACCACGACTTGAACCGTTTTCGCAGCGTACGCAACGGAAGCCCTCAAAGATGAATAAATTTTTTTTCACATTTTCCATTGTTTCTTCGCTCTTATTAGTTGCAGCGTGATGTTATATAGCCCAAAGCCTTCCTCGATAAATGGTCTATTCAACACAAAAAGATTTTTTCAATTCGCACCAGCAGTTCCTGAGATTAGCGCGTTCAAACAAACAAACAAACTCTTCAGCTTTATAATATTAGTATAGACAGTAATAGTATGTATAGTATAGATAACGCGTGCGAAGCCGCGGGCAAAAGCTAGCATTTCTATATAAATGAAAATAATACTGTCGAAGTATCACGCGATCCTATAACAGTAGGATACTGGTTATAACTTTAATAAGATATTTATATGACAGTAAAAGACAAATCTAATATAATATTTTAAATCTTTGAACTTTCTTAAATGAGGTCAACAGAAGAATGTTTTTGGTCATTTATTAAACCAGATATGCCTCAAACTAATAACAATTTATAGAATTAGTGTAATGCCCATAAAGACTTTAGTTCATATGATTATTTGTTGCTAAGATTTAACCAGTTTGTGTGTTATTTAAAAAGTATATTGGGGCTTATTAACTATTAGAATCACGTAGCAAATTTTTGAAGAAAATTGAAGAACGAGAACGAGAAATGAAAATCAGATGAGCTGAATTATTATTATTAAATCATCATTGATAAAATTTTAAGATTCTTTAATTGGACAAATCTTTTATCTTGTAAAAATTGCATAATATTTTTTTCAAACATATTTTTCAAACTAACTCATATTTTCAATATATAAATATATATATATATATATATATATATATATATATATATTGAAAATATATATATATATATATATATATATTTATAAATCTTTTACAGTAAACATATTACAAAATCAAAATTGTTAAAGTATAACAAATCAAATATTACGGCTGTCTCGTAAATAAAAATCAAACAGTCGTTTGAAAAATATAAAAATACCGTCATTTAATCAATTTTATTGGTTTATTGTATATATTTGTATAATATATTTATTGACATTTTATTGATTGACAAAACGTAATTAAGAAAATGTGATTTAATTTACATACACTATTGGATCATTTCTGACACGACATTTTGAAACAAGTTTATTTTTATTATATTCTAACAAGATTATGTGCTTATTTTTTTAAGTAAATAAATAATAGCGAAAAATAGGTTTATTTAATTACATTTCCTACAATCTCAAGTCTGTTTATAATGGTACGAATCTGTCTAAACTAATTATGTGTTTGTACTGTCATATTTTTCTGATGTAGGACCCCCACCACGAGGTATCTGCCCAAGAGAACTTCCTTTAAGAATTAATTCTGCGGGGGTCACGACCCTCAGTTATGGGGAAATACGATTCAGAGAGAGAGAGAGAGAGAGAGAGAGAGAGATATGTACATATATAAGAAAGAAAGAAATATTGATTGAAATCATAAGCATTACAAATAAATAAATAATTTTATGTATTATACAACACTATAATTTCTTGTCATAAATTGTCATGTACATATGTCATATACATTCTTAAAAAAATATTTCGGTATATTTTTCTCTCTCTATATATATATCTATTCATTTCTGTTATCATCTTATTTAACAAATCATGCGTCAGCGATCTAAAAATCTGAGTTGTGTAAAGTGACTTCAAAAACTAGATAATCTCCAAGCACGGAGCGCACGTAACTCGGTTGAAACTAAACGTAATAAGTTCGGAAACACGTTGAACGTGGAAAGATTAGTATCTTTGTGTTGTCTCTTGATCTAGGTAGTCTGGATGAGCGGAGCACACCCTCGTGGAGTGCTCGGCGTGGGACCAACAGAGGGCGCGGCTCGTGGCTGCCATAGACCGGAGGCTGTCGCTCCCGGCCGTTGCGAAAGCGATGGTCGAGAGCGACGTTGGTTGGGACGCGGTGCGAGACTTCTGCGAAGAAGTTCTCGCACTGAAGGAGGAGGCGGAGCGCGCGCGGGAGAGGTTCCCGGAGCCAAACTCCCTGCGCAGGAGGAGCGTTGGAGGGCGGCGCTTGGCGCACGACCGCCGACCTCCATAGAGGGGACTCCGGGCGGCAGGTCGGGGAACCTGTTGCCCTTAGGACTGAGTCCCCATAGGATACACGACGTGTCCCGTGTTCCGACACGTCGTCCATTAGAGGGACGAGCAAAAGCTCCCCGAGACGGGGCCTGATTCCGGGCCAGCATCGCCAGGGCTGCGGACGCATGCATCGCACTCTCGGGGCCCTGATCGCGATGCAGAGGTGGAACACCCCAGGTTTTTAGTGGGTATGCGGCCTTCTGGCGAAAAACTCCCACATAACCACTCCCCCTCCCCGGGGTCGAGTGGTACCTTTAAAAGGATTTCCTGGTTAAAAAAAAAAAAAAAAAGGTAGTCTGGATGAGATGACTTAAAGATGACAAGGATTTTTTTACATGAGATTGGCTCACGCTTGACTACTTGCCTGATGTTAAGCAACGTTATAATCTACGGTCTAGCGCGCTTGCCTAGAAAAAACCGATAGATAGAACACAGATTAAGCGCATTAAAATGCAATTTATTCGATTCTATATGAAACCACAAATTGTATTTATGTTTAGTTATGTGTATAAAGAATAACGTCAAACTTATGACTTGACTTGATTTTTTAAGTTGGTTAATATGATGATATTTTTTTTCCAGGCTTCCCAGCACAGGCGGGTGAAATAATCTTTAGTAGTGTTATGTATTTGTCACCAGCATAATAATAAGAACTCACACAGCATAATGGAACTAAGGCTAAGTACTTATTAGTATTTTTGTAAGATCTTTTATTAATTACTAGCTGTGCCAGCGACTTCGTCCGCATGGAATAGTTATTACCATAAAAACGGTTCTAGTGAGTTAATATTAAAAGATAGACATATATTGATGCGGACATGTTGTTAGATCACTTCAAGAGAAATAATTCTTTCATACATATTTTTGGATCTCTTGAACCGTTTTCGCAGCATACGTAACGGAAGCCCTCAAAGATGAATAATTTTCCCCGTTTTTTTCACATTTTCCATTGTTTTTTCGCTCTTATTAGTTGCAGCGTGATGTTATATAGCCTAAAGCCTTCCTCGATAAATGGTCTATCCAACACAAAAATAATTTTTCAATTCGCACCAGTAGTTCCTGAGATTAGCGCGTTCAAACAAACAAACAAACAAACTCTTCAGCTTTATTATATTAGTACAGATAAGTCAGTTAATATCGTTTTCCGTGGAAGGACCTGGGCGCCCACCACGATGTATCTGCCCAAGAGAACTCCCCTAACGAATTAGTTCTGCGAGGGAGTAACAAACCTCAGTCATGAAGAAATAAGACTCAAAGAGAGAGAATATCGTTGTATCACATAGTGAAGTTTTTTGTTCAACAAATTCACATTTAACATAATGGATTCAAATGTAATATTTTATTTACAGTTATTGTAATAAAAATCTTGTCTCTGTTTAAAAATAAATATGTCTACACTTCTAAGTACATACGACATTAGCGAACGTTGTAAGAGTAAACGTATGTACACAGTATATACGTATGTGTCAAATATTTTATATAAATATATTTCTGTATGTATAGCTGAAGATACAATATTAATATTATTTTATTTGGATCTTGAAAAGATATGATCATATACGTACAAAATTTGTTATTGTTTTAGCAAAGTAGGTAGGTTTTCAAATATTATCTTGTAATCCTTTATGAAGCAAAGGTATATATTTGATTATGTTTGTTTTGCAACTTTTGTTCTCTTATTAATTCACCTTAGTGTTACAAGAAAAATATGACATATTTAAAGAAGACATTAATCTATACCCGACCAATTTGATTTACGTTAGTACAAGTTACTTATTTTTACAAAAATCTCACATCAAAATGTCCTTAAAGTACATGCAGGTGCTTTATGTCTGAAATAAATCATAACTTAATTCAATAATTTGGGATAAAAAATAAAAAACGCCGCCAAATTTGAATAACACAGCTCCAAGACTATAATATTAAATTTTGGCATAAAAACACATAAAACAAATGAGTTTTATGCCCTATTAGATGACGTAATGGTGACGTTTGTCAAACAAACTAGAATCCGCCTGACACCCGCCATTTTACTTCAATATTTATACAAGTAAAGCTGCCTCCACACAACAACGAGAGAAAATGACTCCTCGCCTGACCTTAGACCAAGCAAATAATAAAAACCAGAACCTCAAAACAAGAAAATTATCAGCAACACGCTTATAAATTATCCGCCTTAAGTGGCAACAAAAAAAACTTAGATCATTATTTATTAATCGTGCGCCAAACATGTGCAATAATTTCCGAAATTAAACCTTTATAAATAAGGATAACTTTTTCTTTTGTAATAATTGGCGTGATCGAAACTTGATCGTCGAAAAATCTTTGCAATAAAAATACTGGAGATTTTAGCTATGTAAATAAATAGTAATTATATGGAAAGGTGATCGTATAGACGGCGCCGGCGTGTTAGTCTACGAGGCAAAGCTAGTCTGGACTCACCTTAATAGTTCAAAGGTTACGAGACAGGTTTTTCAAGTGACCAGATTATAAAATCAATAAAATATTTAAAATAACATTAGGAGCGACAGATCAGTTTATCGGGTACGTTTTTAAACAAAAATAATTTTAAAGAAAATATTTCGAGTTCTGTAATCTGTATTTAAGTAAATCACGGAGGGGCAAAAGGAATTGCAAAAGTACGGTCTTTCTTATGACTTCAAACTTTTTAGTCATTTGAATTTTTATTTTTGCTTGAATCATCTGAGTACTTTGCATAACTTTCGATACAAAGAAACGTGTATAAAATATATATTTTTTTTATTCAAGTATAAAAGATAAAACAAGATAAAGATAAAGAATCTTTATTGATAATGTAAAGTTTTAACATAGGTATAAGTACTAATATCATAGAATATGCTACACAAATTACAAAATCTCGTCAAATTGAATTTATAACATTTAGTTTTAATAAAATTTTAGAAGTTACAATGTCAAGTTTTATTAATAACATAATGAAAATTTTTGTTATTAAAAAATGTCAAACATAGGTAATAATAGGTATGTAATCATACAATATGTCAACTTAAATAAATCTTGGTACTGTCAATTTAGCTGTATAGGGGCTATATAGCTGATAATACGACCCTAGACAGTTCATATTTTTATGAAATAATTATAAGCCATTAGATAATAGACAATAGCACAAATAAACTATAACAGATCCTTTAAAAACTCAAATCCAAAAAGGTAAAAACCACAAATTCTTAACAAATTTCGTGTTCTTAAACTTTAATTTTGTAATTGCTTCACAGATTACTTACGTCTTTTGCATCAGTTAAAACAAACTTGAAAAAAATCTTATCTAGCCATTGTTAACAAATAACACTCATAAACTTTCGCTACAATAATAGTAATTTCATAGACTCTGTTGTAGTTAACATTTGCAAACAGTTCCTCAGACGCTTCTAACTATAATTATAATTGCGTTAAATATTTTTACAGCGTCGGTTTTTTGCGTCATTTTTTGCCAACATTGGTCACAAGTTTTTCTCAGTCGCCGTGTCGTGTATTGTGACATTTGATATTACCTAAACTTGAGTTCAGAATTTATTTTCCAAATTTTAATTGAATTATTGCGATATCGCGTTACGTGAGTGTTAAATGTCGTTTTGTATATTAATTTTATTGAGCGGGCGGGATACGTGTGACCTGATATTAAGCAATTAATATTAAATAATACAGTATTTAAGCTTTAAAACTGGTACAAAAGCATATTCACTATAGTATCAAAATAACAAAATTAAAGTTGAGATTTGTGGCTATAAAATAACGAACTGCTATTTCTAATCTGCTACTGCTATTTGAGTGAAACAATCGAATAGCGTTGTAGCTGCGTATTTCACATCTGACCTTCTGAATCGTGAAATTAAAAGTTACATTTAAATAAACCGGCTTTCAGTTCGATGCTCGCAATCGTGTTGCATACAGAATTATTTCTTGCCTTCGTTGTTTCCTTTAGCTCTACTTGATTTGAATTTTCCCCAACATTAATTGTTTATAATGTCATATAAGGACTTTTTGGGATTCTAAGCATATTGTACGAAACTAGGTTAACAGAACAAAAAATGAAATCTTAGAATTATGCACTTATTTTTATTAAATTGATAGAAAATATAATTTTACGAAATGTTTAGATTTTTTTAGATGAGTTAAGAGTATTTATTACAGAGATTTCCATATTTATTCACAAACAAACAAACTTTCGCACCATAAATTAAGTTGCGCGCTCGTAAAATTAATAACGATGAGAGCCAATAGAAAAAAATGCTAAAAACTTCCACAAATTCTAATAAGTCTATTCATTAGCGCCCGTAGCGACCGCCAAAGTCCTTTCGCGACTTTCAGTTTCAAATTCAGTTGCGTAAGCATTATACAACGTACGTACCGTTTATGTAGGAACCAACGGGAAAAGGGGGCCCAGGAGCGCTGACGTACAAAAAATCACTAGACGTACAATGCGCCATACACACAATCCATCATCGGGTGCGGATAACTGATGTTAACACACGCGGCACAATTTTTTCCGTGTTATTTGGGAAAACTGATGCCGCGAGCGACTCTCGCGGGCGACGGCGGTCGAGCGACTGGCGGCGGTACTCTGTCCCCCACACAATAAAACCTTCGCTTTTCAAGAGTGGGGCGCGGACGCTGTTGTCTTTTTTTCGAAAATTTTCGAGCTTGGACCTTTTTAATGTTACCGTTTTCAGAATGCTATTTTTTGGAAAAGTTCTGCTATTTTGCTACCTAGCCAGTTCTATTTTTAAAGTGATACAAATGGTTTAGAAAACTTCAATTTTCGACTTTTAAAAAGTGTGTATTTGAAGAAAAAGGGTAAAATACCCGTTTCTGTTACTTTGCAGACACCCAAAATCTAAAATTAGTTAAGAGTGTCGTGTTAATTTCATGAACATAATAAAGATACGCTCTTTTACTTTTAATTAAAATCCACTCAAAATTCGTGAGCCATTTTCGATTCGGTTTCAATTTAGATAAGTATTTGCTAATAATCATAATGTAAGGGAAGTTCTGGTTTTACCATACAAAGTTGTCAAGCTATGTTATTTGGGGTCAACGAACTATTTGGTTATTTTAATAAGAAGCTGTGTTAGTTTTAAGTATATCTGTTGTAAAAAATCTTTCACCTTATTTAATAAATCTTCTAAAAGTATAATATTTTATATGTATTTGGCAAAGAAAAAATAAAATTCTAGCCGCGAGGAACATTTTAATTATTACCAAAAATAAAGTATATGACATATTTTACTTGAATACATCTCTTAAACTGAATGTTTGTCTATGATTGGAACAATTTCTCAAATTGATGATCTGATTTTGATCGAAACCTGGATTCGTAGCGTACCGACTCGAATTAACATCCATCATTAGCACTTTGGTTATGATAAATTTAATCCTGAAATTTCCATTTAAAGGTTTCAGTTTGGCAATATAGCGAAGTAACGCTGCCAGTATACCCTGCACACTTTTAAATTACTATTATTATGTACATTGCCATCCAGCGTGGTAATGTGGCCAGTATGCTGGGCACGCTGCCCTCTGGCAGTGGGCGGGAGTACTTAGACAACCTTTAAGTTTTCCTAACAATTTACTAAATGCCCCCTTTTCATTATTTTGTAGTAGTTAGAAGTAGTATGTTTAGTTTTTCCCTTGTTTTTTTTCTGTATTATCATTGTTAATAAAGTTTTAATGTTATATGTATGTTATTGTTTTTGTTTTAGTTTTTTTTTGTCGTTTCTTAATAAGTAAACCCCAAGTTTCTTGATATGAAGTAACTCAGAATATTTAAGGTTTTTCTCAGTGATTCACACACTTGTGCGAATAAAACTCGTTTGGGTTTATAGATTTTTTATCATACAGTTTGATGAAAGACGGCTGTTAATAATTTTGCGAAATTAATGCGTTTTATAACCAGCTAATTAGTTCCAAGATGCAAAAAATCTTGCTTTAGATTATATGAAAATGTTATGAATTGCATTAACTGACACTTTGTAATAACGGATAATGCTAGATCATTCTCCTCATTGAGTCATATTTCTCATTACGGAGGGTTGTGATTCGTAAGTAGAATTAATTCATTGGTGAATTTTTATTGGGTAGATATGAATATAAATAAATAAATTTGCTTGCTGCGGGTTGAATAACATTATTGCATAGATTGAATGAAAATCATGTATATCTTATTATATAATACACATACTACATTATTTTTTTTATATATTTTTTTTCCATGTATAAAAATGTGAAATAATTAAGTAAGTTACTAACAGACCTCAACAATATCGAAAAACAACGAATTATTTAAAAATAATACCGTCCATATAAAAGACTTCAACGCGAGCTTTCATATTTCTTTTACATATTTGTTTTTTCTTTTATAAACTCACGTATATTTGTCATTTTTTATTTATTTTTTTTATTTTTCTGTCACCATAACAAAACAACGAATCGTTGTGATTTTGGTAGGGTGCTAGTAAACATACTATTTTATACTTTTCATTTTTATATACATGTAAGATGCTTTTTATCTCGTCGTGTTAAAAACAATACACATTTAACAAACTACATACATAATTACATTATGTTCTAATACTTATATAAATACATAAACTTATATCATAAACAAAAGAACAAGATCTCGTAATGAAAAACCACTCCCATATCAAGACAAAACAATTTCACGTGACATCAATACTACCTAACTATAAATACACCAAACGTTTAGTTTCTATGCAGGATTTTCACATAAAATCTCCTTTCTTTCTGTTCTCGCCAGTGTTCTGAAATAAAGAGAAACGCCAAAAAATATTCAAAGGACATAAAAAATTCAACTTAAGCCTAATTTTTTATGAGCACAAATACAAATTAAAACACATAATTAAAATTATGTTCTAAAAATGGTGAGTTTTCAATTTCGCTATACAAAAGAGTTCAACGGGATATCTTGATATATGTTAGGCGGTTTCATATATAAAAAATTACTCGATGGTTTTGGAAATTTATTTCATAGTGGAGGATTGTAACCGTTGGATTCTGAATCCTTTGGTTTTTTCATTTTCTGGCTTAATGCGCAAGTCGTGCGATGCCAGAAAATGTAAAAAGTCAAACAATCCTAATGTCAGTTAGCTGTCATTGTCACCTTCTGGCCCAAGTCGATTCGGCATGGTCATTGCAACCACCAGCCGGCGGGGCTTCCAGTTCTTTCTTGGCTAATAAGATTCGCTGGAGACCAGTCGCTTGTCCTTCCTTACTCGTTTGACTCGCCGGGGAGACTGAACCCCAAGTGCATAATAGTAAAATTTACATATAGAAGTGCGCGATCTTTGAAACCCTCTGCCGGTAAGTCTACCATCCGTAGGCTTCTATCTTTCACCTTTGTTCATCAGTGCACACCGTGATCAGTTGTTCTCCTTGCTCACAGGGTCTTTGTGTCGACGGTACCTTGTTCCAGCTGGCTGCTGAAAGCCTCTAATCTGCCTAGTCACACATTTTTATAACTACCTACGGAACTTCTGTAAAACCCCGTCTCGGGTAAGTAGCTTGTACCATAAACCTTCAATTAATCTATATTTCATCTGGAAAACTGTGATCAATGATTTATTCCTTGCTCACAGGGTTTTTTTATACCACCTCTGAAACTCAAGCGAGGGTGCCTCCACCTTCGCTACACTACACTACACCCGACGGTCTGCTGGTCAGCTCCGCAGCCTGAGGGTTGCCTAAACAACCCCCTGCGCCGCTGCAGCAGCACCTGGCTTCGGGCCATCTGTATCTCAGGGTAACAGTGGGTAGGCCGAGCCTACCCACATTCAAAATTTTAATGTATTGTCCCTTAACAAATTAATTGATTTATGGTTGCAAAACTAGTATGTAGGCTCGAAACCCACCTTGAATAACATCTACTGCTGATCTAGCTGGCATTCTGTAACTAAGGCGCCCATTTATTGTTCTAAAACCTAAATTCTGTAAGTCTATTTAGCCCTTCAGGCACTGCGTTAATTCTATTGTACATTATCTATTTTCTACAAGTATCCTTAATAAATAACCTTATCCTTCTCAGTCGCTTTCTTTCATTTACTATCTACCGACCTGAGAATATGTAGGTAAGCTTTTAAAAAGGTTACACTGGCGATTCCACTTGGTGAAAACTAGTTTTGCAGCCATTTTAAAACTTATGTACTAATATACTAACCCAATAAGAATATCAAATTGAAAAGAAATTTGTGTTGTTTCAATATCCTTTAGTTGTAAGATCTGACATGTGAATTCATACTGTATTTCATTGTATATTATTATAGTGTACATTCTGTAAGTAAACATTATTAAGGTAACATTCATCATAAAATCATTGTATTTCATATCATATCAGTGCATAAAGATAAATGATAAACCTAAACCTTGTTAGTAAATTCTCATAATTATTATAGTGAACATTCTGTACATAAGTAAACATTATTAAGTTAAAATTTATCATAAAATCATTGTATTTCATATCATATCAGTGCATAAAGATGAATCCTAAACCTTGTTAATAAATTTTCATAGTGTGTTGGTAGCAAACTTAACTTAATTTATAAAAGATAAGCAACATAATTATTAGTGTTTTACTATTTATTGAGTGAAAATTTTTATAACTGAGGCTCATTATTGGCAATCATAATATTGTAAACGGTTTTGCAACCAGTACTAGACCAAAATTAAACTATTTATATAACCCTGAAATACAAACTTAATAGTACACAACTAAACAACTTTTAGATCAAAGATAGACTACAAAACACAAATTCTATATGAACTAAAACCTGCAACTACGCAGTATAGTGGTATATAATATACTCTTAGGATATTCATGAACAGTTTTACATAATTTGATATCTAATATCACATTGTACTGTAGATTGCAGTACCTATTACATAAACACTCAAGTCTACTTGCACAATTCTTGTCACACCGTTGATAGCTGGGTGTTTGTTTCATATCAAAGGTATTATTGGTACCTATAGGTATATTAGCACATTTCACTTCATCCAATCTATTTGAAGTTTTCTTAAAATGTCGCAGAGACACCGGAGGCTCCTAAAACTAACTCTGATTCTACTGACAATAGGCATAGACTTAGTAGAATAACTTGTGTTCTTCCATCGATTATTCACTCACTAAATCTAAAGTTTAAGAGTGACAATTGTGTTCTTTTCTTCTTATAACGTCTTATTGATTTGGTGTCTTCTTGCTCACTCACATACAAAAAAGATTTTACTTCAGCGGCTGAGTTACTTGATGGCCCAGCACTTATCTGGTTTAGAGGCATTCGAAACTCTGTAGCCTCTTGGGAACAGTTAAAGGGACGTATCTTCCTTTTCCCCTCTAACTCTTAGTGACATTTAGTCACGCACTTCTTGAGCCCTACCTATTGGAAGCATTTTTTTATTACCCCAACAAGTCACTGCACTTGCCCAGTTACTTGGATAACAGCTATAGATTGTTGTTATTTTAGTTCGGACTTTCACCCTTCCACGTCGGCGCTAAACTTGTTTCACACAACCTACAGTTGTGGCTAGAAACATCTAGTAGCAATTTCTACCATTGCTACTTTTCGCTAAACTTGTTTCTCACAACCTACAGTTGTGGCTAGAAACATCTAGTAGCAATTTCTACCATTGCTACTTTTCGCTAAACTTGTTTCACACAACCTACAGTTGTGGCTAGAAACATCCAGTAGCAATTTCTACCATTGCCGCTTTTCGCTAAACTTGTTTCACACAACCTACAGTTGTGGCTAGAAACATCCAGTAGCAATTTCTACCATTGCTGCTTTTCGCTAAACTTGTTTCTCACAACCTACAGTTGTGGCTAGAAACATCTAGTAGCAATTTCTACCATTGCTGCTTTTCTCTAAACTTGTCTCACACAACCTACAGTTGTGGCTAGAAACATCTACCTAGAAGCAATTTCTACCATTGCTGCTCTTCGCTAAACTTGTTTCACACAACCTACAGTTGTGGCTAGAAACATCCAGTAGCAATTTCTACCATTGCTGCTTTTCGCTAAACTTGTTTCACACAACCTACAGTTGTGGCTAGAAACATCTAATAGCAATCTCTACCACTGCTACTTTTCGCTGTGCGACACTAATGTTGTTACTTTAGCGTTCTCTAACGCTCAGAGGTCTATCTAGTTATTGCCGTGGGTAATAAATTAGGTAGATACGTTGGATGCGCCCACGAGCTGCTCGAGCTATTGTGGTTTTGTCCCTTTTTCCACTTCCTCAAAGAACCACAGTATCCAACTACCTCCTCTTCCTTCCACATAATCCACACATCCTAACCCAACTTAATAATTCCCAACCAACGCTCAGAGGTCTATCTAGTTATTGCTGTGGGTAATAGATTAGGTAGATACGTTGGACGCGCCCACGAGCTGCTCGAGCTATTGTGGTTTTGTCCCCTTTTTCCACTTCCTCAAAGAACCACAGTATCCAATTACCTCTTCTCCCATCCACATAATCCACACATCCTAACCCAACTTAACAATTCCCAACCTACGCTCAGAGGTCTATCTAGTTATTGCCGTGGGTAATAAATTAGGTAGATACGTTGGACGCGCCCACGAGCTGCTCGAGCTATTGTGGTTTTGTTCCTTTTTCCACTTCCTCAAAGAACCACAGTATCCAATTACCTCCTCTTCCTTCCACATAATCCACACATCCTAACCCAACTAAATAATTCCCCAACTTCTTATTTATTACTATCATATATATACTATATCAATTCACTATTTTCATTGTTTATTATCCTTCATTGCAAACATAACTTAGAGTCACTATAATTTTTGTAGCTGAGTAACTTCTTGTTTTTCCTCACTTCGGATCTTACCGAACCATTGGTTGCGCTATTGGCGTTATACCAGTTTTTTTCTTTTCTGTATATTCAGCACTTAAATTTTTTTTTATAACTTGCTATATTTCAAACTTCAATGTAGTTACTTACATCACTAATTATTAACTTAAAGAAAATACAGATACGGAAGAGATATTATTTAACATTTGAATGTATAACATATATATAATATCATACTTGAGTTTAGTATATTACATCATTGGCAGGGCCATTAACTATTAAAAGAGCAGTAACGTGAACTCTTTTTAAAAATAAATAAGCTAATAACACGCCTATAAATTCAGAGCAGCTCGCGGACTCTAGGAAAAATAAGCTCACTCGCAGACTAAAAAGTGCAGTTTTGTGGACACTATAAATAAGCTAAAACACAATCTTAAAAAAGTGCAGTTTTGTGAACACTATAAATAAGCTATAAACACAATCTTTTAAGGCCCATTGCTACACATAAAGTGGTGATGGAGAACATATTTCGGGGATTAGTATATTAGTTTATCTTATAACATGTTGGAAGGGAGGAACTCAGAAATTTACATAGTACACTTGGTTTATCCAGTAGTTAACTGTAAAAATATGGTGGGTCTCTGTCTCTCTCAATAATGAATTCATTAGTTTATCTTATAACATGTTGGAAGGGAGGAACTCAGAAATTTACATAGTACACTTGCGTTATATCCAGGGGTTACCTATAAAAATATGGTGGGTCTCTGTCTCTCCCAATTATGAATTAAGTATATGAAGATAGTTATCATTATGTATTAGTATTGTTACATGGGATTATATGGGAAACAACAATGAATAAACATTTGCACATATCTTTTTAAATATGTAGTATATGATAATAGTATTTGTATTGATTTGTCATCTATTCAGATGTCTATTTTTCGATTAGGTATGGTACCTATGGTATTTTTTTAAAGTCGTCTCTTCCAAGTCTTGTAAACACATCTTGTCAAACAGAGAATGGTTTGTAGTCTGTCGTTATTTTTGTTTTTCTGCTGTTTTGTTTTCATGACCTGGTTTTCTCTGTAATATGCGGCTGGGGCAGCCGTGAATTCCCTAACGTGAATTCTTCCCTGGTTCGCGGGATACTGTAACCGTTGGATTCTGAATCCTTTGGTTTTTTCATTTTCTGGCTTAATGCGCAAGTCGTGCGATGCCAGAAAATGTAAAAAGTCAAACAATCCTAATGTCAGTTAGCTGTCATTGTCACCTTCTGGCCCAAGTCGATTCGGCATGGTCATTGCAACCACCAGCCGGCGGGGCTTCCAGTTCTTTCTTGGCTAATAAGATTCGCTGGAGACCAGTCGCTTGTCCTTCCTTACTCGTTTGACTCGCCGGGGAGACTGAACCCCAAGTGCATAATAGTAAAATTTACATATAGAAGTGCGCGATCTTTGAAACCCTCTGCCGGTAAGTCTACCATCCGTAGGCTTCTATCTTTCACCTTTGTTCATCAGTGCACACCGTGATCAGTTGTTCTCCTTGCTCACAGGGTCTTTGTGTCGACGGTACCTTGTTCCAGCTGGCTGCTGAAAGCCTCTAATCTGCCTAGTCACACATTTTTATAACTACCTACGGAACTTCTGTAAAACCCCGTCTCGGGTAAGTAGCTTGTACCATAAACCTTCAATTAATCTATATTTCATCTGGAAAACTGTGATCAATGATTTATTCCTTGCTCACAGGGTTTTTTTATACCACCTCTGAAACTCAAGCGAGGGTGCCTCCACCTTCGCTACACTACACTACACCCGACGGTCTGCTGGTCAGCTCCGCAGCCTGAGGGTTGCCTAAACAACCCCCTGCGCCGCTGCAGCAGCACCTGGCTTCGGGCCATCTGTATCTCAGGGTAACAGTGGGTAGGCCGAGCCTACCCACATTCAAAATTTTAATGTATTGTCCCTTAACAAATTAATTGATTTATGGTTGCAAAACTAGTATGTAGGCTCGAAACCCACCTTGAATAACATCTACTGCTGATCTAGCTGGCATTCTGTAACTAAGGCGCCCATTTATTGTTCTAAAACCTAAATTCTGTAAGTCTATTTAGCCCTTCAGGCACTGCGTTAATTCTATTGTACATTATCTATTTTCTACAAGTATCCTTAATAAATAACCTTATCCTTCTCAGTCGCTTTCTTTCATTTACTATCTACCTAGTTAAAATAAGTAGGTTCTAGCTTTAAAAAGGTTACAGGATGACACAATTTTCGAAAACGAATTGACATTCGCGTTCAATTAGTTTTAGTATAAATAAATGATAATATTATTAAAGTTAACATACGCTCACCAAAACTTTGTGTACAATAAAAAAGCCTAAGAAAAATATATAAATCTTTGTTAAAATACAAACAACAGTCACCCTACAAATATCTAAATATACGTAACTATGTAGGTCAAAGATCGGCCCGCGTATCGATCGATTTAACTATTGTTTCTGCACGCGACGTGGTTAGAGCCAGATTCTTGGTTAATTGTTAACTGTCTTACTTGTAATGTTAACTCGTTTATTATTAGTTTTTAGTAGTATATGTATATGAAATTCTTGGTTATTTGTTAACTGAGTTAGTTAAAATGTTATTATCTCTTGAGTCGTATTCCTCATGACTGAGGGTGTGACTCCCCCGCAGAATTAATTCGTTAGTGGAGTTTTCTTGAGCAGATACATCGTGGTGGGCGCCTAGGTCCTTCCATGGAAGACACATGTCCTCGGATATTGTGGTCCTCAAACATGTTGTAGGGCCGGATTCGAACCAGGGTGCATCTGGATGAAAGGCAGACACTGGAACAGCTAAGCCACACTCGCTTTTTAAAATGTTAATAACTAGTTTATTTTTATTTTTACGTCGTATGTTTGCGTTTGACTTCAGCCCGCCTGGTGATAAGCAATGCTGCAGTCAAGCACACGCACCCAGAAATATGCAAGCTCACCTAGAAGGTACATAGTTATAATTATGACACTTCTGATCAATAAGTAAATTTTGACAAGCTCAAGTGTCCTTTATAATAAAAATACTTGGAAGAACTAATGTTCCAAAAACATAAGTTCAGTACATACATTATCCCTACTGCCATATGTACCTACAAAAATTGCAACTGAAAATTAACATCAAGATATTATAAATCACTTCAGTAATAACAATAATATAAGTACTAATTTAATCGTGACATTAACAAAACCTAGTACATAACCTTTAGACAATACACCTGTTTTATGTCAAAAAGTAAAACAAAACATAACATACACCATAATTCATATATGATTGTTTATGTTCTGCTCATAAGTCATTACCAATTTTCCTTGTTATGATATGATCAAAACACAACTAAGGAGTAAAAATATGACGCCAATAGCGCAAAATATAAAGCAAAAACATGTTAACATGTACAAACTAACATACCAAATTTCTCTAGTAATTCACACTTGGTGTTTGTTAAGTTGTAACTTAGAACGAACTTGAGACGTACGAGGAAGTTTGACGTCAGCGTGTGGTAAAAATTACGCATTTAGGGATAAATGGAGAAAAATAAGTCCTAATATAAACAATAATGTTTTTCAAAATTGAAGATATTACGTTATTTTTAAGACACGTTTTTTATTTATTGATTTCGGTCTATAAAAATTTTAACTGTTCTTTCTCTTGTTAAAAAAAACTATTACTGTAAAAAAAAATGTTTAATTAACTTATTAATATAAGTACTTATGTATCATTTATTTACTATCATTTATATGAGTAAGTTCATACGACTATGACAAACTCTATCTATTATAGGCAGTTTTCACTTATTTCATGACTTACATGTTTAGAGTAAAACACGCATTTTTCGCATTTCATTCTTAGTTTTATTTAAAAAAACTGTTTACTGTACGTCTTTTTTTTCTTCTTATCGAATGAGATTGGCCAACTCTGGTGTCGAGAGATTTCAAACCGCCCTAAGAGCCTCTGAGGTGGCTAAACAACTGCCGAACTAGACAAACAGCCGGGACGTGTAATTTACTGTACGTAACTTTACCACTACTTTGCTAACTTATTCCTAACTTAATCAGCAAGTGGAGTTCATGGAAATGCGACGTCACAAGGCCTTCCAGATATAAGGAAGATATAAGCGTAGATCCTCTTAACGACCTCTGCAATATATTTTAGACTTTATTACAACGCATTATAAGTCATTATTGAGGAAAATAGTTGGCAAAGATGATGGGGAAGAGTATTGTCCTAAAAGGGAAGGTGAAATTAATTGATTTGATGGTTTTTAATGAGTTAACGCACTCCTTGTGAATTATGTATGGAATCTTCGGAGGTTTGAGCGGAAATTTACCTTAAAAGATTTTCCGGGTGGAAAAGTGGCTTGACCGGATAATTTCTATGAATTGTTTATTTACAGGAAAATACAAATGATATATATTTTTTTGTTTTTTTTTTATATCTTATGGGCAAAACGGGTAGACAAGAAAATATAATAAATATTAAAAAAAAAAGGTAACACCAGATTTTTTTTAATTATTATTTAATTTATAAATAAGTATAGGAAAATCTTCATAAAATACGAATATTTTTTAAGCAATCTTTATTCTGTTGTAATGTAATTATCACGGCCTAACGTTTTAAATTGTTATATTTTTAACCGACTTAAAAAAAAAGTTATCAAGTCTTCTTAAAGTTTTATATTTATTCAAACTAATGCTTCTTTTAGATTAAAAAGATAAGGTTGTGTATATTGTGTTTATATATAATCTATAAATACCTTTTTATGTAATTTTATAAAATCACAAGTAATTAATATAATAATTATATATAATTATTTTGTAGTTTTTTTTTGTTCTATACATAAATACAAAGTAATAGGAAATATTGGCAGTGGAATTCAGTCGTGAAACGGTTATGATAATAATCATTTTATTGTTAATAAGTACATCGGGACATACCTAGCATTATTATTATTATAAGTTAATAAGACACAAAGAAAATTATTTAAATAAGTACATGTTTACAATAACGATATCAAATTAAGATTGCTGTGTCAGGAAGCCATTTATTTGAGATAGCAAATCAAATAGACATTTATAATATTATGATAGATTTTAATGGCATTTACTTCCGAGTGTCTTCCCTGTAATGATTTTATGTACATTTACATATTAACATCAATAGTGTATTTACTAAAACTTCATTTGCAGTATGCAAATGAAGTTACATTAATCATTTGTCACTTAAAAGTGCATTAAGTAAAACATTATATTTAAGCAAGTTAAACATATGTTAATGTTTTCGACTGTGGCACGGTGGTAAATGTATCCGCCTTACATTCTGACGCACACTGGTTCGATCCCAACCCGATAACAATTACTTATTTTGTAATTTATGTGTCGTTTGCACACGCTAAACGGTGAAGGAAAATATCTTGAGGAAATCGACATGTTAGAAGATCACAAAATCTGGAGAATAAATAAATATATTAATATTCCGGGACATTGCACACATCGCCATCTAGCCCCACACTAAGCAAACGCTTGTGACGTGGGTACTAGATAACGGATATAATACTTATATACTTTTCTTTTGTAAATACATTCTCATTGACAGAACATGTGTCTTCCTTTGGAAGAATCTGGGAGGAGCCCTTTTAAATAATTAATTGCTTTAAAATGCCACTAACGTTTACTATGAATATTTCCTAGCACAAACAATTTCTTATTAAACTTTACTTAGAACTAACACATCCTATTACCACTATTACAACAACATTATTAACATTATCATTATTAATAATACCTATTATTTATTCTTATTATCTTTACTTCCTACCATCCTGCCTCGGGTCAGACATCAGAAATAATAATATGCAGTTATTTACTATTACAATATGTCTTAGTCATAATTATGGCATATCCTGATGAACATCAAAAGTTTATCTTAATCAAAATTTGCTGTTCTTAAAGACTTTATCTTATTATTGTATGTGAGTTGTCAAATTTACTGTCGAGAGTTTGTAAGCTACCCATAGGGCCTGTGACATACTCGTAGCTTACTAACTGTACGAAAAAACAGTGTCTTTTTTGACGCACGGGATACATCAATGTAACTCATATTTCACCTTTGTATTCTACCTGTTTTTCAACTTTTTTATGTTTATATTGTTGTGTCCTGTGTGTCAAAATAAGGGCTTTCTTTCTTTCAAAAAATATACCGTTATTGGGTCGTGATTCCTCCGTAGAATTAATTCGTTAGAGCAGTTTTCTTGGGCAGATAAATCGTGGTGGGCGCCCAGGTCCTTCCACTGAAGATATATTATGTCCTCGGATATTGTGACCCTCGGATATGTGGTGGATATTGTGGCATGTCACTTTCCTCACGATGTTTTCCTTCACCGCTAAGCGAGTGCATATTTACACTTGCCACACACACACACACACACTTTTTCACCTTTATAATATTAGTGGGAAGATTATTCGATGGTTACTCAAACTTAAATGATAATCTTTAGATAAAAATGTTAACCTTTGCAGGAACCACTTAATCACTTTATAAATATCACATCAAAAACTTAATTGTGTAGACTAAATAATAATTATGTATGATTTTTAGCCCCGGGGGCTATTTTTGATTTATGAGACTTAAGACTGAACATTTTGCACTGTCTGGGAAAAATCTTGTTAACTTTATGTGTACTTTGGCTTTACCATTACAACTTGTTTAGATTCATGTATAATTTTATTTTACTGTTATCACTTTTCCTATGGAACCATTGTATCATTACATACCTATTATTATGTTTGACATGATTTTAATAACAATAATTTTCATTATTTTATTAATAAAACTAGACGTATGTAACTTCAAAAATTTTATAAAAACTACCTAAATGTTATAAATTCTATTTGACGAGATATTGTAATTTGTGTAGCATATTCTGTGATATTAGTACTTATACCTATACCTATGTATGTTACAACCTTACATTATCAATAAAGATTCTTTAGTTTATCTTTATCTTTTATCATGGTTGCCTATGGAACTTAAACGTATTATTTTACATATTTACATGCGGGATCTGTAATTCAAAAGTAATCAAATATTTGTATTTATAAGTGTACAGGTCGAATGGATACCCTCCTTTTTGAAGTCAGCAAAAATTTGCACGCTTACTTGCGTTTCCATGCTCCGTCTGTCGACAAGAGCTTGTAAAGTTAAGTGCCCATTGTGGTCTGTCCTTAACCCAGTACAAACATTATGTCAAACGGTTGGATGAATTATGTATGGAGGCGGGCCGTGGAAGTTAGAATTTAACTGGACTGATGACTATGAAATGAAACTGAAATGAAAATGATTTATTTTGGAACAAGAAATTAGGTACGAACTAAATTTAGATATTAAGGATAGAAATAAAGGACAAGCTGGCCTCAACTCACTATAACTTTTCAATCAATTTATCAAAAATTCTTTATTTATTTATAAATATTTATTACAATTATACAAAGGAAAAAATACATTACGTATTAGAAAATGGGACAGAGGGCGGCCATATCATTAGATTTTTCTGAATTTGGGACTACTACACTAGAGGTACTTTTTCAGAAACATTAATAATTATTTTTTGCCATTAATCACGGCATGTTTGTGTCAAATCAAGGAAAAAGCAGCTGCCTCGCCTAATAATTTGACTGAAGATAAGAGAGACATATGATTTACGGATATACCCAATTTACGCCCTATATGTAGTCATCACCTGACCTGTGACTGGCCTGTTAGCTTAGTTGGTAGTGGCTCTGCCTTCTAATCTAGGGGTTGCGGGTTCGATTCCCGCGTGACACAATTATTTATGCATTTAAAAAATTATATATAATTACTTGTGTTGAGTCTGGTCGTTTGTATGTATAATAAGTATGTATTTACAAAAGAAAAGTACATATATAAGTATTATATCCGTTGTCTAGTACCCACGACACAAGCGTTTGCTTAGTGTGGGGCTAGATGGCGCTGTGTGCAATGTCCCGGAATATTTATTTATTTATCACTCAAGACACATTCTTTCTTGAGCCTTTTGTACAATCATAAACAAAGTGCATTGATTTCGTTTCATCAAAAGACGAATCTAGATAGAGCAGCAAGCATCCAAGATCCATGCCCATCTATTTGGAGAGATCGTTATGCCACGAATAGCTCTTTCTTATCATCATGCCTTAACCTTCTAATTTAAATGACTATACTAGTTAATCTGGGTAACAGTTACTTTAGTTGTGTGGTATAAAATTAGTTCTTGGAAGCGCTTATTTGAACTTACCAAAATTAAAACGACTATAAAATCTTATTTCTATGAGCGTTTGCATTGTATGGGTCTAGAGGGTGCAATATCTTGAAATATTAATAAATTTATTAAAGATGGAGTAACTTCTTCTTCTTCTTATCGAATGAGAGTGGCCAACTCTGGTGTCGAGAGTTTTCAAACCGCCCTAAGGGCCTCTGACATGGCTTAACGACTGTCGTACTAGACTAACAACCAGGACCTACAGTTTGACGTGTCATGGAGTATCTTAAGGCATATATTATACGTGAAAATAAATCAGCCAAGTATTTCTTACATATAAGAAGTTTTATCTATTATAGTTAATAAACACATTTTTACATTTACATTATAACTTTTTACGTATCGAAAGAAGTTTTATTTTTGTTGTGAACATAAAAAGACACTTGTAGATGGAAATAGACGAAAGTGACACAGCCTACTTCTTAAAGCGGGCGAAGCCGCGGTTCATTCACTAGTTAATATTGAAAAAATAAACTGGGGTAACAAGTACGTTGCTTACCATCAGAATTGTGAATTGCTTATACTATGTATTCTAAATGTTGGAATAAATGCTTTTTATGTTTTATGTAAATCACAACTGTAAATAACAATAAAATAATAATAATCATCATCGCATGCACATTGCACACATTTTCCGTTTTCCGATTTTCCTCACGTGCTATCAAAGTCCGGTTTGTTTATATGTTATAACAATTTAGTCATTGTGTCTTAGATTATTAAGGCTATAATTGCTTGCATGGTAAATACCTACAAATGTGCATATATGTACGTATGCCTAGCAATCACGTGCAGAGACTAATATTTATCAGTATGCAGTTAGTACTTATTACATAGTTTGTTTTGTCAGTATTATAAAGTATAAATAAACTATGGTTTGACGTAGTGGTTTATACATGTACATATTCTGAACTAGCTGTGCTCGCGACTTCGTCCGCATGGAATAGTTATTACCATAAAACGGTTCTAGTGAGTTAATCTTAAAAGATAGACGTATACTGTTGCAGACATTTTGTTAGATCATTTTAAGAGTAATAATTCTTTTGTACATATTTTTTTGATATCTTGAACCGTTTTCGCAGAGCACGCAACGGAAGTCCACAAAGATGAATAATTTTCCCCGTTTTTTCCACATTTTCCATTGATTCTTCGCTCCTAGTTGTTGCAGCGTGATGTTATATAGCCTAAAAGGCTTTAGGCTCCTCGATAAACGGTCTATTCAACACAAAAAGATTTTTTCAATTCGCACCAGTAGTTCCTGAGATTAGCGCGTTCAAACAAACAAACAAACAAACTTGTCAGCTTTATAATATTATAGTATATAGTATAGATTATTTTGAGACAGAACTTTTTTTGCTAAGAAAAGTTTTATTTACATAAGTATAATATATGTACATAAATAGACAGAGTTTAGCTAAACATAACATTTATAAAGACATATACTGCAGAATTTATGTTCTCCATATCAAAAACCATGCAACAGGTGTGAAATAAAGTGCTACCTACGTGTAAATTGACACCTATTTGATTGTTATCTATAACTTGTCTGTGACTACATCCCGCCCACGTCTTTCTGTCTTAGTGACAGTTACGCATCTTTATATGTTTTATTAGCATTAATATTAATTTTATTTGTAACCATGGAAAAGTGACGGACGGAGAATTAATATCTGTAAAATAACTACGATGTTCATCTTCCCATAAAAAAAAAAATATATATATATATATATAGATAGCTTTTCAGTTACCCTAATAAACTATCGTTTATTCTAGCTCCTCTCTAACTTTTCTGAATTTGATATGTGATGATAGTTTAATAAATTGGCAGCTAATTAACTGCCAATTTGTTAACTATCATCACATATCAGGCTACCCCAGACCAGACTAGCTGGAGTATCTGGTCTTGCCATTACATAAAAAGCAACTACCCTGCAACATTTTCAGCGCTTCCATCGTGAACCAAATAGAGCGGGGCGTGAGGTAACTGGTCACACAGGATCGTTATGCCGCTCATTATACTATACTGCTAATTACTTACCAATCATAGCGGTATGCGTTGCGTCAAGATGTTTATAGGTTGGTAAGTACTTGGGCATCTTTAGTGGAAATTGTAGACTTTTCTTAATAGAGAATTACTCTAATACGTGTACATATTTCGATATAACTTAAATTAATAAAAAAACGTTTATTGCAGCATGAAACCTTAAATTAGACAAAAACAACCAAAATATATAATTGCAAAATATGAGCAAGTTAAAAGTTTCATTTCACGACCCGGCCCCAAATCAGCATGGTCTTTGAAACTTTTGTGAACTTTGACGTCATATGCGTGACGTCACCTATGGTCCCAATAGAAGACCAGCGATCGATGCTTGCATCCAGCACATGCTGAGTTAGGCCGGGTTGTGTCATGAAACTAGTATATACATACAAATATATCTAGCATTTTGTTATGTAGTAGTCAGTTTTAATGTTGTTTCGTTTCGTGTCCCTATAAATGTCTTTTTTTTTAATATATTTTAGGCAAGAGTAAACTGAACTGAAACACAAACAGCTGAACTGATTTAAGTTCAATATGATATGAAGATAGATAATCTGGATTAAATGAGGGTAATAGCACACGATTCGCTAAACGATAAAAACCCTAAATTCCCTATTCACAAAATTTAGTAAGCGGTTTTTTTATTTTGTAATGGTTAGTATCTTTTCCCAAGATTTTCTTCTTTTTTTTAACACGAAATAGGCTTACGTTTGACTATAGCCTGCCTGATGTTAAGCACCACTATAGTCTAAGATGTAGCACGCTTGTCTAGAAGAAACCTATTTACGCTAGATTTGAAGACCCCTAGGTAATCAATTATTACTTGTAGCATATAAGTAACCAAAATATTTTTTTTATAATCTAATTATTTAGGTAGCACTATCCACGCTAGCTCCAAAAAAAAGTAAAATAATTTGTACTCATATTTTTATATAACTTTCAGCAAGTTAATCAAGCCATCGCACTATGTAACAGCAGATTGCAGGTCAAATTGATAGCATCTGCATCGTAAATCTAAAAGCTAAGTGTGTGTTGTAACCTAGGCACTAAAATTAGGTATATACTTACCTAGGTAATAGGTACATAACAAGTACTTAGCACGTAATAGTGCTAGTGTTTACTTGATCTAAGATAGTGCACGTTTTTGAATGAAAAAAATAAAACTATATAAACGAGATTTTTCTATTGGTCGATAAATGATTAAGGATTTTATCTTATCATATCTATCTATTTTTCGTATCATACAAGGTACTTATACAGCTTACTATCAACTCGACTAACGAAAACTCGATCGAATTGGATGAGTAAACAATTTTGAATTTTATAATTATACTAGTGGGTACTCGCGGCTCTGCTCGCATTAAGAAGAAAAACTTGCATCCCCTATTTCACCCCTTTAAAAGTGGCATTTCCAAAAATCCTTTCTTAACGGATGCCTACGTCATAACATCTACCTTCATTCCAAATTTCAGCCCAATCCGTCCAGTGGTTTATCGTATATCAGTCAGTCAGTCAGTCAGTCACCTTTGAGTTTTATATATTTAGATTTTGTAGGTTTCGGCTCGGCCATTCCACAGATTACTAAAAAGATGCTACAAAAAAGCTGTTTAAAAATGTTTCATACATATTTTCGGAAGTTCGCTAAAACAAAATGCTTGTTCTAATATCTTAATTAAGTAGATATACCTAAACAAAAGTAGGTATCTATATAAAAAATTGAGAACAATCAAATTACTTAATTGTACGTAATTATAGCCCATAATATTTCGTCTGTGCTAATACAGCGATCAAAATGATTTATATCTTTGCACCAAACAAGCAATCAAAGGTTTTTATTGTGTAGATTTGTTACCAAGACAACATAACATAGATACACCTAACCATCCATCCATCCTTCGTACAAAAAGTTACAAATACACAATAACACATTATCCCAAAAATAAAATAATTCACAAAAGAAACTGATTGTGTTACAAGAAAATAAATTTGAGCAAATAAAAATCCAAATGAGTCTTTTTACATGTCAATGAAAAATCATAACAGACAGTTCTGTCATCCCGGGTTGAAACACATTCATGACAACGGATCAATCACTTCAATTAGTGCAACTAGGTGGTTCCGCTGCGTTGTGGAACTCCCTGCCGATCCCTTTTCCCCACGAACTTCTAATCCAACGATCTTCAAAGCGACAGCGAGCCGGTTCTTATTGGGTTAGCACGATCCATCTTAGACCATTGTTATTGCTTACCATCAGGCAAACTATGGTCAAGTGCAGACCTGGTTTAATTTAAAAAAAGATAGGCTATAAGATGACTGACAGTTGAAACCACCAGCGTGGGTTCTAATTGCACATTGATACGCTTCGTCTATAAAAATACTTGGTCTTTAGGTAACACAAATTTGTAATGAGGATTTATTTGGCATATGTGCCTATTTTGTTACTATAATAAGGTGTCCATTGATTGTTTTGTCGTTTATATTTAAGTACTCACCAAAGTCTTTAATCGCAGGAAGGCTGATCTACATTCTGAAGGTCTAAGTAATATGTTAGGTGCACATAAAGTATCGTAATTTATGCATTATGCTTTATGTGCCGTTACTGTTTTATTATGCTTCATCATTATGTTTCTTTTTCTTATATTGTAGCTAACTCTAGAGTCAAGTTTTTAAGCCAACCCAGAAACTTCTGACATTAACAAAAAACAAAATGTCTTGATTCTTAAAACATTAAAATAAACCATCGAAAGGGAGCCTGTTGGTTTAATGTCATTGTTCTTATATTCTATTGAAAAGAAATATAATCACAACAATATCGCTTTTCACAATTAAGTGATAAGTAGGTATGTATTTTGGTTGAAATACTATTTGACCGTGATGACACGCAGGTAGTTAAGAACTCTTAGGCCTATCTATTATATATTACATTATGTACTATTATCTACTGTATTATGTCAAAGTTAGGTAAAATAAATAATCCAGAGGCATTTTGCATGCACATAATAAGTGTGTAAGAAAGCAAGCAGGATTGATATATCATAAAGTAAATAATAAGTCTCATACTAACAATTCTTATACTGATAACTTCTAAATTTTTAAACATGCATGGATGTATAAAGTTAATTGGCCATTATGGCATGGACTGGCCTGTTAGCTTAGTTGGTAGTGGCTCTGCCTTCTAATCAAGAAGTCGCGGGTTCGATTCCCGCATGACACAAGTATTTATGTACCTTACTTTAAAAATTTATAATTACTTGTGTTGAGTCTGGTCGTTTGTATGTATAAAAAGTATATGTATATAAGTAGTATTTACAAAAGAAAGTAAGAAAGTATATAAGTATTATATCCGTTATCTAGTACCCACGACACAAGCGTTTGTTTAGTGTGGGGCTAGATGGCGCTGTGTGCAATGTCCCGGAATATTTATTTATTTATAATTTAAGGAGTAATAGAAAATAATGGGGAGTAAGGGGAGAACGGAAACAACACCTATCCGACCCAAACGCCAACCCCCCCTGCACGCGCCATGTGGTTCGTATAAGAATAGCTGGCGGCGGTGGCAGAGTCACCGTGGTACTCCCTGCTAGACAACAAAAGGGGCAATGGCGACCGAGCCGTGGCGGTATAACCACACTCCCAACATGATACTTAGTTGGAAGAGGCTACATCAGCCTTGGGAGCTAAATCCTTCCTGAAATGCATGATCACCAATCCGTCGTGGCTGGCGTGGTGGATTAGGCTAAAATCCCTCCTACAAAAATGACAGACGAAAATCAAAATCGACCCCGAGTTCCCAGCGCTTCGTCTCTCCCCGGTCCGAGCAGTGGCCGGGTGAAACGGGGCAGGGGTGCGACAAGGAATCACTGGGAGTTGACTCACTGCCGTACAAAACTATATATTGCAACATACAACATCCAGACAATGGCGGAACCCGCTGATCTACACAAGTTGGAAATTGAGTTAGAGAAGATCAAATGGGATATAGTTGGCCTCTGCGAGGTAAGACGACCAGGAGAAGAGGTAACCATACTTCAATCAGGACATGTACTTTATCATAGAGAAGGCATCATACTGGGACAAGGTGGAATGGGATTTATGGTCAACAGGAAGTTGAAATCCCGGATTACTGAAGTCAACAGTTTGTCTGATAGAGTAATTTATATAAAGTTGAAGCTGTCCAATATGTACGAACTGAAAATTATCCAAGCGCACTCACCTACAACAGATCATTCAGACGAGGAAGTAGAAAAATTCTATGACGACATCTCTAATATCCTCGACAATATCAAGACCCGGTATACCCTACTTATGGGAGACTTCAATGGGCGAGTCGGAATGAAATTGAGTGATACAGAGATAAGCATTGGTCAGTATGGCCTGGGCATAAGAAACAAGAGAGGACAGACGTTACTTGATTTCCTCCAACAAAGGCGTTTATATGCCATGAACACATTCTTTTCCAAGAAACCCCAGCATAAATGGACTTGGAAGCACCCAAATGGCCGGAACAAAAACGAATATGATTACATTATCACGGACAGGAAGTGCGAAATCTCAGATGTGAGTGTGTTAAACAAATTCGACACAGGTAGCGATCACAGGCTGGTAAGAGCGGAATGCTACTTTGATGTTAGGAAAGATAGGCGAAATTTGATAACTAAGAGACCAACACCAAACCATGTCAAAATAGAAATCATACGGCATAATCAGGACTACATCAAAGAACGCCTTGACTCCAGTTTGAATGCTGATGAAATGGTCGAACACTCAGTAGATGATATGTGTCAGAAACTGGTTGAATGCTTAAACACTACTTTAAGCTCCGTCACTCCAGTAAACGTGCAGGCAAGTACACAAAAACTTACCGCAGATACACTGCGCCTGATCGAAAAAAGACGCCATATGAATAGTGACGTAAATGCTGATCAAAAGGAACTATCGCAATTGCATAAAGAAATCCGAAATAAAATCCGCAAAGATCTGCAAGAGCATAACGAGAAAATCATCCAAGACGCTATAGAACGGAACAAAAGTCGTAGGTCTCTGAAACTTCAGCTATCTACCGGCAGAAAAGCTATTTTCAAGTTACAGAGAGAAGATGGCACTGTTACATCTAATCGGGATGAATTATTGAACATTGCTCACCGATACTACGAGAACCTCTACAAAAGCAAGGTTACAAACCCAGCCATCGCAGTAGAACAACACAATTCACGAAGGCCACCTGTGCTTAATGTAGGGTCTGAAGATCTGCCTGATGTTACGCCGGATGAAGTCTGTTTGGCTCTACGGCAACTCAAAAACCGAAAAGCTCCTGGTGAAGATGGCATTATTCCTGAAATCCTGAAAACACCTTCTAAGAAATTGCAACTAGCACTAGCAATGCTTTTCACAAAGTGCTTAATAGAAACAAAGGTGCCTGAAGACTGGAATAATGCCGTTATTGCACTACTACACAAAAAAGGAGATATAAAGAAGTTGGATAACTACAGACCAATAAGCCTCCTATCTCATGTGTACAAGTTGTTCACACGAGTAATAGTCAACAGACTGAAGAATAAGCTTGACTCATTACAGCCGCGGGAACAGGCAGGATTCAGATCCGGATACAGTACCTGCGACCATCTACAAGCTGTAAAAACCTTAATCGAGAAGTGTCATGAGTACCAGAAGCCGATTATGGTGACATTTGTAGATTATGAGAAAGCTTTTGACTCAGTTGAGGCTTGGGCTGTGGAAAACTCGCTAGTGGAGAGTGGAGTTGATGAGCGTTACATAAAGATGGTTAAATATCTCCAGGAAAATGCAACCGCATGTGTCAACCTGCATGAGAAAACTCGAAAGTTTAAGTTAGCTAGAGGAGTAAGACAGGGAGACACAATTTCTCCAAAACTCTTTACCGCGACTTTAGAAGGCGTCTTTAAGAAGCTAAATTGGGAAGAGAAAGGTATCGAGATAGAAGGAGAGCGGCTCACAAATTTGAGGTTCGCCGATGATCTGGTGTTATTCTCGGATAATGTCCCTGATATGTTGTCTATGATTCAAGACCTGAAGACAGAATCTGAAAAAGTAGGGTTGAAAATGAATATTTCGAAGACCAAGATTATGACTAATATACCAGGCGTAGATAGTTACCATATGCCTGTGGAATTGGTGACGAGCTACATCTACTTGGGACACAAAATAACACTAGGTCTAGGAAATCAGACTGCAGAGGTGGAAAGGCGTATATCCCAAGCCTGGGCAGCTTTCGGCGCAAACAACCAAATACTTCGCAACAAGAAGCTGTCTGTTAAACTAAAGGCCAAGGTATTCGAAGAATGTATCATGCCGGTCTTCACGTACGGTGCTGAAACTATGACTATCACAGAACGATCAGCTGAGAAACTTAGAGTCGCGCAACGTGCCATGGAAAGAGCTATGCTCGGAATCACCTTGCGCGATAAAAGGAGAAACGAGTGGATACGGCGGAAAACGGGACTGAAAGACGTAGTAGAAGTCATTACGGGAAGAAAGTGGAGATGGGCTGGCCATATTGCTCGAATGGACTGTCACCGATGGACACGTAGACTAGTAGTGTGGAGACCATGGGCAGACAGGAGACCACGAGGCCGCCCACCGTTACGATGGGTTGATGACATCCGGAAGCACGCGGGGCACAACTGGATGGCTAGAGCAGCAGATCGCGAGTCATGGAAAAAAATAGGAGAGGCCTATGTTCAGAAATGGACAACTAATGGCTGAGAAAGAAGAAGAAGAAGAGAAAATAATGGATTTTTTTAAATAATAATTCTGTAAATCGTATATTCCCACCCTTTGTCTTGGACTTAGGTATACTGCAACAAGAACTTGACTAGCATTTACTCTGTACAAAAATAAACCAAAACCCTGCACAAAAGCGCATCCAAAACCATTGAAAACCCAAAACAAGAGGTTGCAATGTAAAATGTAAGCTAATTCTCTTCTTTCAACGTAGATAATTATAAGAAGGCTTGCGTAACACGGCCCCAGTTGCTTCTGCAGTCACGATCGAACCGGAACACCAAATTAACTTTACCAACCATTCTGACACTTTTCAACCTTATTTTCATAGTCATAAGGTTGTAAATGAATTTGGTGTAGAGAAAAATGATGTGGTAAAGATACAAAGCAGCAAAAATTATATCAAAACTTCAAAGGTATTGCATAACCTTGTTCCCAATAGAATAATAATAGATGTCGCGAAAAAAAATGAAAGTACAAGAATCAGAGCAAGTAATGGACACAAAGACGATTCGCGCACGAACTTTGATATTGGGTGGTTAGAGTTTATTCTAAGTACTAAGGCTAGTACGTTTGAGCAGCGGTGCCACCGTCGCTTTTTACACTACTTAAGCATTTATTTATTTAGTCAGATCTCAAGCCAAATTTCAATAATAGCTCGACATTGAATTTGTTTTGTAGTTTTTGTGTTTAGTCGGGCTTTTTGAAATTTTAGCTTAATCACAAGGTGTCAGGTCATAGTATAAAACAAAGTCGCTTTCCGCATCTATCCCTGTGTCACAACGGATTTTGATGCATTTGAGTGATTTATGAAAGCCGCGGGTAAAATCTATAGTATCTGATTTAAATACTAATTAGTGAAAAAAACGATTGTGGCACCGCTCAAACGCACTTTACCCTTCTGAACCTGAATCCAACCGTCCGTTGCTCAGCTAGCGGAGGCTATCGCATACGATCACCAATGTAGGTAAGCAACTGCCGACGCAGCCAGTCCTTGGATGTGACCAAAAAGTGGCATTCCATTTTGAACGCTTCTCTGGGATGGATGACACGTTAAACTGTAGGTCCAGGCAGTTTGCTACAAGTACAACAGTCGATATGTATAAGTTAGTGATTTGAAATCTTTCACCAATAGAGATCACCACTCTATCAAACTTTCAAAAAGCTCTTTTCAATAGTGTTCAAAGAATCGAGACATTCTTATTGTGCACTTTGACATTGCCTGTGAACCAGTTTAGAAACCATTTAGACAAAACACATAAGCACTATCAAAGAATGCAGAGTAGATATTTTGAACAGAGTAACTTATTATTGTGTTTTTTTTTTAATGTAAGTCATGAGCTATCTATAACATTTCAATTAACGCCGCACGATTAAAAATTCAAAAAAATACTATTTAGATACTTACTAGATAACTATCTTATTCTGTGTCTAGCTAAACTTTAGCGTACCTAGTCTATTTCTTTTAAACTCGTAAAAGGATTACATAAAAATCGGATAGATAGATGACACAAACTAAATTACAATCGTAACATTATTCAAATGGAAAAACTAAACTTAAAATCGTAAAGAAAATATGAACAAACTATTGCAAACATTTCATCATATTATTTAGTCTCTCTCCCGCAAAACTACAAATTTTTAAAACTTATGTATAGAATAAACCACATATAGGGAGGCCTATACCCAGCAGTGGGATCCCAAGGGCTGTGGATGATGATGATGACTGTTTGTCAACTATTATATATTGGATGCACAAAGTTTACATATCTCTCTGCCAAATATTCTACTCCGGGTCACATCAATAGATCCTAAACAGGTATTTAACGCCTAACAATAAGTACCTACTGATTGAAAAAGAGAAATCGGCTCAAAGGTCAGATGAACGCATTTGGGCTGATATTTGTAGTTACCTATTTGAGAATTATATTAGTTTTTACTAGTGATTGAATATAAAGGTGAGACCTAAGATAGGATTTAGTACATTGGATTCACTTAATTTATTCTGTGTTCGTAGGTAGGTCTATCGAAGATTTTTTCATAGTAGGTATATATTTCGCACACGATTACTTATGTTAACCAAATGTTGATGCGATAAATCTTTGGATGGGTGATTAAATTTAGCATTTTATATTGAGCGCATTCGTTGGGATGAAACGTTAAATTGTAGGCAATGGTTTCTTGTCCAATACACAATAGTCGTTAAGCCTGTCAGGTGGTTCAAAAACTATCTAACCGTGAGCTCCAAAACAGAAAAAACCCTTCGGCCTTCACAACACACAGACTCGCTTCGAACTTTAGTAATCACGTACGACCACCTCATTCAACTGAGCTATAGTTTATTGTCATAAAGAATCGTAGCAACTTGTACTTACCTAATTCGTGACTGCAGGAAGTAGATCGCTCTGATATTGGGAGCAGTGAAAGTGCTAGGATATCTAGACTTAGTTCCCTTCCTGTACCTAGGTCTCACTTAGCTGTGCTATAAGCCTAGATCGCTTGCGTAACTTCTAATGCCTTGAAATTGGTTCTTGTTTACCTGTCTTATTGTTTATTTGTGTACCTACCATGGACAGCTATACTAGAGAGTATAGAGAGATATGTCGTGTTGGCTTCATTTTCATTAAAGAACCTACAATTAATAACATAAATTTTAAATTTTTTGAACATCGCATATTTAAATTTTAGATTTAGAAAAAAATTAACTTTATATATAGGTACATAGTCCAAAATCATTTTGTGTCTAATATTCGGCGACAACTGTCTCAATACAATATGTAGGTACTTATTTGTAATATTTTTTTTTTGTAGTTCTGCTAACAACATACAAAATCTGTCAATAATAAAAATATAGGCCTTCATTATAAAACTAGTAAAATAATATAGGTTGAAAAGTAAAACTGCATCATTATAATATATAATTACATTTGATTTTTACTATTTCCTTTCATTATTTTCATAGCAAAACTATTTTATTGGATAAAATAAACAATATACAGTAGGCAGTAAAAGTAAAAGTAAAAAAGCCATTTATTCAGCTATTTAAAATTCATTTTACATTCTTGCACTCGGATATATAAATTTACACATTTTGAACTTTTTATAAGTACTAGATTTATTTGATGTTATTATTATTTTAAATGTCGTGTTGTTGTGCGATTTCTCTTGTCCTTTTTATTTATAGTGTCATAGCTGTCGCCTCGTTGGCGTAGGCCTCCCACAGTAGGCAGTAGGTACCTTATAATATATTCACATCAAGAAAAAATACATAACCTACTTTAAATAAAAGCCTATCTAAGCTAAACACTAACTTAAGTAAAAAATATATACAATGATCATAAAAGTAGCAGGCGTTTTAATTCTTTAGACCTTTTTTCTTTAACAAAATCTCATACCTAGTACAAATTTATTACAATTCTTGGTTCCATTCTAATTGGGCGTTTCTGTGGGTCAAATAACGCATTAAATTGTAGGTCTTGCATGTTTGTCATAGTTTGGCAGACACTAAGCCATGTCAAAGGCTCTAAAAAAAAAGGTGTTATATTCTGGGGGAATTGTTCAAAGAGGAATGCTATTTTTATTGCACAGAAAAAATGTCTAAGATCAGTGTGTCATTTGCGGCCAATGGACTCATGTAAACTATACTTTTCCAAACTAAAAATATTGCCATTTCCGTGTCTGTATTTATTTGAGACTGCAATGTTTGTAAAGAAAAATTTGCATAATGTATAAACTTGCAAAGAGTAAACGATTGAATACCAAAGTATATACACCACAACATAAAACCGCTCTTTTTATGAAAAGTATTTTAGGTATGGGACTTCAATTTATAATCATCTGCTGAAATCAATCCGTCAAATTCATAATTTGTCAATATTTAAAAGGAAATTGTTTAATTTTTTATTGTCTAAATGTTATTATTGTGTTAAGCTATTTTTCAATGATAAAATTACTAATTTATGACATTCATTAATATTATCTCAATTGACATTTAAGTATTTTTGTTCCAGACATAAATTTTTGCATACCAGTAATGGTTAAGATGTATGATTCCAAATTTTTAGCACTTACACAACATCTGTATTATCAATCTACATCTTGCAAATAAATATATCTTTATCTTTATCTAATGGTGGTTTAAAAAATCTTTAAACTTGAGTTAGCCCCACTATACGAACTTAGTGTTTTACAATAGATGTAAACTAAACATAATAAAGCCAAACAGGGTTAAGAATCTGTACATAGATGTTTGAAATAATATATTTGGGTATACTTTAAATCAATAGCAGAGCACTTACCAGCAGTTTTTAGAATTTCTGTCTAATTAATTGGTTGTTCATCACACAAAACCATGACATGTTTTTTAGTATGTAGCTCACTTTTTATTGTGAAATAATCCGAGCAAAGCCATGGGTGTCCACTAGTAGTAAATAGGTTTTTTTACCTATTATTCTATTAATTATTAACACTTATCATTAAAAGCATCATCTCTTCATGGTAGCAATCTGTTCTTTAATCTCTGTAAGCATCTGTGCAGATTTCAGCAAGTTATCGTACTGGTACCCCATGTGCACGGAGATGAGTTGCATCTTCCGAAGGTTCTCCTCGCTGCTCTCCATCTGGTTCTCCGTGTTTGCCATGTCCCGGGCTGACTTCATAAGGAGCTGGAATTACGAAATATTTCTTATATTTCTTGTAATTATAAATAAATTAATTTGTATATACAAGTATGTGTTATTGGAAGAAATTGCTCTTAGTCATGAGAAATAAAGAAATATTTATTAAAATCATAGTACATTGTACAAAAAAAATAATTAGGTACAAATTATGTGACAGTCATTTGACTTTTTAACATACACTCAATTAAAATGGAAGAATAACTTTTATGAGTCAGGTTTTGAATTAAAATTTAGAAGTGAGATCAACAAATGTAGATGTAAATTTATATAGGTAGCTTGTGTAAAAAAAAATACAACTTGAACACTTAGACATACTAGCAATGTACTGAGACTACTCACGTAGGTAAAATCTATCTAACTACCCAACCTACATAGTTTTTGCAAAAAAAATCTGGTTTCTATCAAATAAATAGACTATATAAAAATAAAATCTGGTTTCCTTGAACAGAATTTTACCTCATTCGATTTGGAGCCCCTCTGAATCTGTCGAGCCAATGAAGATATATTATTCATATTTACTTGAACTCTTTCTGCTAGACGTTGCTTGGACTCGGCGAATAGGGACCTAGCACTGCTAGACGATGCAGACGTCATTGTGACTAGCGAAGCGTTTAGAATAAACTGCTATTGGATTCAGTCAACAGTTTCTTATGAAACTTGTGATCTTTTTAGAGAAATTTGTTGAACCCACAATGGATATTATTAGTTGTAAGGACTTGCAGAGCTTTTATGTTATTATATATTTTTGCTTTCTTGATTGAAAGAAAACTATGATTGAATTTTATAAAATCATATCGCAGGTTCTCTTGTCTGTGATTTATATTATAAATATTAAATAAAATATTATGTAAATAAAAACAAATCAAATCGAAAATATTTCGGACCAGTTATTTTCACGCAGTCGCGAATGAACATGTTCATAACAACGTTCATTTTGTTCATTCTAAACAGACAACAAATATACGGTTTAGTTCATTCTATCAAGAAATCAATGAAAATATTTGTCATCTGTACTACTATTTCCGTAGATGTCGAAAAACTCGAATACTTGTCTTTAATTTGATTGAACGCTAATATTTTCTGTATTCTGGCAATATCTTTGAAAAAATATAAAATTTTCTGTGTGTGAGTAAAAATTCCGTCAATGTGTTTAGGTTTTTATCAATGTAGTAAACTGCGTGAAGCCATGGAATAAGTAATAGTTTGTTTGTTTTGGCTATTCTCACGCAGTACCAATCTGGCGAGAGCTATCGTACCTGCTTACTTATTTAAAAACAGGTGTCTAGATCTACTGGGTGCTTGTTTGCTTGTAGGAGTGTTTAAAATTTTCTTAATTTTTGTGTACGGATAGGATATCGTGTACATACACGATTTCGTTTTGGATTTATTTTGGTTTGGTTTGGTTACGCCATCTTTATTCTCAACTCGAACGCGTAGGTTAGGTATCATTTTCTAACTAGTCTGCGTTACAAAATCAATTTGGAACCTGATGCAGCGATATAATGAATGAAAATACCAATTTATCCATGGTAATGCTTATCACCAGGGAGCTTATCACGCGTTGTTAGGTTTCGTGTGGTTCAGTACATAACTGCTGTAGGTATTGAGTTGTACCAACTCATCAGAAATTACTTTCCTGTTCCTCTTCAAATAACCTCAAAGAAGGCAAGGATGGTGGCTAAACGATAAAAGTGTATATAGCACTGGTAAGTACTTACTTAGGTACAATTATTATATGCTATGTTCAAGCAGAATCTACTAGAATCTGCTAATAATGATGACCACTTCTAACCCTTTCTTTTAGTCAGTTCTTGCCATTCTGTATGTAGCCAACAATGTCATCAAGAATGAGATCATTTACAATGTTTTATTTTCTTTTGCTAAAATTTAGGTTTGTTCTACATAAATAACTTTGAGTCTAATAGATAGCTTCTACCTTCATGTAGGTCACTGACCTCCATTACTACTATACTGATGGAGATCAATGATGTAGGTACATAGTTAGTCCACCAAAGCAGAGCAGAAAAACTAGGAAAAATAAACCAACTAGCATTGATGACAGGCAGAATTTTATTTGATAAACTCCTTAGGTACCTATCTTGTTTACTTCAAATGAAACATTACTTATTTAGTACAGAATAATGTCACTCTAAGGAAACTTGAAAATCCATGGAAGCCTGCTTCTAGTGTAACTGTGTCTCACTATCTATACCTACTGATGTTCCTGCATGACTTTGAACATTCTCCAGCTCACCTCAACTTTCAAGAGAGTTTTTTTCTGAGAATTCTAAGAACAATAGTGGACTGATTATCTAATTTATTAATTTTTATTCAAGTATGTATATACTTATTATTTATCTAATAAAGTGTTCTCATAAACTAATATCTTAATCTTGATTGTTTTTTTAACCTAATTATAATTTTCTAATAATCTTTTAAAGTAAATAAGTAACTATTTATATACCTACAGTTGTGGACTGTGCCCAGGGGTAGGTTTAAAACACAGAATGAATCTCCATAACTAGACTTTTTTTCATAATCTGTAACTTTACAATTAAATAGGTAGGTAGATAACCAACAATTAGATTGCAATTAAATTGATATGGTAAATAAATGGAATGGATGATGTGATCTTGGCTTCTTCGAGAACATTCCCTTTGCCTGGTCACATCACCTGGAAATAAATGCATAGTTAGATGCTGTATCAATTTTGGTTGAATTTGGTAAACCAAGGGATGTCTTTTATGTTATTTTTTTATCGCAACATTTGAAGGTAACTATAGTACCTACTTACCTAAGCTTATATAATAGACATTTCCAAAGATGTTATTCAAATAACTGTAAATTAGACATACCTACTTAATTGTATGCCCAAGTAGGACTTTTTAACATTAAAGGTTAGACTTAAGTATTAACTCCTAATGTACCTACCAACTTATATTTTTTTATTTGCTATAAATACTGAATGCTAAGTATGGACAAGCTAGGTAAGTACATATTGTACTTAGGTACCTATCTATTAAGCCTAGTAATAGGTAATTAACTCTGAGCTTAAGCTATTAACTTATCATAGGGCTTTGTGATTTCTTAGTAGGTAGGTAGTGCCTACCTATACCTATGAGGTCAAATCTCTGATTAAAAGTTCACATAATACCTTCTTTCTCGTTAAAAAGAAACAAGAAATAAATAAATAAGTAAATAAGTAAATAAATATTCCGGGACATTGCACACAGCGCCATCTAGCCCAACACTAAGCAAACGCTTGTGTCGTGGGTACTAGATAACGGATATATTACTTATATACTTTTCTTTTGTAAATACATAAGTACTTATTATACATACAAACAACCAGACTCAACACAAGTAATTATATATATATTTTTAAAGTACATAAATACTTGTGTCATGCGGGAATCGAACCCGCCACCTCTAGATTAGAAGGCAGAGCCACTACCAACTAAGCTAACAGGCCAGTCCAGAAATTGCAGATATCAAAGATTAAATTGGACAATCTTTCAAAAAAAAAACCAGGACAAGAAAAAGAAGCTGATAAAATGTTAGCTCTATCTTCAGTAAAATATCAGTTTACTGTCTGCAAAGATACGTTTATTACAGTTGATATTGAATTTACTATCCGAGAATGTGCAAATAAAGAGTCACATCTTGGTGGCCAAGGATTTCAGGATTGCAACTGTACTGGGGAATGCGTTTCTAATAGATGCAAATGTAAAAAGTCAAGCCTCTTGTGTAACTCAAAATGTCATCAAAGCCTTACTTGTAAGAATAAATAATAATCATTTTATTGTATTTTCATGCCAGTTGTTTTTAAATATATTAATATTGTAGTTGTTAAGGAGTGATACCAAATACATCTCGTATTGATTTGTAAACCATTTTAATTTTACTAAGCAATGTTAAATTACTCGTATTGATCTGTGTTTTATTAGTTTTGTCTTATGACTATTGAACAAGGAATTTATTTTTTAACATACAATTTAAATCCAATAATCAATGTTAATTTTTATAAACAATGTTAATCAACGTGAATATATATTTTGAAAATTAATAAAATATAATACATAAGTACTTATTACAATAACTATTTAAAATGAGACTAAATTGTTAGGTACCAGCTAGGGAATCGAAAACCGGTACCGATTTTAAGAACCGGGATTTTCGGGATTTCGCAAAATGGCACCGGGATTTCCCGGGATTTTCGGTACTGACATTTTTTTTTATAAAAATGGTCCTAAAATCTGTCTTTTTAAATGGAAATGACAAAAACTACTATTTTATGTGCAAAATCAAATATATATTTATGACTACTGTTAAAATCAACAATATTTTTCGTTTAACGAAACTAATTAAACACAAAAAAGTGTGTTTCAATCATAATGTGTTACAAAAGTATTACAAACATTCAAAATAAAGACCTTCAGAGTATCACTAATGTGATATGTGTAATATTACATGGATGAATGGAACAAAAATCAAGAACTTTAAAAATACGATGACGATCTACAACACAGTGAACTACAGTAGATAGCAGAGCTAACCTAAATTGTATCATATTGCCTGAATACAAATAAATATCTTTATCTTTTATGTTAAAGTGTCAAATCTACGACTTAAGTATAATATTTTGCAATCTTATATAGTTAAAAAAAATCAAACTTAACAAATAAAAAAACTATAAGTATTGTATTATCTCAACAATAGTAAGATGACGCCTACGTGATTATTTTTTAGACATACATGTTTTTACTAAATAGATTACTATTACTGTAAGCAAAAATATCTAAAACAATTCTTTTTGTGCTCTCGTAGCCATATCACATTATTTTCGTTTAAGATCTTTTTGTTCTTTGTAGTAGGTATGTCCTTAAAAATACAAGTGCATCTAAAGTTTCATCACTTAAATGAGATCTTATTTTATTACAAAACACACCAGTAGAGGAAAAAATTCGTTCCGGTTCAACACTTGTTGGAGGTATAGATAATAGGTAATCGTAAGCTAGTATTAAGTAACGCCCTCGATTCCCTCCATTCTCAAAGAGGGCCATTTCAAATCGTACTGTAGTAGACAAATCAGCTTCATATGTCTTAAATTCTTTGTTCTCAATAGAGATAGCTTTTTGTAGCTCACGTTCTAGCTCTTCACTTATGGTCAAACTCTGTTTCTTGATGATCTCCTATGTTTTCAACTGCGGTTTTTTGAGGGCTTTTGGGTATTGGTGGGTTGGTGCGGTTGATGAGGGATACAATTTTACCACACGTTTCTTCACTATTTGGTCGAACAAAAACAGACATGTTTTCTTTCATACAAAAACAGACAGTGTGTTAGAAGTTCACGACATAAAACACCACACCACGACCGACACCTTATCACTATCACATCACTTGTTGGAATGCGACTAACGGTTGCAAAAGAAAGATGGACAACAAAATGGCTGCCACGGAGTGCCGCGTGGTCGGTTTTCATTGTAGTGTAGTCTATTTGTTTTATTGTAGATCTCCTTAACCTGCACTACACAGCGTAGGACGTTTTTTTAAATTGCTTTTTGCTGTAATTTAAGTCTGTACTCTGTTGGCTTAGTTTACGGTGAAAATAAGGTAAATCTAAATACTAAATACTTTCCGATATGGTTAATTCTTACTGAAATATTATAAAAACATCGCTCAACACACTTGTGTTGCGCTAAATTGTGCTTTAAAAAAGGTGTGATGAGAAAAAAAAGAGGTAAAAACAAAAAAAAGTTGGTACCGAAAATCCCGAAAGTACCGGGAAATAATTTTGCATTTCCCGGTTCTTGGCCAGTACCCGAATTCCCGGAATTCCCGGGATTTATGGCAGAATGCTACTGTGGCGTAGATATCTATAGGAGACTACCCAAATCAGTGGTCATGTTATTATTGTATAACAATTCTTAAAACACATGAAATGTTAAGCTTTCATTTAAAACTTTTCATGGCTTTTAATTTTGATGAAATGACAAAAAATGAGATTTATTAGATGTTACACCAGAAAAATATTTATTTATTAATAGGTAGTGTAAGAGTACCCTTACTTAACCTTTACTTTACCCGCCACTCATCTCAGATATAGAAACATAACATAAAATTACTGGACTGTCCAACAAAATCTTGGCCAATACCTGTAATCTTGAACTGAAAAAATAAATAGTTTGATCTCCTATAGTCTCATCCAATGTATATCGCAACTCATTCGCCGACTACTACTACTACCAGATATCTATTCTCTGATTTTTGCCCGAAAAATGCTCTGCGGCATTATTTCATTACATCGTTACAAGAAAATATTAATTATTTTAGCAAAATCGTTATAAGAAAATAAAGGACTACGTGACCTTGTACGTGGTGTGCGAAGCCCGTGGTTGATCCCGCCCCGTTGCTCGTCGGTGTGTCGTGGTGTCTCTGCCCTCTCACGACGTAGCGGCAGGCTCCTCTCATGACGTAGCAGCTTGCCCCTCTCACGACGTAGCAGCAGGCACCCTCTCTACTTCGACTGCACGAAGGTGTCTCCAACCAGCTTTCCTTTTCTTCGATCACGTTCTGGAACTCGCAGACAATTTCAAATATTAGAAATGTTAATAAATGAACTATGAACTATTTTATGTTTTACTAGTTTTTGCCCGTGGCTTAGCAGCAAAATTACGCACATAAACCTTCTTAGATCACTATCCATTACGAAAACCTGCATCAAACCGTTGTGTAGTTTTAAAGATCTAAGCATATGTACATTTTTGACGACCTCACTGAGGTCCATGTAGTACCAATTAATAAAAAATATTGTCAATAGATCGACTTCATTGAATCTGCAGAAAGATTTGAATTATAAAGTTGTTTAGGAAGGAAGGCACATCTTGATCGGGTTCAAAACTGTGTTTATGTTAAACAAGTTTATAAAATGAAATAAAAAAAGTACTGATTATATGTATGTGTTTTATTAATCTACATACTAGCTGCGCACCGCGGTGTTACCCACATTAATACAGGGTCAAAGTTAACCTATGTGTCAGGGCCTAACCTAATTCCATACCAAATTACTTCCAAGTCGGTTAAGGCATTTGAACGTGAAAAATAAACGAACATAAACACATTCAAGCTTTTATAAGATTAATGGTTTTATGTTATTATTACTTAATTAATATGCCTCTATTAATTAAGTATATATTACTTAATTAATATGCCTCTTTAATTTTACGTGAGAACTCTCGGAATAAAACAAAAAAAATTATAAGTATTTGTTTAAGTGTCGAGTTCTGTAACAGTGCTTTTACTGTTACTGTTTTATGATTATCTTTGAATCGATTATAATTATTATTTTCTGTTTGGTAGAGCCAATCAATCCAAAAGATCTTTTGCCGTAACACGTGGCTCAAAAAAGCGAGCAACGCCTGATTAAAAAATACTAAAAAGCGAGGAATAATAATAAAAAAAAAATAAAGAATGAAGTATTTTTTATAAAGAAATTATAAATGTTTTAGAATCTACATAAATAAAATTATCAACATTTTGTTTGTGGACTTCCTGTTAATAGTTTTAAAGAATCATAGCGTTGCAAGTCAATAAATTGAGCGTCTGATTTGAGCATGCGCCATCAAACCTCCACTTGTAGCTTACATTATATCAAGTTTTAAAGAAACTTTCTAACACACTCGATAGTTTACTATTCTATTTATTGCCATAATAGTTCTGTTTCACGTTCGTATTATATTTAATCAGATTGGATTTGAATTTACCTACAAGATTATTTCCGGTCTTGTACCGTAACCGGAAATCTTCTCCTAAATTGAAATCAAATTCAATTATGGTTTTTGGTGTTTAATATGATACCTACAAACATTAAAGATAAGAGAAACAAATTTAATTAAGCTTTTATATATTATTAACATATTTGTTATGTTTTAAATAACTTTAAAAGGTTTTCTGACTAAATTCTGTAGTGGCGCAAAGTGAGCGGCAAGTGGGCGGAGCGTATTCTGGCTCAGTCATTGGTCCGCCCCCACATTTTCTGTGACTGGATGTTGGTGAAAGGGATGCGATGGCTTCCTGCTTCACGGCGCGCGATCGATACTCAGCTCAGTCGTTCGAGAGTTGCCTACGCGAATACATTTCGGCAGGTGTCTCTGCCCAATTTTCCTTCGACAGTTTGGAACTTCTGAAAGTTTTCGCGGCATCGATGCCGCTACTACATCCTGTGAGTATTTAATAAATTTTTTTTAATTTGGAATGTCTAAATGTCGAGAATACCAATATTGCTTGGTAAGATATATAAATTCTTGAATTTTAACGGTTTTCACAACTTTTAAGATTAGTTAAAAGTTGATTGCAAATTTGATAACGTTTTTTTAATATTCATAGGTTAATAGTCGCGGGGGCGGAGGCCCCAGCGACGTGCCTCAGCGGCCCTACCGGTCCATCGCAGAGATACTGGACTCCATGCGCCCGGAGTCTGTTGGAGCGCCTGTTGTCGCCAGAAATGTGAGTACCTACAATTTTACACGATTTTAGTTTTATTCAATTTGGTCGTTAGTTCGTTTCGATTTCAAGCCATTTTATTTCCTAATCATTTATTACGTACTTTCCGCGAGCGTTAAGTGAGTTATTAAACATTTTACTTCGTAGCTTGGCTGTTTTTTCACGTGAAATAACTAAGCGTTCGTTACATTGTAAGTACGTAGTTCGCCGATTGACCCGCCGCTCCCACATTGGGCGCCAACACGCCGAATATCTATATTTGCATCCCTTCCCAACAAAAGGAAGATATGAGAAGAACTGATAAAGTCTACGCTATCCCCTCATGTAGGACGGCTTTTGCTCAACGTTTCTCAAGTTTCTTAGGCCCATTCATGTACAATGAAATAAGTCAAACAGTTACTAATAAAACAACGTATTACATTATCACACGTTTATTCCACTCAGTGGTCAGCACAAAGAGAGAGGTTACATTTTATAGGTTATTTGATGTTGCCATACTATGTATAAAATATTTCTAACACCCCAACTACAGCAAATAAACTAAACATCTCATCAAGCATATCTTTCAATTAAATTTACATCCTATGAATCTACATAACTAACCCTAAACCTTGAATACATCTGTTATGTTTCACAGGACATAACGCTTTTGTGAGAACATCAGCGGGCATATCTGTTGTTGGCAAATATTCCAATTTAATAACTTTATTGCTAACTGCATCTTTAATAAAGTGATATCTAATATCAATATGTTTGCTTTTCTTATGACAAACATAATTTGCCACCAATTTCTGTGCACTCTGGCTATCATTATACAGCAACACAGTACTTAATCTGCCAGTAAGTTCACATAACAATAATCTTAAATACATAGCTTCTTTACATGCTTCAGCAATGGCCATATATTCTGATTCCATGCTTAACAAAGCAACAGTTCTTTGCTTTTTACTTGCCCAGTCGGCATCAACATATCCAACAAGTTCAGCTGTTCCCTTTACAAATTTCAAACAATAAGTCTTAGTTCTCTTTAGGTATCTAAGTATTCTCTTTGCATAATTCCAATGAACATCTGTGTGACATTTATTAAACTGACTCAGATAACTGACACAAAAAGAAATACTTATCTGGTCGTGTGAGTACAGACAAGTACATCAGACTTCCAATCAACTGTTGGTAAGGAATCTCTCGTTCACAATAATCAGATTTATCTATTTCCAATTTACATTCCATTGAGTACTAGCAACTTTACAGTTTGACATGTTGAACTTATCTAACAATTGATCTACATATTTTTCTTGATCCAAAGTTACAAAATTTAACTTTTTATCAATTGTTACTCTCATACCTAAACATTGCTGAACCTGTCCTAAATTTTTAATCTTAAACTTAGAACTCAGTACTGAAATTAAATGTTCAGTCTCTTGTTGATTGTTTGAAAATACTAAGAAATCATCAACATACAAGGCAATCACAATTTTTACATCATTTCTCATTTTAGTGAATACACAAGGTTCTAACTTACTCTTTCTGAATCCTAATTCACATAAACATTGCTCAACCCTCTCATACCATGATCTAGAGGATTGCTTCAGGCCATAGATTGCTTTGTTTAGTTTTACAATAACCTTTTTCTGATTTACATTACAATGAATATCAGGTTGATACATATAAATGTCCTCTTTAAGTAAACCATTTAAGAATGCTGTTTTTACATCTAAATGAGTGACATCTAAATTCATCTGTACAGACTAGACAACTTCAATGTAGAATGTCTAA